>CM052311.1:19250759-19350974 GCA_028455605.1 Lasioglossum malachurum
GCTGTTACTCGATCCCATTCCAAGCTTCGATTTCAGGAACGTTGGAGATTCCTGATTCCTGTCTTAAAATATCGCTTTATGTCTAAAAAAACATTGTGTAAAATTTAAAATGTCTACCACCACCGATGGGGGTGATATAGGGGTAAATTCCCCCGCACTTAAATGCAATTTGCTCTAAAACGAGAAAAGATATCGACATGGGATAAACGGCAAACAAAATATATAGATACTCTCTATATGTCAGATTTTTTCAGAATTTTTGCTAATTATTTATAATTAAAAATAATACATTAATTTTTTTTAGAATTTTTTTAACTATCTTCCCCTGGGCTGACACCTACCAAAAAATTCTAAAATATTGCTATGATGCCAATCTATTATGTATAAAAATCTCAGAAGTGTCCATTTGGTGGAACAGTGTCAAAAAAAATAAAGTATGCCGGCGAACGGGAAAGATGCGGGAGGGGGAAATCCGCTCTACAGGCTAAGCATCCGCTCTACCGTGCGCATAGGAGCTGATCCAGGCTAAGTGTGGGAGCAGCACTATACCGGAGGCATCGAAAACCCGGGCGTGAGCACTCTCATATCCTCTCTGGTACATGTAGTCTAAGGTCTATACTGACAAAATTGATGGCAGAAAAAACACTGGGCGCGAGGACTTTGCCCGCATGCATGAAACATGCAACCACATAGAATTCCTATTTTGCTGCAAGATTATTCCTTCACTTTTGATTTCGGCACAACGAAGGAGATACAAAATAGCGAAATGAAGTATAAGTTTCTAAGGAATAGCTGAAAACAAAATATTTAGTAAAAGATTACTATATTCGTGAAGTTAAATTTTTATAAACTGAATGTTTATTTACATAATTATAGATCTGTTTTAAAATTACAACACACGATGTCCTATTTTTATATCGCAGATATATTCTAAAGATAAAGCCTCAAATCCCAAAGACAATGTTTATATATATACGTATATGTGCATACCAATAAATGGCGCGATTATCAAATGTAGCAAGCACGAGATAGAAGAATATATTTAGATATAGTTCAATATGAAAAAGGTAATTACCACTTGCATAAAGTACTAAAATACGATAACGTAAGTACTATGCGAGAAACCTTCATTGGATAAATAAACGAAATGAAGATATTGAAAAAAGTATTTTATTTATTTCACGTTCTTTATTACATTACATTCTCCACATGGCAGATATATTGCAGCGGCATACAATGATTTTAAATTCTTGTGTCTAATTCCTTCGTTATGTATGAGTGTATAATTTTCCATTAGATACTTTTCATCCATCAGTTTAAGATTACTATTAATTTAGAAGTTATGAGCGAAATTTGAAATTTAATTTTATATTATATCGCTATTAACATTATTTGTAATAGAAGTACACATGCAGGAAAAATATACATGTACATAAAATAAAACAAATTTGATTTGACAATTAAACTAAGTCGAAATAATAATATAAGTGATTGCCTATATTATTATAATTTGACGGAAATTCATTTATACTTTGAATCACATGTACGTCCAAAAATTCTGCTAAATGATACAAGTAACCAGTCGATTGAATTAAAATATATTACAAGATTAGTTAAACAATCACCATACATTAATCCATTAAAATTGTCGCAAAAATTGT
This sequence comes from Lasioglossum malachurum, assembly GCA_028455605.1. Lineage (NCBI taxonomy): Eukaryota > Metazoa > Arthropoda > Insecta > Hymenoptera > Halictidae > Lasioglossum > Lasioglossum malachurum. The sequence continues at coordinate 19,252,421 of CM052311.1, forward strand.
TATGACATTTTATACCGATGTTAGTCGCGAGTTTCTTTGATTAGAAAACAGTTAAACAGATTTTCACATGCAATTTCATATTATCAAATTATAATTTCTAAATTTATAAAGGCTATTTTAAAAGGAGACATCAGATTCGTAATATACATCAATATTCTTGATATCTATAAGTATCAAAAGTTCTGTAAAAAGTATGTGCCAATGTGTTCTATTGCATTTCATATATAAAAGGTTGCAATAATGTTTAAGAATTACTTTATAGTTTATATAGCTCACATAATTATTCCGCAATAACAAGAGATATTCAAATTGGAGAAATTTTTTATTGAATGTATTTATAAATAATTCTATATATACATTTCTACTTAATACTTGGAATGTAACTCTTGTGTAATCGCTTGTAGATTTATAAAATGGAATAATCGAAAGAGAGAAAAGATTTCGACATATCAAAAATATTGACAATTTAGAGATATTATGGGAGATACATTGCGAGACTTGTACAAGTAAATTTTTTACATTCAAGCTTACTTTTAATCATAAGAGTCTCTGCGACAAATCTTGGATCAACTATAAAGGTGATAAATAATTATGACTGAAGTAGTCTTTAAAGCAGAATCTATTTAGAACATACTGCAAATCATATTAAGATAAGCTACTTACATTATTACTGATTAATAAAAAATATAGTACGAATGGTGATAACTGAAATGTTGCGAGGTTATGACATAAACAGAAATTTCGTTATTAACAAAATATGATGAAAGAAGAGATGAGTTTGTTTTATTTTAGTGGACTATTTTCATTGAATGTTTCAGCTGCCTCTAACTTCTGTTGATGATTCCTTACCTCGCTGCATTTTTAACCATTCAACAAATTCATCAAGCATCACTGGCCCTGTAATAGTTACATGTGCAGTGAATGTACATAGCATAAGAAATATTTCTAGCCACCATGTATAATAAAAGTACATACATGCTCCGTCTAAATCATAATTAGATAAATCATGATTGATTGTACGAGAAAATTCTAAAATGTTGCACCATTGATCTTTATTAATCACTTTGTACTTTGATTGATCTAGGAACTGAGCAAATTGTGTGAACAGTGGCCAATGTTTTCCCAAAAGTAACTGCAACATAACTCTGGCAGTTTCCATATCCATGCTCCTTTGATCTTTGTCCTAAAACGTAACGGTATTATACACATTTATATATACCTAACGCATTTAAAAACATATGAACTATTTGAATACTTACTCTAGCAAAATCATAAGCATATCTGTAAATTCCTTTGAACGTATGTGGATCAGTTAACTGAACCCTTAGGTACTCAAGTTTTTGTTGTATTTTACTAATAGAATCACATTGTAATTCCGAAAGGCCTTTCAACCATTCACTTAATGTGAAAAAACCCATCTGACGGGCATTCATTTTATACGCAAGAACAAGCATCACTACATTTTCAGGTTCTACACCAATGTCTTCACAAAATTTTTCCATTCCTTCGGGACCAAGAGTGTCTGAATCATCAGGTGTTGTATATTCCCTAAACCAAGTAATACAACGCTTTTGGGAAAAAGATGAAGTACTTGAAACATCTTCTGTTTTCGTGTAACGTCTTGCACTGAAAGAAACAAAAATCATATTCACTGTCTTCATTAATACTAACAAACATTACCTTACCAGTTTTACTTTTCACATTGTTTTACAGAATTAAATAGTATCTTTATCTAAATCATATTATTTTCAACATATACATTATAACTTTTATTCACATAAAAGAAATACTATAGAACCCAACGGAATGCTTAAAAGTATTGAGAGTTATAGTTGCAAAGTTAAAGTTTATAATGTACTTAATGCTAGTAATGGTAATACGGGTAATATAAGTTTACCTAGATGTGTGTCTAAGTCGTTTTGATGGATGCCTTGGTATACCCTCGTCTTGGGCACTAGGTGACATTTCAATAGAAGAATGATGATGATTTGTGCTAGAGGGCGCTCTACGCTTGCTGCGTGGCATCCCTCTTTTAACTAAAATCAAAATTGAATGACTTTATAAATAAATACAATATATATATATATATGGTACATATCAAGTAACGCTTAAAATATAGATATATCTGCATTTTTAGCCTTTATAAAGCTAAAATATGTGCAAAGCATAGCAACTATCGCAAAGTTAAAAAGAGAGGACACATCAAGGTGTTTTAGATTTTTTATGTAATTATAACTGTAAAAACTCATTGATACGTAAAACGAATATATCTGTAAATTTGATGTCTGAAAATTAGTTTACATAAACTAATATTTGTACAAACAACTTCAACAATAATTAATATTTCTATATTATTCGATTAAAAACAATAATTTTCTATTCATTTTATTCCTCCACAAGATTAGAGACATTATAAATGTAATGAGATTTCTCAATTTCATTTAATGAAGAAAACAAACGAATATAAATTGACAAAACATTAGGGATCAATGCAAAAAAAAATGATATAAACCGCACAAAGAGAAATTTGCGTATATCTTAAATGCAGCACAAAAGAAAAGAAAAACATTTTACTTACCACGCAGCAAAGACGCAAGTAATCAGAAAAACTAAGGAGATTCAAAAGATCCGTAATGCGCCTGGTTTGAACTGGCTAAACTGACATCTCCTCTCCGTGTTACGAATACGAGGTTAGGTTCAACAATTAATTGAAGTCTCACGTAATTTGCAACTTTCCGTACACTATTTTTGACCGCTTTATACATGTGATATTGCAAATGAATACCTAAGAGTCATTAATACATTGCGTAAGGAAAACTAATTTGAAACTACGGTTGTAATGTGGAAATAGGTGTAGGTTACTACATAAAAGAGCTTATATATGCAAATTATTTAACTACGACATAAGTCGCATTTTAATGTTAGACATTCGTAGCAAAGTGGATCGATGATTACCACGTAATTATAATGAAATATATAAATGTATAATGAATCGAAGTGACCCTCCCTACCTTGTTCAACGAACCACTAGAGTAATTGCACCAGAAATGTATTTCTCACAGTCAAAAGTCAACATCAATATAAATCTTGCTTTGTAGTTCGGTCTATAAAAATAACAGTAAGCATAGTGTCAGCGTCATCAAATATTTAACGTATTTACTAGTTTGGATATCTTGTACTACCTAAACGCTGCACGGTTAAATAAAACTTATTCACAGATCCGCTTTATTTCATTTTATTGCCGTTTCGAGTCAGCATGCCTTTTTCGCAGGGATGCCAAGCGCAGAATCTATTTCTCACTAGTAAGCACAACGATTATAAAAAGAGCAAATATCGATGAGTTGTTGTTATTTAATTTATGTTATTTCGATACTATCGATATATGTATTTTAAAAGAACACAACAAATATGATATGCAGAATATAAGATATTTTTACATATTCAAAATAATGTTATCCATGAATGAATTCTTCGTGATATTTTCATGAATCGCATGATCGCATGATCATGCAAACTATACATAATTGTTGAGAATTGTCCAGTAATAATATTTAATAATATATTAAACTTTAAAAGTTATTTACGAATATCATGACCAAAAATAATATGACAAATATTTTCTGTATGGAAGAGTAAATGAGATGTATATACCTTCTTCTAAGAAATATTGAACGTATATTTATGTAATATCTGGAATATCAGTGGAGATAGTATTTACGATAGGTATATTAGGCCATTTATGTTTGATACATAGATGTCGCTAATATTTACTAAAATCTGCAGAGACTAAGATACCTATCACAGATAAGTAGACTGCGGATTTTATGCATTCATAACAAAAATTTGTACGTGCAATTTAAAGCAGTGGACATATTTAAAAAGTTTAATAACATCAACGTATTAGTTTCAGTTTGTTTCAGTTAATCTCTGTGACGATTCATCACTGACGAGATCTCGTCGGCGATCTTATCAAATCATGGCCTACGTGCACAGCATTGAACCTTCCTTTTTCGAATAAGCCCTTGTCCAGCGAAAAAAATATGCTCGTATATAAGGACGAAAACTTTCTTCCCGAGAAATCATATTTTTGCCTAATTCTATACGTAATTTTGTAACTTTACCTTATCTGTAGAGGCCATCGCATTCGATTACGTTGATTCCACCCTCCTATGGGGGCCGCCTGGGGCCGCCACAATGCAGAATTGTTTGTGATGTGACCCCCTGCCCCCTAACCCCTTGTCAGAAGAGTTCGGAGAATGCATTCATAGTTGAACGTTTCGTCCTGTAACATAACCTGTGCCTGTAACCTATCCTGTACCGTTGCGTGAAAGTGAAACTGCGGCGTCGAGAAGCGTCGAGTAAGCACGATATTCCTGCGAATATCTGTCGAAACAGAGCGGAACAGTTTCAGGACCGGGCTGGTGTTGTTTCGTTGTTCTGTGCGAAAGAAAACGCGTTGTGTGGTCGTGTCGTGAATTGCGAGTCGCGGTGGATCGGCGCTGGTTTTCTAACCTCAAAGATTGTTTTCGAATTGATTCCCGAACGATTACGCGATAGGTGTAGCCAAAGAAAAAACTTGAATCAGGTCTGACCTTGTCGATCAGACTCGAGAATACGGCAGGAGGGGGTGCGTAGCGGTTCGCAGGATCTCTATTGCTGTCGCTGCGAAGGTTTCCTCTTTAAAAACTCGGTAACGTACCGAGAATCCTAAGGAGAACGGTGGAGAAAGAGAGAGGAAGAGACCAGCAGGATGAGTTCGCAGCAAAGTCCCGCTGCGCTTCAGTCTTCGGTAGACCGCGAGAAGGTGTATACGTGGATCACGGAATTGTCGAATCCTGAGACAAGAGAGAATGCGTTAATGGAGCTGAGCAAGAAGCGCGAGGTTGTTCCCGACCTGGCTCCTATGCTGTGGCACTCGTTCGGCACGTCGGCCTCGTTGCTTCAGGAGATTATAAGCATCTATCCTGCCATCTATCCAGCTACACTGACAGCGTACCAGAGCAATCGCGTGTGTAACGCTTTGGCGTTGTTACAGTGCGTCGCTAGTCATCCTGAAACTAGATCTGCCTTTCTCCAGGTAAAAAGAAAAACCCATTGACAATTTGACCTGTTTCTTTTTCCTCTCAGTTTCTGTGTTCTATCGTTCGCTGTTGTTTACTTCAGGCCCACATTCCGTTGTTCCTGTACCCATTTCTGCACACAATAAGCAAAACACGACCGTTTGAGTATCTCCGACTGACCAGCCTGGGTGTGATAGGAGCTTTGGTCAAGACTGACGAGCAAGAGGTGATCACGTTTTTGCTCACCACCGAGATCATCCCACTCTGTTTGCGGATCATGGAGAGTGGTTCAGAGCTTAGCAAAACAGTGGCCACATTCATACTGCAAAAGATACTGCTGGATGACAGTGGTCTCTCGTACATCTGTCAAACCTACGACAGATTCAGCCACGTCGCAATGATTTTGGGGAAAATGGTGTTGTCCTTAGCCAAGGACCCTTCCGCGAGGCTGCTCAAGCACGTGGTCAGATGTTACTTGAGGCTGTCGGACAACGCGAGGTTCGTTGCACGCGAATTACACGTTATCGTATTGATACTAGGGATCCCTATTTCACGAGTACATAGATCTGCAAATACGGATCCGTTCAACACGTTCGAGTCCGACAACGAATACACAGATTCGTATTCATAGATCCATGTACACGGACCCATATCCGCGGATCCGTCGATACGGATCCTTAAATTCGTACTACACGGTTCACGTTCCACGTGTATACGTGTATTTTAGTACCGTTCCGCACGTTCAAAACCGGGATCGCTAATTGATACACGGTACAATATGTACCGCTCCGTTTCCGTTTCGCTGACATCTTTCACGGTTGTTACAGGGCGTTGCTAGCGCTCAGGCAATGTCTACCGGATCAGCTGAGGGACAACAACACGTTCGCGACATGCCTCCAAGAGGACGCGTCGACCAAGCACTGGCTGAATCAACTGTTGAGGAACTTGGAGAACGGACCTCAACTCGTGCCCCCCGCGCAACCGGGTCAGCAAGATCCCAGAACGATGGGCATGTCGCCGCTCGCGTCTTAACGTTACCCCGTTCTCCTCAGATTTTAGATCTTTTCGATCTTGGATCTTGGATCTTAGACGGTGATGTCCCGTCTCGTTTTCAACGACGAATTTCCTCGACGACTTCTGGGCGCCGAACAGTTCCCATCTTCGTCTTCTAGTCGCGAGCGCAGCCAACCGCAGGGAACCGGAGCTGAGGAAAGACGGATACGGTTGAGGTCTGGATGTTCCCTCGGAAACCACGGAAACGCCGATCTTTGTCGGGGAGCGACGATTACGCGGATCTACGAGAATTCTCCGAGAAGGGGAGCGAAGGAACGAACGTAAACGCAACGAAGAGCGGCCGGTCAAAAAGTATTCTGTTATTCCATTTCTTAGTTTCTTAGTTTCCTTGTATCTTTTGTGTTTGTTTGTTAATCCGGTCAATCCGAAATATTTTTCGCTGTTCGATCTAGGACGTTTGCAATCGTTTAGCGTTCAACGGTGTTGCACAGCGTTTTACGATAATGAGATACATGTATTGCATCGTGTAAGCGTGAATCTATGGTAAATATGTATATATTTATATTATATTAAATTACAATATATGTATTTATAGCACGTATACGCGCGTATTGGTTGTGAGTTTATTAGCGCGTATAGAAATGAGAACTCGCAAGACCGCGGGTCGTTCCTCTCTCTATCGATCCGATTCGCGAACCAAACTCGAAGCGTTCGACCAACTATGGAGGATTCCGCGTCACTCGGTTGCTCGTCGCATCCATTCCGAGCTTCTCGAGTTCCGTGACACCCTGCAAACGAACGAAAGGTTCGGTTAGGTTCGTATTCAACGACAGTTTCCTCGAAAGAGCGAACCTGTTGATTTTCAGCGCCCGCGATGACTGTGGACCGCAGAAAACGGCGTATCATCGGCGTGTACAATTTCTCGTCTCCAGGTTTGCGTTGGTTCGATCCGGTGATCCACGAGACGAGCAAGCCGACCAGAATCGCGGTCAGAAATCCGACCCACGTGTACCAAAGGTATGACATTCTGTAGAGGAGAAACGGGTGCTCCCTGAAACGGTGAACAGCAAAATAGAAAAACAACGATCCGTTTAGGTCACCAGCATTGTTCTCGATCGGGTCGAGACTGTCGAGACACGCTTACCGGATCGTGGGATCGATGATCAACGTGAAATTGCCGGCGCGATTCTTTAGCCATTCCGGGCATCCTTCGATCGACACCGGCTTCACAGGAAACACGATCTCTCCGGTGGAAATGGCTGCCTGAGTACCGAATGAGATCCAGGCGACCAGATTCAAACCCAGAAGACCACCAACCATTGCTCCCTGTTGCGAAACAACCGGAAACACAGATACAAGGAGAGAGAGGACGCGAGATAGACGGATACAGGAGAGACAGAGAATCGCTGTTCTTTGTCTGTCCGTTCACGGACAGATGCAAACTACGTCTATGAGGGAATTGAGCGATCGATTGACTTACCGTGGAGTTGGCGCTCGGGAAGAACATGCCCAGGGTGAACATTCCGAGCAATGGCCCCGCCGTGATGCTCGACAAACTCTTGCCAGCCTGAGCAAAACGTAGTAGGTGCGGTAGATGCGATAGATGAAAAGAAAGGAAAGACGAAACGAGATTTCACCTGAATCAGTCCCCCGAGTTTCTCGACGAGGAAGACCAAAGCAACGCAAATGGTGCCGATTACGATCACCGTGGCTTTCATCGTTCGGCTGGCAGCAACGTCCGAGACGGGACCACGCAGGTAAGGCCTTATCATGTCTTCGAATATCACTCCGGCCATGGAGTTTAAGCCGGTAGACATGGTGCTGCAACGAAACGGCTGGTGATTGTCCTTGCCATTCAATCACAGGCGCGAGACGGGACGAGACGAGCGACCCGCGAGCTTACCTGAGGGCGGCGCTGAACACGCAAGCGACGAACAGGCCCGGCAAACCAGGAATCGAGGCGGCCAATTCCATTACGAAGAAAGGCAACAGCTGATCCGATTTACCTATTTGCTGGAACGAGAGGAATCGCGAATGCCGTACAATGGCGCTAGGATATCGAGGGAAATGAAAGTAGCGAGAAGGCGCGTAGTGCTCTTTACCTTGGTTTTGACGGGGTCGCAATCGTGGAACGTAGCAAACAGGACCAGACCGGTGTAGCAACTCCACGAGACGATGGTTATTATGCCGATCGCCATAATCACGATCGTTCTGAAGAACATGGAAGGGATACGGAATTAGATGGGCGAGCGCGTCAAACGGCTACGACGCACGACGTCCACTCCCGACACCGATAATACTGCCGAGACGTTCTCGCTTACGTGTTTGCCATTTTCAGGTTCGGCATCGCCAAGCATCGCTGAACCATCGCCTGGTTTACAGAACAGGTCGCCAACCAGTTCAAGTAGTTGCCAATAACCACCGACCAGAAGGTGTGTCGCGTCGTTGGATCCATATCGAAGCTGAAGATCGAAGCGATCGATCAATTGAGGAACTAGTGCGGTGGCAAAGAGAAAGGAAAGGAGAATGCCAGAGTTTTTCTTACTTGAAAAATTCGATTCTATTGGTTTCGAGATTTTTCTCCCAGACGAAATCGATCCCGCCTGCTCGAATCGTTCCGTAAATCGCAACGAGGACTACACCCCCGAACATCACGATGGTCTGAACAGCGTCCGTCCATACGACAGCTTTGAGGCCGCCCTGCAACACGCGGTTTCGCGACAGAGCGTTACAGCGATATAGCGACTATTCGGTTGATCGACTTTGTCTCGCGCGCTTCTTACCAGGGTCGTGTAAAATATGCAAACTATGCTGACCAACAGGGCGACCGCGTGCAGATTGATGCCAGTCACTTGATTGAACGCCAGCGCCGGAACGTATATCACCAGTGGGATGTACAATAGCTGTGGCAACAAACTTTCCTTGAATTCGGATCTGCGGAGATGCGCTCGGACTATACATACCATTTTGATCAGAAATATCGCGGAACCCATCAGGCGAACGCCGTTGTTGAATCTCAGCTTCAAGTACTGAAAGCCGAAGTACGGTTTTCGAGTTTTCGCGCGGAAACGGGACTGGATAATCCGAGTGCAAGTACCTCATACGAAGAAGTGATCCCGAGACCGTAGAACACGGGCAGATAGACAAAGGCCATCGTCAAGGAGACGAACGAGTCGGCGATCACCACGCACCATAATTGCGTCCCGTATACGTACATCTCGGCGGGTAGACCGAGGATCGATATTCCCGATATGTAACTGGAAATCGAAGCGTCCGCGCTTAAATTTCGAATTCGAACGAAATGGAATGGAACAATGGACGGTTACGAAATGCTCGTCTCTCCTCCATCCTCTCGGAGTTTCTCCCGATCTAGACGAGGAACGCGTCTAAAGAGATAACGCGTGCTTCCTACCTGGCTATCAGAGACATGCTTATGGGGAAGATGGACATGTTTTGTCCACCCACCAGGTACTCGCGGACAGCGTCGGTACTTTTTCTCGATTTGTACGCGTGATAGACTCCGATGATCGCGGAGATTCCCAGCATTCCCGCGAACACCGCGCAATCGACCAAGTCCAACGTCTTGTGCGTCGGATCGTTGCTGTCGGCCATGTTTCGGTGACGATGTTTCCTTCCGGTTGCCACGACGTTCGAAGATCTCGTAACCGACCCGATGGCACTTAAGTCGGATCGACTCGCGATATCCGGTACTGCCGCGGTACCACGATGAGGAGTCTACGCGACTAGCTCCGACACAATACGATAGGATTCCGAGTCGCGAAACCGTATACGACCCGGACGTTTAAACGGGCCTCGCTTGGGGAGACGATTGAATAATTGGAGATTCCGGAGTTATCGTTCCCACTCTGCTTCCTGCGTGAGCTCCGTATAACGTCTCTCTTCTCGATCTCGCGCGAGTCGCGGCAGTCGCGTGTCCTTCGCGTTTACGAGTTTCGACGGGGGCGCGATGTCTATCCCAATCTCGATTTCTTGCTTACTCCGATCGAAGGTATATAATGTCCGAGGTGAACGTTATCTCGTTAGCCGTATTATAAGCACTTCGCGACGACGCCAATTCTTTGCATCCACGACGAGTATACTCGCGAGTATAGGACGCGAAAGCATACGATTGCGTGGTATGTGCAGATGGAGGGTGACAGCACGGAGACGATCGAGCGTTTAACGAGATTGCTCTTTCCGGACCCCTGTTTGCACGCGACCGATTCGTTTACCTTCTCTCGCGTATCGGCCGGTTCACGAGCGCGTTTCCACCCACGGCATGCTACTTTCCCTGATCGATTTCCTTACTTCGATTCGGGATAAAAGACGGAAACGACCACTCCTGCTTGCGCCTGTGTAATCGTGCGACGCGGGCGAAGACGGTTGTTGCATCCTTGCTTCGAGGTGGTTGTCTTTTAGTGTCTGGTGCCTGTTCGACGAGGGACCGCTTCGCGTTCTTACCGATCGGCGGTCGTCGCGTCGCACAAGTAGGAAGGAAGAACGTAAAATGATCGTCGACTTCCTAAGAATCGCGCTCCTTTCTTCGGTATTGTGTACGGTGTTCGAGCCTCGTTCGAACGTCGGAGGTCGAGTCATCTTCGCGAACATGACGGGAAACGTCGTTTTGGGTGGGCTGTTTCCCGTGCACCGAAAAGGCAGCGGAGGCGAGAGCTGCGGCGAGATTCAGGTAAGAAAGCGACCAAACGCGGGCGACGTCCCGTTCCATCTGGTTTCGTTCGAATTTAGATCGAGGATGGCATTCAACCTCTGGAAGCTATGCTGTACACCGTTCAACGCATCAACAACGATCCTACGATGCTTCCGGGCATACAACTGGGTGCTTTGGCCTTCGATACGTGCGACAATCCCGGCTACGCGCTGGAGCAGGCCTTCTACTTCGTCAAGGGTACGCGCGCGTTCGTTTCACCGAAACAGATTCGGATTTTGGTTTCGATCGAGTCACGATTGTCTTTTGTTAGGTTTGATCGCGCGCGGCAATCGACACGGCGAGCAAGAGTACCGATGCGAGGATCGGAGCGCGCCAAAGTTCATGAACGGAGGATTCGACGACGTGATCGCGATCCTCGGCGCGCAGTCGAGTTCGGTCACGATTCAGGTGAGCATTTGGTTCTCGATAGCGACTCATTCGGATCTCGATTAGAGATCGCGGTTTTGAACGTGTACTAAAATACGCGTGTACACGTGGTACGTGAACCGGATCTGCGATTACGAATCCGTTCGGCACGTTCGATCGAAAAACGCATCACTTGTCGGCCTCGAACGTGCCGAACGGATCCTTAAATTCTTACTACATGGTTCACGTACCACGTGTATTTATACGTGGTCTGTCCGGAAAGTATCTGACCTTTGCTTATATCCTCGTTCGTAAGTGGGCTAAGGCGGACAGCTCATGTTTATATTAGAGGCGACCTTGTAATAGGTAGCCTGCCCATGCAACAAATCTCTGCATGCGTCATTTGAAAACGATACAGCAGTTTTGTAAGCATTGAGTCAAGTGAGCGTCGCGTATTATAATAACCGAATGTGTTTCCACACGGATATGCATTGAATTTTGCCAGAAACTTGGGCATTCTCGTTCGGAAACCATTGGTATGATCCTCCGCTCAGTCCTGATCTAGCTCCTTGTGACTTCTGGTTGTTTCCCAAAATGAAAACACGGAAATACAAAAATGATAAAACAGAATACTACGAGGGAAGTGGGAGGATCGTTGGAAGAAAGTTGTGGCTTCTAACGAACAATACTTTGAACGGGACACCATTGTTATCAACCAGGAATGATACTTCCACCCGGTACAGCACAAGGTTGGATACTTTCCGGACAGACCACGTATACACGTGAAATAGGGATCTCTAATCTCGATCGTGAACGTCGGACGACTCGCGTAGGTCGCGTCGGTGCTGGCGCTGTTCTCGATCCCGCAAATCTCCTACATGGCCACGTCGCCGTTCTTGAGCAGCAAAGAGAAGTTCCCGCAGTTTTTCCGTACGGTACCGAGCGATGTGAACCAAGCGCGCGCCATGCTCGAGATACTTCGGTGAGTACGAGAGAACCCTCGAAATAGGATCACCGGTCCGCTCACGAATCTTCTTCTGCTCCTTTCCTTTTCCCTTTTCTTTTTCTTTTTTTTTTTTTGCTGCTCTAGGCGATTCGAGTGGTCGTACGCGTCGATCGTTTACTCCGACTCGGAGTACGGCGATCACGGATACGAGACGTTGGTCTCCCTTGCGACCGAGTATTCGATTTGCTTCACCGCTCCGCACAGAATCCAGGAGGATCGGTTCACGGACGAAGATTACGACAACGTGGTCCGCACGATCGCCGACAAGACCGATGTTCGAGGTAAATCTATTCGTGCAGATTGCAGATCGCGGTTTTGAACGTGTACTAAAATACACGTGAACCGTGTAGTACGAATTTAAGGATCCGTTCGGTACGTTCGAGTCAGGAACAATAACGCATCGGTTGTCGAACTCGAACGTGCCGAACGGATCCGTGTACATGATGTATACCATAGGATGATACTACACCCTCAATTCGGTTGAAATTGAACTGAGGAAGGTGCCGCAAAATTGACCTTGATCTTGAATTTTAAGGTCGAAAGGTCAACCATTTGTTTTTTAATTACATCGTATTTTACTCGACGCGTGGGTCGAGTAAAGGAACCATGGATCGCAATTCAACCGCGACGAGTAAAATACGATGCAATTAAAGAAAGATTATTGACCTTTCGACCTTAAAACTCAAGTCAATTTTGCGGCACCTTCCTCGGTTCAATTTCAACCAAATCGAGGATGTAAAATCATCCTTAAATTCTTACTACACTGTTCACGTACCACGTGAAACAGGGATCTCTAGTACAGGTAAAAATGAAGGCCGCCGCGCGACGGATTATTCTGTTTTCCGTTTTCAGTGGTGGTGCTGTTCGCGGAGAAGTCGGCGACTGTGCGGGTGTTGGCGTCGGCGCGAAGAATGGGCTTGGACTCGCGATTCGTTTGGTTGGGCAGCGATTCGTGGCCCGACCGGAAGGACGACGAACGCCGAGGAAACGTGTCCGAACTGGAGGGCGCGCTAGCCGTGCAGCCGCTCTACGCCCCGCTTTCCGGTTTCGACCGATATTTCACGAACTTGACGCTCGAACACGAGAAACTGAATCCCTGGTTCCGCGAGTTTTGGTACAAGTATCACGGCTGCGAGTATCCGACCGATGCGAAGATCACTGGAGAGGAGAGGGATCGGTGCGCGGATCCCAGCCTCCGAATCGATCGATCCAACGGTTACAAGCAACGGAGATTTCTGCATTTCGTTCGAGACGCGGTTTACGCGGTGGCGTACGCTCTGCGCGACGCACAAATCGGCATGTGCGGACGAGGTTACTTCGGCATTTGCGAGCGGATGCGATCCATGGACGGCGAAACGTTCTCGCGGTACCTGACCAAGGTGTCGTTCAAAGGTGAGTCAAGACATCCGGATTCTCGACCGACCGAAACGATCTCTCGAGCGACATCGAAACGCGATCCTTCCAGACGAAGCGGGCAACGGATTCGGATTCGTGGACGAGGTCGACGGGCCGCCGAGATATTCCATCCTAAACTTTCGGCGGACTTCGAACGGCACGCACCAATGGGTGATTGTTGGAAATTATACGCGTAAGTTGATACCTGTAATCGGTGTTTCGGCGTTTCGATGTTCTCGTTACGTCGGTGTTTTCGGTGTATTCGCCGCAGTGAACGAGCATGGACGAGCTGAACTTCGGCTGGACCGGGAGAAGATGAGATTCCGCGGTGAAATCGACTTTCCAGTTTCCTCATGCTCAAAGCCGTGCGGTTCGGACCGAATCATGGTGCGAGTGAAAGAGGACCCGTGCTGTTGGAGGTGTCAGAGCTGCGGCCTCTATCGATTCCGGGTCGACGAGCACAGATGCGAGGAGTGCGATTGGGGTACTCGACCGACCGAGAACGGAACCAGCTGCGAACCGATTCCGGAGGAGTTCGTCGACCATTCGAATCCATGGGCGATCGCTGCGATGACGGTAGCCGTACTCGGTGAGCCGCCCGTTCCCTTCGATTTCGATTTCCCGCTTCCGATTTCCGGAGATTACCAGTCACGAGCGTATTCTATTCGTTCTATCGGTTGCATCCGTCGTATTTTCGTATCGCAGGGATATCGTTGACCGGTTTCGTTTCGTCGGTGTTCTGGTGGTATGGCGAGACACCGATGATCAAAGCCTCCGGACGGGAGTTGTCGTTCTTGCTGCTGGTCGGCGCGCTCGCCTGCTTCTCGATGACATTCCCGATCGTGGCGAAACCGAGCGCCGGCAGTTGCGCCGTCGTCCGCTTCGGCATCGGATTCTGCTACACTCTGTGCTACGCCGCGCTCGCGACCAAAATCAACAGGATACACCGGATATTCAACGATCCCGGCCCGAGTCCGCGCAAGCGACGGTACGCTATCGTTGTTCGTCCGACCGGATACGTCATACGACATACGACCGTTGCGCGTTCGTCTTCTGGATCGTAGATACACCAGCCCGAGGTCGCAGCTGACGATAGCGGGCATCCTAACGCTCGCGGAGGTTGCTTTCGACACGGTTTGGCTTTTGAAGGAACCACCGGCGGTGACGAACTCCTATCCCACCAGGGAGGCGAACGTCAGGATTTGTCGCGGATCCGAGGACGGGTCTTACGTGATCGGTTTGGCGTATCCGTTTCTGTTGACGGGTAAGTTGCTCTTTGATTATGGCGCCGGCCCCCTTGATCTGGTTCCGCGTTCTACCGTTTTCAGTGGCGTCCACGTTCTACGCGATAAAGACCAGAAAGTGCCCCGAGGGATTCAACGAGACTCGCCGCATCGCGTTCGCCAATTACGCGACGATCGTTCTGTGGCTCGCGTTCGTGCCCCTCTATCTGGCTTCGATCAGCAACGTGATTAGGGCGATCACATTGGCGCTCTCGCTGTCGCTGAACGGCCTGGTTCAGCTGCTCTGCCTGTTTTTGCCGAAAGTCTACGTGGTGCTGACCAAACCGGAAAAGAACACGAGGGAGCTAGTCATGTCGAGGCCTCTTCACGTCGGCGGCGGTTCGTCTAATCCGACGGCCATGTCACCGGCCGAGGCATCCCCTCGGCAAGCCCTGCCATCTCCTTCGCGTTCGCGTTCGCCTTCGGTCCGATCCGATCTCCACCTATAAACAGGCTTTATCGCTCGCTCGCGAGTTTCTCGTCTCTCGACGAACGAAATTAAGGGGAAACGGAAGTGAACGGAGAGGGGGATCGACAAAATTCGATGTAATAGAGACGTAAGCTGTATTTCTAGATTTCTAACAGAGCTGTTCCTACGCAACCGACAACAGAGAACAAACGGGAATGAAAGATACGCGTGATAAAAAGTCAACGTCAACGATAAGAAGAAAACGTTTTACGAAACGCGTGAACCGTTTGGCGAACTCGACGATCCGTAGCGCGTCGACGACCTCTCGAGATTCGCGGATCGAGGAGTTCGCTCTTGGAAGACATCGATCCCCGAAAAACTGCGCGACAACGCGTGTCGCCTAAATCCGGTGCAAACTCGGGTGCACGTTACTTACGCGAGACACGAGAAAACGAAACTTATGCTAAGGACGACGAGGTTCGCGCGAGCTCCGGTCCGAACGCGCAAAGTTGCGAAATACACGAGAAACCTAACAAGAGTCGATTGAGCATTGAGCAGTCGAGTTGAGCGATCCGTGCGTTCCGCATACAAACGAACGGAGAACGATCGATATCTGGTCTGGAGTCGCGCGTAGCCTACGCCGTCCTATGCGAAGCACGCCCTCCTCGCCAGAGGTTCGCGTTAACTTCGCTATAAAGGCCTTTCATGGACGGAACGATTGATAAGGGAACGCAGCAATTCTCGGCGCGATTCGCCGCGCTCTCGATTCTTGTATATGTATACTTATGCTATACCGTATATACGCTATACATTATGTGTATGTACAATTTGATATTGCTTTCGATCTCGGAGATCGACGGAAACATTGCTCGAGGCGGCGGACTCGTTTCCAAGATTGCAAGGGTGCGGGATGCGCCTTCTCATTTCTCGATAATAAAAAGATGGGGTTTCTCGGTAGTCAATAGCGCTAGGTAAAAGTTCAGGCCGCGATCGCCCTCGAAAGTCCTATTTCCAGTCGTAAGTCCTAAGTCCAGACTAAGTCCTGTCCAGCTTTATGAAAATATTAGGGGTACCTGAAAGTAATGTCGTATTTTTTTCGTAAAATTAAAGTAGTAAATCAGTGAAATAGTCACCATCCTTATATCAATGACTTTCTGCCACCTAATAAGTAACTTTTTAATCCCTGATCGGTAGAATACAGATGGTTTTTATAAAAAAAATGTAGAAAGTCCAGTTTTTAGCTCTTCTAGATTTCGGAATTTTTTCCACTTAAAAAATCCTGCATTGTCCTGAACAAATGATCATCAGAAGGTGCGACATCGGGTGAATAAGGTGGGTGTGGTAACACTTCCCAACCTAACTCTGATTTTGTTCGAGCCTTTTTTTGCAAATAGCATACAATGCCGAAGTGCAGCTATTCTGATAACTTCTAAAAAAACAATATTTTTGTACAAAACAGTGCTAACTAGTTTCCTAAATCTGCAACCATGTACTGAACAACCTAAGTGTACAAAGTTAGCCGTTATTATCCGTCAAATGTTGACTTCCGCAAAACGACATTACCTTCCGGTACCCCTGATAGCTACATGCGCAGCTTAATGCTTCCGAATAATGCAAATTACGCCTCGTAAACGTAAAAACAGGACGTTTGAGGGCAATCGCGGCCTAGATTGATCTTTCATCTAGCGCTTTTGACTACTGAAGAACCCCATCTCTGTATTATCGAGGAATGAGAAGACGCATCCGGCAATCTTGCAGTCCTGGAAAAAATGAGTCTACCCTCTTAAAACGAACTCTCGCGATCTCTTCGAATTTGAACGGACTCGGGACTGGGAGTCATAGCGGGATTGTCGTAGGCGTAGTCCAGGGTGGTATCCTCGCACGGATGTCTTCCGGACAGGGACAATGTGGTGGTGGTCGTGTTCGGTGTGCTGTTGTCGGCCCCGGCACAGTTCTCCGCGGTTTCGATCCCGCGTCCTTGTCCTTGACTCTGCACCTGCACTTGTATCTGCCCGCTCCCATTTCCGTTTCCACTTCCGACCGTCTTCTGTCTTACTACGATCCCTGGATCGCGGGACGGTGCGACGGTCGCGCTAATCGTTGGCATCGCGAGCTTCGGTCCGTTTCGCCTGTGCGCGCCCGTCTCTACGTCTTCCGGCTTGTTGTTGTTCTCGTGATTATTGTTTTTGTTAAGCGAAGTTGTCTGAAACGGCGAGAGGTCGAAGAGAGAGTCCGATTACCGATGCACGGGAAAATTTCGAATCTTCGATGGGACTCACCTTCGTCCACGTTCCGAAGAACGTTCGGTGGAAAGCGCCACCGACGGATTTCCATTTGACGAACCTGTTTGCGAGCAGGCACGCGGCCACCGCTAAAGAGAGGAAGGCCACAGCGATGGCTGCCGTCGCGAAGCTCCACAATTTGCTCACTTCACCTGGAAATCGGAGCGAACTTTTCTTGTGGTTTGTCGTCGAGAGATCGCCGCGATCCGCTTCCGCTTAAAGGTCGGTTTATCTTAGCCAGTCCAGCAGCACCTTGCTACCCTGGTTTTGTATCTAGTATTTTCCAAATTTCTTCAATTTTCCAATATTTCTTTTCGAGACCGTCGGTCCATCTAGCTCGAGCGTGTCCACGGTTCCCTGCTGTGCGTGGCACAAAAGAAAGGTGTTCCGCCAGACGTCTGGCTGGCTAAGATAAACCGACCTCAAGGGTGTAGACTGTAGAGTCTACAGTGTAGACTCTCGTTTCCAGGATTGCAAGGGTGCGGGATGCGCCTTCTCATTTCTCGATAAGGCAAAGATGGGGTTCTTCAGTACTCAAAAGCGCTGGATAAAAGATCAATTTACAACGCCCTCAAACGTCCTGTTTTTAACCGACTTCGAAAAAGGAGGAGGTTACTCAATTCGATCTGTATGTGCCTGTTTCTTTTTTTTTTCTTTCTATGTATGTTCACCGATTACGCCGAGATGGACGGACCAATCAGGACGAAACCTTCTGCATTTTGTAGAGTATGTCCCCCGGTGGTCCCGTGAAAACAAATTTTGCATTTTTTCATTCTTTTTGCGGTTTTTATTGCAAATAACCAATAAGACCGAAAAACCATCCTACGTTCCTCTACAAATTCTGCTCGTTCCACTAAAAACTTTATAAAAACAATTAAACCGACTTCGAAAAAACGCACTAAAAAATATGAAACAATTTCCATTTAATTTATGTGAATACATACGAACTTAAATACAATATGTACAATCTTTTCGGAGGCGGCGCAAAATTGAAAATTTTCCAAATGACATACAGAATATGGTGAACTTCGAAGTCAGTAGGTGGGAAGAGAAGATACATTAATATATGAAAGCATGTAGAAGAATTTAAGGATTTTCGTAATTTCCAGTGTCGAAAATTTTCAATTTTGCGACGCCTCCGAAAAGATTGTATTGTATTTAAGTTCGTGTGTATTCTCGTACAAATCAAATGGAAATTATTTCATACTTTTTAATGCATTTCTTTAGTGCGTGTTTTCGAATTCGGTTGTTACGTTTACGAGGCGTAATTTAATTAAAAAGCTGCGCATGTAGCTATTTTCGTAAAGCTGCGAGAGCTAGGAAATAGGACTTTTGAGGGCGATCGCGGCCTAGATCGATCTTCTACCTAGCGCTTTTGACTACTGAAAACCCCCATCTTTGCGTTATCGAGAAATGAGAAGGCGCATCCCGCACCCTCGCAATCCTAGAAACGAGTCTACCCTCGTTCGAGTGCGGGAATACTCGCCATCGGCATCGCCAGCTCTACTTACTTCGCAGATCTTCGTACTGGTGCTCCATGCGTGTCAGCAGGTACGCTGCAAACGAAATGGTCGAACATTTGGAGATATCGTCGTCATACGGGAAGAAATTTTCGATAGCTGGCAAGTGTTTGACGATTCTACCGCGACCTTCTTGTCCCCGTGGTACTCACTTGGGAGAGAGAAAGAAAAAAAAAAGATGGAAGAAGGAAGGCACGTGCCTACGACCTACGACTTACAACGACACTTACAACGAAGATGACTACTTACATATACATATAGAGTATGCATGGGACGTAGGGAACATTGGGAGAAAAGAGAGGTCGGGGAAAGGAAAGGTGGGAAAACGAGCCAGCGAGTAGGGGAATGTTCGGGCGGAAGGGGTGGTAGGCAGGTAGGCAAGCAGGTAAGTTACCAGGTAGGCAAGCAGGCGGGCGCAGGAATGAGTCATCGAACGCGTTCGCGTGTGGGAAGTCGACGGAGGGACGTTGG
Source organism: Lasioglossum malachurum (assembly GCA_028455605.1). Taxonomy (NCBI): domain Eukaryota; kingdom Metazoa; phylum Arthropoda; class Insecta; order Hymenoptera; family Halictidae; genus Lasioglossum; species Lasioglossum malachurum. The sequence goes on from CM052311.1 coordinate 19,271,935, forward strand.
TCAGGTGTAAAGTCAACGGACTCGAGCCTACCTTCTGCGCGGATGTACGGCTCTCGGCTTGGGAAGCGCTTGGCCTACAACCTGCGCTTTCTTTCTCTCGATCGATTTCGAAACGCGGTTACCACGTTCGTGTCCTTAACGACACGGAGTGGAACGTTCGCGGCGTATTCCCGCCAGCTTCGAAATTCAAAGTTCCCGAGCTTAACGATTCCCGGGCTCTTACCTCGACAATAAGCGTTGCATTCCTTCTCCAGGTAGTTGCCTTCGTCGCAAATGTTGGAGCACGGCGTGCACAGGCTATTGTGCTTGTTGCAATAATGCGTGACGGCACATTCGTCGCCGCAGTTGTCTCTCCTGGCGTTCATTCCTTCGGCCACCGGTCCCACGATCAACAGCCCTACGGCGAGAACGATGATTCTCATGTTGGCTCGAGAGCCGAGAGCAGAGGCTCGGAACACTCTTCGATCGCGCTCGCTTTCGCTCTCGGTCTCCGCCGCGGTTCTCCTTTCTCAACGTCGATCGACCGAAACGTCTTCAACGAGAACCATGTTCGCCCTGAAACTATCGCGCGATACGCTTACATTAGAACAGAATCGCGCTCAACTTTCGAAAGGAAAAACGGGCGCGCGAGAAACGACGCGTGCGAACGCGACAGAGCATCCAGTTGGAAAGTCGGACAAAGAGAGATGCACCCCGGTGGCATGAGTCACCCGGCGCGTCGCGTCGGTATCGCGGCGTCGAACCAGGTTCGAACGATCCTTGTTTCGCCTTCGCCGAGCGTTCGTCCCGAGTCTCGCCGCACCGCACCGCGTTGGCAAGTATTACGTTGCGTCGGGTCACGTCGCCTCGCGTTTCGATCGTTCGCGTCGTATCTTCGATCCGTTTTACTCTCGGAAATACCGATGCGTCGCTACGTGGCGCAACATCGCCGTCCGTTTGCCAGTTCCGGCTCGTTCCCTACTGCCCCGTCTCCGAGCTAGCATTCCGGTTCCCTCTCGATTTTGGCGGGTGTTGGCGACGCGATCGTCCGTGAGGCACCGTTCCGCGAGGCTTCCGTTCGTGAAAAAGAGGTAGGGAAAAACGGAATAGAACAAAGGTGAACGAGAGAGCGAGCGAGATGGAAACTGTGATCGTACCTGGCACCTTACGGTACCGAATCGACAACGCGTGGATCGCTGCAAGGACACCGCGTCGCGTCGCGTTGGAGCGTCCATGGCAGGAGATGTACGCGGCGTTTCAAACTCGAACACGAAACTAGGAAATCCGGAAAACGGTTTTCCTCCGGAGAGATCGGACCGTAGCCGATCAGTCGGTCGATCGGCGACAGGAATGTCGTCCGACCGGTTTTGACTTTGCGAGCGCGTACCCGCCACGCCGTGAGCCACGGGAAGTTGCGAGAACCGAGCGAAACTTCGATGCCTGGACAGAGCGATTCTCTCGAAATGGCGGAATCTGGTTGGCGCGTCCTCTCGCCTTCGATCGCGATTCGGGATTCACGAGCGTGGATCGATGCGCCTTCGTGCCGTTGCGTTACGTTGCGTCGCCTGGATCGGAAATGCGATCGCTTATCCTCTTACTTGGCTATCCTAGCGATGACGGGCGGTCGCGACTCGGTGGATCCTTGCTCGGCAAACTCGATGAGGTCGTCGAGTGAAACCTTCGAGCTCGCACATCGTCGACGATCCGAAAGCGCGTCGCCTCCTCGAGCGGTCGCGGTCAACTGCCGATCGCTATCCCTGCCAGCGCGAGCCAGCAGCAGCCGGCTACCACCTTTCCTCCTGCCACTACCGCCTGCAGCGCACCTGAATCCCACCTCGCCGCCTTTCCGACCGAGTCGAGTCCACGGATTGCCGTACCCCTCGCTCCGCTTCGTTCCTCTCTACCTGCGCGACGATGTTACCTGTTCGATAGCCCCTACTCCGCTCGTCCCCGAAGACAACGCGACTTACCTGTTGCGACGAGTGCTCGATAACGCTGGTGCGTTCCCGCCGTTTTCTTGAATTATCGTGAACCAAACCGCCAGCTCTGCAACACGCGTGTCCCGAATAAGTATGTCGACGTTCAAACCTAGGTTTCGGGGTTGGACAGAGTCGGACACAATGGTACGAGTTTAATTGCGCGTCTGCGCTTTATTGTTTCTTTATCGAACGTCGAATCGAGTGGCGTCTCGAACACCGACTCGAACTCGGCCTTCGTACCGCACAAGGTCGTGGGACAACTTCTCCGTTACTGTTCGTACAAAATATATATCATTGTAACGATTTGTATCTACGATAATCGATTTGTAATAATAGTGGTAATAATAATAATAGTAATAATAATAATAATCATAATCGTCATCGTCATCGTCATCGTTACCGTCATCATCATCATCATAATACTATACAACGTTAATAATAATAACCATCAAAATGACAATGACTTCTAAGAACGACGGGACAAGAAATAGAGAGGGCTCAGAAAGGGAAGAAGAAGGAAAGAATTGCAAACGATTCGTCAGTCTGTATCGCGTTGGCGAATGCGTTCTAGGCGCTCGTGCTACTTCTCCGTTTCCCGTTGGCGAAGTACGATTTCTCGATCGACGATGGCATTCTGGACACGGATGTCTGGCACCCAACGTAAAAAATCGAGATTGATTAACCGCTATCAAAGTCGATTCTTTGAACCGTAGAGTTTGCGGGAACATCGCGTCCTCGAGAAAGAGAGAGAGACAGATAGAAAGACAGGAGGAGGGACAGAGGGAGAAAAGGAAAGTGGGTTGGAAAACGGGGAAAGAGAAGTGGCAATCGCGACTAGACGAGTCGCGAGATCTTGCGGATTTCACAGATTATATCGATGCGCCGGCTTCTGATCAAACGGCGCGACGTTGCAACGGCGCTAAGTTGGATCGCTTTCGTGTTTTCCGACTGGTCGAAAGCGTGCGGCGTGCGTGGTCTGGCGTTTGGCGACGGTTGGTCGATTCGCCGAGGGCGACGAGGAGGGCGCGACACGCTCTCCGGTCGCGTTACAGTTACAGGCTCCACTTGCTGTAACTGCAGAGACACAAACTCCAGCAACCCGATCGCGTCGAGGCGTTCTCGGAAGGCCGTTCGAGGCTATCGGGCCGCCGAAAATCCTATCCTCGCAGGGAACCGTCGCCCGCGAATCTCTCGGAATGATCGTTCGCGGTGACGGCGAATCGTCGGGTGGTCTCAGCCGGGGAGGACGGCGAAGACGGAGAAGGCGGAGATGGTGACGCTCCGTCGTCCTCCGTCATCGGTAGAGACGCCGGAACCACATTCTGCACGTAATGCGTCAATCTTGTGGGCAACGAGCCCGCGTTCAGCTGGTAGAACGCGATCAGCTGTAGCAAATCGTAAAACTTGGTCACTCCCTTGTCGAGCGTGTACAGCCAGCAGTTGCATCGCTCGTCGAAAACCTGAAACATCGTCGTTGATCTGCTTAGAATTACTCGGTCTCGCTCGGATGGAAACGGATCGGGACGTATCGTAACGAATGTACATAGAATGGAGTGGAGAGAAAAGTAGAGAAGAAGACAGGAGAGGCGCTTACCGGCTGGATTTGCGCGTGAAACACTTTGTCGCTGTATTTGTAGGTCAACACGTACGCGCTCGAGTTGCTCTTGCTTTCACGGACCAGGAACACTCTGAAACCAGCGAAACGCGAAACGATAGAGATAGACGATCGTTGAGGTCGAAACGGGTTTCGGTAGGGCGGCCGGCGCGTCGGCCAATTTTTACGGCGGAGCGGTATATCTTACCCATCCACGGAGCCATGATCCCTGACGATGGCCGCCGCGATGTCTCTCTTGAGTCCTCTGTGGAACCACGGCTGCAAAACGTGGATTCCGTCGTCGAGTCCGTGCAGTCTGACCACCGCGCAGCCCGGCGGCGGTCTCGAGAACGGCCTCCAGGTCCGCCTCCAATCGATCCCCTCGCTCTCCGCGATACCCTTTGCTTCCTTCGGATCGTCCACGATCCTGCCGACGCTTCCCGTAAAGTCCATGGCCACGAGCGACCGCACCGAATCCTATCGAACAAGTCGATTCGTGAAAACGGAACAAGCGAGAAACATCCAAGATGTTTCGGAAATACAGGGTAGAAACGCGGCTTCTCGAAACAAGGCTGCCGAAAGATTCAAAGTAAAAAAAATTGATCGGCGCCAGTCGACGCCTGTTGCCAGGCCGACAATACCGAGCCGCAGCCGGAGCCGATGGTTCACAAGGTGTGTCCCCCTTTGGTCTTTCGCGCATGGACCCCTAGACCTCTAAAACTTTTTAGACGATACGTCTATAGATCGATGAACGCAAAATTCCGAAAAACCACGCGCCGACGAATACGGTACCGCTCTGTTTGGCGAAAGCATCGAAAAGATCGCTCTGTTTCGCGAGGAGGCGGCGCTGGAGAGGGGAAGACTGTCCAGGGGTGCAGGACGGACCGCTTCCATGCTCGGTCGGAACGGATCAACGTTCCGGGAAGCAGTACTCGCGAATCCAGGGGACGGCTTCGAGCTCTGTCGGCGGTGCGAGAGAAACCCGCGCTCGGAGCAGAGAGAAACGAAGGGAGTGAGAGAGTGAGAGAGAGAGAGAAAGAGATCGTTCAATGTCAAGGTTGTAGAAGCGCAGGCGCGCAAAATCGACCGACTCCGTCCGAGCGACCGAGATCGCTGTCGGCGAGATACGCGGACGCCGTGATCGCGCCGTGCAACTAGAAACTAGAAAGAGCGAACGCGGCTGCAGGCCGAATTGAAACCATGGACGGAATAAGGAACAGAGGAATCGGATCGTTTTCGTCCGATCGACACGATCGGCTCGATCGATTCGAGAGACGCAGATGCCTAACTCTATTGGTCGTAACTTCGAAATGACTTTGCAAATCGGAGAACTACGCGAGCGGCTAGTCTATCGCGCGTAGCCTCGATTTCGGTTTCCGTTTCCGTTGCGAAACGGGAACGATACGAAACGGAGAGAATCGTGCGGTGCAGTGCAGTACAAAGCGACTCGACACGGAACGAGCACTCGCGTAGCCCCCAGATGATCGATAGCCGACTGCGCGTAGCAACGGCCGGCAGCTTCGGGTGCTTCGGTGTTTGTTTTCGTCGTAACCGTCTACCATCCTCGCGGGATTCTACCGAAAACTGACGCTCGAACACTCACGTTGGACACATTGTAGGTGGAGTATCGTTCCTTGGCGCTATCCCCGCTGGTTTGCTCGCACTGTTTGTTCTTGTAAGCTCTGTAGTTGTCCCTGAGCTGCTTGCCGTACTGCGAAAACAGAAACTCTGAGCGTGTCGCGGATGTCGAATCGCGAGTCACGTTCGATGGATCGGGGGAAACGCCGAGAAATGATCGAAAGCAAAAGGGTGGAAGGGCCGTAAAGCGGCGCGTAAGGAAAGTATCGGGGCTCCTTATTATATATGTTACCTTGGCGAGTCTCATGGCCGTGAGCCAGCAAACGCGGGACCTTTCGGTTTGGAAAGCGACAACCTTGAGTCCGGATTCTCCGGCCAGGGTACTTTTGGTTTCTCCGGTATTGGACGGCTTGAGGCACAGGCCCCACTCGAAGGGTGCGTGAAAACGCCACTTTGCGTTCGCGATCTTGTACACCACGAAATCCGACAAGTGGGCAAAAGTAGTCAGTTGCTCGGTCTCCTGAAAGCATTCGATCGAAGGAACATTAGTCGTGGGAACGAGAGTGCTCGCGAAACACGGTCGATTCGTTCGTTTCCCGGTCGACGGTCAACGGTCAACGGTCAACGGTCGACACCGTTGATTATCGTCTTCGTCTTCTTCGCCTTCTTCACCGTCGTCGTCGTCGCCGTCGTCGCCGTCGCGTCGTCGCCACAACCGTTTCGCCTCCTCTCCGATCTCGGCCTCGGACATCCGAAAATCCGTTCGGTTTCTGATCGCTCGATCGATGAACCGCGCATACGCGTTTGCTGCTACAGCAATTGCGATCGCAAAACGTCGACTCGGCCAAAAGTACCGCGAGCGCGGCAATGACGGCAACTGCGATGTCGGCAGAGAGCAGGGCAGATCAGACCAAAGTAAGATAAGGTAAGGTCGGATAAGTCAGACCGTGAACAGAGGAACGGAGGAACAGAGGTGTGCGGCGATGGTCGCGACCGGAACCGGTTTTCGAGTAATTTCAGAAGCGCGGATCTGTCATACGCGCGGAAATGCGACGGGCGGCCGATCATGCGAACCAATACTTTCGTCCGAAGTTCGTCCACGCGGATCGAAGACCGGGGATCGGGATGGATCGCGCGTTACAAATTCCGACATGGCGCGGCAACCGATCGAACGGTTGAACGGGCAAGGCCAAGCTTACGAGACGCGAGAACAGCATCCACTCGCAAACCGATTGTAAATCGAAGGTAAGTGGGCCAACCAGGTTGTGCGAGGCAATTACGGTAATAATACGAGGAGATATAACGGGAGGCGTTTGCGAAACGAATGGCAACCGAGTGGGAAAAAAGCGAGTCGCGTATACGAAAAAAAGGAGCGCTCGAAGAGCCGAACGAGTGGGTGGCGCGGAACAAGAAAAAAAAAAAAAGAAAGACGCGACGTCCAATGTCACGTACGCGCGTTCTGGCGCGTTTCTTGTTTCTTTCCATCTCGAGTTCCGTGTCCTTGCGTTATCGCGTCGCGCGGTTCATCGAGTGTGCCTGCCGGCAGATCGGGCGGATAGCCTGCCTGCGTTTCGAATCAGCGAATCGACGAATCGAAGGTGAGAGCGTGCGGCACGCGATACGCCACGGATTTCCTACGAAAAGGTAACCTTGCGTACGTGCAAAATCGCGCGACGCTTTGTCATTATTGGATTCACCGTAATGGAATTTCCGCGTCCTTGCACGATGTGAAATTTTTCGCGCGTCCTCCGAGACGACGGAACGTTGTCGCGGCTGACGCGACGCGATCCGACGCGATCCGAAGCGACCCGAACACCCGTTTCTCGTTTCGCTCGGTTACGCAGCAATTCGCGATCCTCCATTCTCTATTCGCCATCCGCTATCCACCATCCGCTGCTCGACGCGACGGATGAACGTCGGGTGGGGGGGGGGGGGGGGGGGGGGGAAGAGGGAGGCCGGTATCGCGGCGAGCGAGTCGTCGCGTCGCGTCGATCGGATGTTCGTAGACCCCAAAACCCTAAAAGAGCACTGTGGCGCGAGTAACGTTAGCGATTCAAAGGGTACGATATCCTTCCGGCCTAACTAATTAGCGGTTTAGCGGAGGGCTCGTCGATCGTCCGATGGCTTCAACCGACGACAGCGACGGCCAAGCCGACAGAAGGCGATGCCGATTGCCGAAGCCGATCAGCATCGAGGAGACAGCCAAGCTAGAGAGGAAGAAAAACAGAGAAAATGTAGAGAGAAACAGAGAGGAAAGATAGGCAAGGCGAGATAGATGCACGCGGAAACGGTTAGGCGGATAAGTGGGTGAACGGCTGGGCCTAGGCACGATGCATCGGAGAAAGACGGGGAGCGTGAACGTGTCGGGTCGAGAGTTTGTACATAGTTGAGAGAAACAAAGAAGCAAACGGACAGAGACCGAGAGGGAAAACGGAAGCGAGGGGTACGGAAGTTCAGCTTGCTTTCGCGGGCGCGCGACTCCGCGACCGCTCTGTATCCAGAGAAAACTGCATCGTCGATTCGCCGATTGCGCCAAACTCGTCGCTCTCTGTGCGAGCTCTGCGTCCGTAGCGAGCACTCGCTGAATCTGGCTTCGACGGGACCCAGGCTTGTGGGCACTTCCTCTGCGAATCCAACGACTTTCTCGCGCTGCGAAACGATCGCAGACAACGCCGTTGCTACATCGTGGCAGAAACGATAGGAACCGCGGCGATTCTTGTCCCGTTCTCTCGCATTTTTGTTCTTTCATCGACGGGCAAAGACGAAATGCGAACGTGAAAACGGTGGCACCGACGAAGTTCCGCCGGAGGAGCCAACGAGATTCGACTTACCCCGTTAACCCTAATCACGAGCGACGACAAGTCGATTTCGTCGTTCGCCGCTTGTCGCTCGTCGCGCATCTAAACCTCCAGGTTCGACTTTCGGCCACTGTTTCAGCGAGTTGGGAACTTCCCGCTGCGCGAACCGACACCGCAATAAATTCACGATCACAACGACGAGCTCGAACAATTTCTGTTCCCGCGACGCGTCGCATCGCACCGTCTCCGTCCGGAAAGAAATCGAACAGGGATGCGTGTCTTCGGTGCTGGATGACAAACCGTCCGCCCGACGAAATCGTCCTTCGGTCTTTCTCGATGGTCCGTTTCCCGTGGTCGCCGACTCCTCGACGCCTCTACGACGTTTCTTCGACAATCTTTTCGACCCGTCCGTTTCCATCTCTCGTAGCGGCGTATCGACGACTACGCGCAACGACGACGAGCCCCGCCGAGGGTAACGGGCTAGGTGGTGGCAACGGTGTCGGCGGCGGTGCCGGTGCCCGGACCTCGGTGCTTGCGAGTTGCGACAGCTGCGACGACGACGATGACGGTGGCGGTGGCGGTGCGGTGGCGGTGGCGGTGGCGGTAGCGGTGGAGATGGCGATGACGATGACGATGACGGTGACGGTGCGCGAGGAGGATGCCGAAGGCAAGGGGGGATGGACGAGTGCAATGGCGAGGGAGGAACGAAGGAAGGGGTTACTTGTCGAGGCTGCGGGAGTTTGGAGTAGGGAGCAAGCGAGCGAGCGAGCGAGCGAGCGTACCAACCAGCAACAGTAAAACGAAGACGGAAACAGAGAAGCAGAGAGACAGAAGGGAGACAGAGAGAGAGAGAGTGAGTGAAAAAGACAAAGTAAGAGAGAGAGAGAAGAGAGAGCGTGAGTGAGTGAGAGGGAGAGACAAATAGACGATCTACCGGCAACGGCAGACAGCGCGACGACGCCGATCTTCTTCTTGCTCGATTCACAGCTGTTTTCCCGTTGGTCGGAAAGGAGACGTCGATATCGGCGTTGGCGTAGGCGTCGCGACGTCGCGACCGATCGGTCCCGCGACACGGCGCGGCGTCGATGCGGCCGGTCGCGATTCAAAGGAGGGCGACGTCGGCGACGACGAAAGAGGCGTAGGAGGCGCACGCGCGCATCGCCTCCCAACGACGTCGGGTCGACAACTGACGGCGGAACGGCCTGCTGCTCGCCGGTACCCTCGTGCATCGCGTATCGCGTCGGACAAAGATCCGAAGGTTGCCGAATCGCGCCGCGGAAACGACCGAGGTTCGCAGTCAGCTGGTTACCCGGCGGCGACGCAGGCCGCAGCTGCGCCTCGCTCTTCGCTTCCTCGATTCCTCGCTACATATCTCGCTACATCGTTACCTCGCCAACTTTCCCGAATCAGCTGGCCGCTCGCTCGACCCCTTCCCGCGTTCTTCCCGTTTACCCATTTTTCCTTTTCTCCCTTTTTCCCCCTTTTTTCCCCTCTTTCCCTCTATTTCCCCCTGGGAGGCAATCGACCGTGCCTTCGGCTTCTCTCGTCCAACATTCCGCGGTCCTCGTCCTTATCCGCGAAGTTCTTATTCACGCGGGCTTCCGTTTCCTCCCGAATTTCGCCGAATTTCGCTTTCCTCTCGAGACACCGAGACACCGAGACGCCGGGATGCCGAGACGCGACGCTGCGACGCGACGTCGAGCGTCCCACGATCGAGCAAACACCCGGTTCTGTGAAAATCAGCAGGATCGACGAAGGAGAATTCCTTGCCATTCTGGATTTCCGATTTTGGCTTCTGCGTTTAGGCTTCGGGTTTCCTGTTTTGGCAAAAACTGGCGGCAGCTGGAAACGCGATCGTTACCGTTTCCGAAAGTAATTCGAGGGTCGATCGATTGCGGGTTGTTCGCGCTGGCAGGGTGACGGCAGGCTGACAAAAACCATAACAGGAGGGGCGAGCAACGTGCGAACCCAATCGAAAAGAAAGAGGAAAACGAAAGGGAATACGCGGTTTCGCAAATTCGTTGGCAGAGGTGTTTGCGACGCGGGAGCGATGTCGCAACGGCTACGCGGTGACGAGAGCTGTCGAATAGCCGTGCCCGTGGCGAGAGCTGGAGAAAAGACGCGTTTCGAAATTTCGCTACGACGAGTGTTTGCTCGCAACGCACGATTCGCGACGGTTGCGAATTCGCTCCGGCTAAGCTGGCGCTCGGTCTCCCCGATCTCTCGGCGTTCTGCGCGAACCACGGTTTCCTTCCGCACCGTTAACGATTAAAATTAACGATCTACGGTTATCGATCTACTTGCAGTTCTCGCTGTCGAGCCCGTCGGCTGTGAATCGTGTCTCCTTTTCGAAAAACGAGCCCAATGTTTCGCTAACGATGCAGCTGGCTCTCGCTCGGCGGCGGCCACAACCACGCACTCGCGATCGGTACCGCTGCGCCGGCTCGCGATAACTTTGAATTTCTGTTCACGATTTACCCAGGTCTTGCATCGTTTCGACTCGCCGGGGCCATTCCGATTGCGGGTTCGCTCCTAGCTTTGTTGCGACCGCGTCCAAAGCGATCGACGGCGACGACAATGGGTTCCAGGCTCCGATTTGCCGTTCGGTCCTGATAAAGAACACGCAAACCGCAACCAAACCGAACCGAACCGACCAAGAAGTCAAAACGATCAACGTATCCCACGGAATGATCGCGTATTTCTACCGATAGTACTAAAAACGATGGTTACACGGTTGGGAAATACGCGAAATTTGGCTGACCGCCAAAAGCCAGCCGCGCGCATTCTACTCCAAATACCCTAACCCACTAAACTCGTGCGAAGTCTAAAACGGTCCGGCCCAATGCGGCGCATTGCCGCGCAGCGCTTCACGGTGGCGGGAAAGCTGAACAGACGTCGAGGTCTCTTCTTTCTTTATTCCGATACCGGTTCCGATACCGATTCTGGTTCAGATTCTTATCGTTCGATTCGCAACGAACGCGTCGAAATCGACGTCGCGCATTTTCGTTTGTTTCCCACGAATACGAGATGCTCCTTACTTACCTGTAACCGCCTCGAGGACAGCACGTTCATCTGAAAGCAAAATGCATATGCTGAAGTTAATGCTCTTTGTTCGAGGCTACGCGTTTCGGCGACATCGACGAAAAGGAATCGGTTCGCTACATTCGCTACGCGAAAGGACGATCTCGCTAGTACGGATTGGCCGAATCTTCCGGGAGCCGTCGGTAGCTGGACGCGAACGGAACCCCGGACAAGAACGAGAACGAAAACGCAAATCGTTCACGGTTCGTCACGCGTCACGAACGCGAACAATGAAGTGGATGCAACGGAGGTCGTGTAATATTATGCATTGCGAAAACGTATTGTGCTTGCCCGACACCCTGAACGGAGTAAAACGAGAACAGGGGGAGACGGAATTGCGGAAGTTTGAAGGGTTCCGATGGGAGAAGGTTGGCCAAAGGTGGCAGCCGGCTAGCTGAGCTGCGGAGTAGGCGGGTACCATTGTCATTGCCATTGGCATTGCCAACGGCAGCGGCAACGGTAAACGGTAGCAGTAGCGACAAGAGCAACCGCGGGAATCAGAAGTATCGAATCAAAGTTCCTCCGTTTTCGGAACGTCCGCAGGAACCGCGCATCCGGTTGTCACCAAAACCACCGTTCCGGAACCGAGCAGAGTTTCGCGTGCGCGTTACCTCGATGCCGGAACCAGAGAACCAGAGAATTCGAGATATCGGAAAGAAGGCAAATACATACAGAGGAGAGGTTTGCGGTTTGCGAGCAACGCTCTCCTCTCCGAGTCTGCGATTCGGGGGCTCGGCGCAGGTGCGGCGCGCCCGACGAATAGGAGCTTGTTACCATGTCCAAATTTTTCGTCGCCTCTGTATGTCCTGCGATCGATCTCCTCGATTTTCTCGTTGGTGCCAAACTTGCTGCTCGGCTGCGTTTCGAACCGATTCGCGCGACGCGGCAGACGAAGGACGGTGAAAAGGTTGTATGGAAGAAATAGGAGGACCACGCGACACGGAGGCAACGAAGAGGAGTGTGATCACACCAGTGGACCAAAGTAAAACAGAAAGGTAATCCGTGACTAGGGCGGTGTATTGGTCAGAGTAGCCAGAGGCCAAGGAAGAAAAGAAACGCGAGCAACGTACGCGACAACAAGACAACAAGCTGATTACCGGATAGGAGGAAAGAAGAAAAGAAGATAAGAGAAACGAAACCGAGGGCGGCGGGGGGCGAGGATGAGGCGAAGGAGTTGACGAGGAGGAGAAGGGGCAAGAGGGAGAAAAAGCAGAAGGGAGGGAGAAGGAAGAGTGGAAAAGCGAGCGAGCGGTGGGAAGGGAGCAAAAGAGGAAGACGGGTGTATGAGAACTGGTGGGGGAGCAAGAGGAGAAGTCGGTGGGAGTTGCTAGGTCGACGACCCAGAGAGCAGTGTTCCTAGCAGAATAACTCTATCGCCGGCACGAATGTGTGTCACGCGCAGCTCGTTTCGCACCTTCGTTTTACCTGATTGTGAGAGCTAGTTCGCGCCGATGCGACGGGAGTCAACAATTCTCTAAACTCTAAAGTCTCCTGGACGGCCGTCGATCACGATAGCGGTAACGTTCGCGCGGATGCGTTACTACTTGCTGCATATTCCAGTCGAAACTAGACTACTGCTGTATATTCTTATCGGACATTGTTTCCGGGCTAGGGTTTCGAATTTCGGGACGGGTCGTTCGCTGAAACGACCGAACGCGCGAGCGAGGACAGCCCACGCAATCTTCTCGACCGTCTTTCGATTCTGTCGATTCTATCGAAGCCGGAGACCCGAGGTCTGAAGCGAACGTCGTCGTATTTTTTCACAGGCTGCGAGATAAAGTGAAAAGAAAGCGTCGGCAGGAACGGAGGCGACGTTGCGCGTTGCTGCGAGGGTATCGAGACTCGACGATAGCTGCAAAAACGCATCGCGGTCGGTGAAAGCGGCTAGGAGAAATATCTTACAATTAGAAACGACCGATGTGTACGAGCGACCTGTGCTACGTCGACGAATCCTTGTACTTGTACTTGCTCGACGCGATCGAGACTAATAACGAGACCGCTTACCCCCTGCCCTTTCGGATCGCGATATCGTATCCCGTCCACATCCGATCTGACGAATTGCACTCGCGCGTAGTTCGATGCGCTGCACGCACGTACTTTTCCTTACCTTCTTGATCACGTAGAGCTTTTGGTTTCGCAGCAACAAGTACATTTTCCTCCAGGCGTCGAAGTATCCGTTCCGCACCCACGCCAGGCTCAACACCTGCGGACACGGCGCGTTATCTTGCAGCAGATAGTTCTGAAATCGAAGGATCGACAAAAACTAAATTCTCTTCGATCTACGCACGTACTCACTCTCAACGCGCTTTCCTCGTCGATCAACGTTGCTCCGTTGTTTGCGCCGTTGGCCGCGTCAACCACAGGAAACAGGACCATGTCCGGAGGGAAGAATTGCTGGAACAAACGAAAATTCACTTGATTTAGATCTTCAGATTTCCGCGCTACCCGAAAGGGGAAAAAGGAACCGAGGAATTTATAAGTTCTAAGCTACTCGTTTTCGCGAAGAGCGACGCGCTCGCGCACGACAACCAGAAAGCGAGGAAGGATTTTCTTCGGCCCTATTTTCCTGCTAAATCGAACGCGTTCTCTTTTACGAGATCCCAGATAGGGGGGAAAGATTCTCGACGACTCATGGGCGATCGTTTGCGAAATATGTAATAGTCGTCTGCCTTACCGACTTCGAAAACGGAGACTGGTTAGAGCGTCCTCTTCTCGGGGACGACAGTCGTTTGAGGAACTATTCGTTTCAAAACTAGGCGTTCGCGCGAATGAAAATGCTCGTCTATGAGCCAGTTTTCGCAACGGGTGACGACAGTCAAGAAACGCCCGATTATCACAGGTATTTGCAGGTAGTCTGGATGCTATCCCGGTCCAACTATCGCGACCTTGAACCATGTATGGCCCAAGATCAGGACGGTCGATTTACGTTGCGGGCGAGCCAAAGTATGCGCGTAGAATATAGGAAATAGAGTGTAGAATGTAGAGTAGTCGAACAAAGTAACGCTGCGCTGAGCACTCGCGGCACTCTTAGGGGCTCAGAGAGCTCTGTTTGCGATTACGTTCGCATCTATGATCTATGATTTACGATCCGGCGATTAGTCGCGATCCTCGTAGGTAAAGACGCGCGCGCGCAATAGTCGGACAATTACCGATCGAGATTGCTGCGGCGAACGCAGCCGCGTCTATCAGCGAAATGTAAAAGCCTCGTACAGCATAATTTGTAATTGTATGTACGCGGAAATATTGCAACGGTGAACCGGCAGTCCTATTTTTTGACATATTGAAAACGGCTTTGCAGAAACGGCGAACGAAGGGGGAACGCGTCGAACCGACGTTGAAGTCGAAACTGAAACTGAAACCGAAACCGAAACCGAGACCGAAACCGAAACCGAAACCAAACTCGAACTGGAAACCGAAACCGAAACAGACGGCGATAAAGCGTTTGTAACGTTTCTGCATATTCGTTTACTCACCTTAGGATCCACAAAGAATTCATACTTGAGGTAATCCAATCGGAAGAGAAATTTGCTGCGGAACCGAGACGCGAACATTCTCGCGTCTCTGTGCACTGCGACGATGTCTTCGTGATCTTCCAGAGTACGCTCTGTGAAACCGATTCGACATACACAGAATACCAGATAACGCCGATTCCACCAACACCATCGATCTTTTGAAAACGTGAACACCCGAGCTCGATAGCGTCCCTCTCTCTCTCTCCCTCTTTTATGTTGGTTAAGGTGGTCGTCTCGTTTTGCAGGATTGCAAGGATGTGGGATGCGCCTTCTTATTTCTCGGTAATGCAAACGTGGGATCTTTCACTAGTCAAAAGCGCTAGATAAAACATCAATCTAGGCCGCAATCGGCCTCAAAAGTCCTATTTTTACGATTACGAGGCGTAATTTGCATAAAGGTCGGTTTTTCTTAGCCAGTCCGAGCCAGTCGGACAGAACCTTACTATCCTGGTTTTGTATCCAGTATTTATATTTCCGTTGGGAAATACTGAATATAGAATATTACAAAACCAGGGTATGTAGTAAGATCTTGTCCGACTGGCCCGGATTGGCTAAGATAAACCGACCTTTATTCGGCAGCATGTAGCTATCGCAGCTTTATGATAAAAAAATTAAACCGACTTCGAAAAAATGCACTAGAAGTATGAAACAATTTCCATTTAATTTATGCGAATACAAACAAACTTAAATACAATACAATCTTTTCGGATGCGGCGCAAAATTTAAAATTTTCCAAATTACAAATGTTGCTGATTATGATTTCATTGGAATATGATGGGCTTGGAAATCAGTAGGCGGGAAGAGAAGATACATTAATATGTGAAAGTATGTAGAAGAATTTAAGGATTTTCGTAATTTCCAGTGTCGAAAATTTTCGATTTTGCGCCGCCTCTGAAAAGATTGTACTGTATTTAAGTTCGTGTGTATTCACGTAAATTAAATGGAATTATTTCATACTTTTTAGTGCATTCTTTTAGTGGAAATTTTTAGTGGAACGAGCAGAATTTGTAGAACACCATAGGATGGTTTTTCGATCTTATTGGTTATTTGCAATAAAAACTGCAAAGAATGAAAAAATGCAAAAAAGCTTTCGTCCTGATTGGTCCGTCCACCTCGGCGTAATCGTTGAACAAACATAGAAAAAAAAGCGAAAAAAGGAAAAGGCACGTACAGATCGAATTGAGTAACCCGCTCCTCTTCCGAAGTCGGTTAAAAATAGCTACATGCGCAGCATTATGCTTCCGAATAATGCAAATTCCGCCTTGTAAACGTAAAAACAGGACTTTTGAGGGCGATCGCGACCTAGATTGATCTTTTATCTAGCGCTTTTGCATTATCGAGAAATGAGCAGGCGCATCAAGCCCTTGCAATCCTGGAAACGAGAGTCTACCCGCTTAACTCCCCGTAGATCCAAGGAATTTGACGATTCGAAAATGTTTCGTGTCGGAAATCGACAACCACAGATGACAGTTCGGGAACAGATGGGGAAGAAAAGGAAGAAAGAGGGAGAGGGTGAGGGAGAGAAGAGGAAAAGGAGAAAAGTGAAGGAACAGGAAGAAGGCGACAAGAGGCTAGACGACGCGGCTTCGAGCTCGCGTTTCGCGCGAGCCATCGGATCGGACGATTGCGAAACGGAATCGTAAGACCGGATGACAGACGGACTATGCGTGTATCGCGTGAGCCGCGCTACGAGGTTCTCACCGATTCCCAACTCCGGCCACTCTTCGACGATCGACCATTGGTTTCCGGACACGTTCCTCTTGACTCTGAGCAACCGACACGCGTCGTCTGCGCGAAGATTCTTCTGTACGAGCAAGCTGTTCCAAGGTTCGCCGTCGTCGTCGTTGTAAAAACGCAACTCCACCACCTGAACGAGGAAATCGATCGAAACAACCAGATACCGTTAGTTGGATGCCTTGTTTCCTGTCAGCGGTGCGACGAGTCGTAAAAAATCGACTTCGACAAGCGGACCGAACAGATAAAGGTCGATTTATACTATCCGCACAGGCACGGACCATTTCCGTATCGGCACCGTTCCGACACAGACAGTAGTACATATTCATACTATACGTTCGTCGAACGGTCCCAATCGATCAGTCAGGTGAGACGGCGACTCGTGCGACGAGAGTAAATTATTTAGTAAAATGCGACCTGGTTTTTTCGCTTCAGCTTCCTCTTCGTTTGGAAGTATGGCGGGAAGAGCCGGTTCCTCGTTCCACTGTCCGATCCGCTTATTTCGAATGTTTTACGTCAACCGACGGTCTGTCGCCGAGGCAGGTGTATATTATCGAGCCGTTGCCGGTTTTGCCGTTGTCGGTTTTGCCGTTGTCGGTACTTGATGGTCCGTGCAGTATAGTGTAGACGAACCTTCAAAACTGTCGTGCCGGTCTCTGGTATATGCCGTTGTCGATACGTGACGGTCTGTGCCGTATAGTGTAGATCGACCTTTAAACGGATAGATCGATCACGGCTCACTGCACGCGCAAAATCAGAGAGAGAGTAGCTCACTTGATCATCGTCGTAATTATCGCCGCAACGATGTTGGTCAGCACCGTGATCGTCGGCGTGTCCGTCGCTCGTCGCCGATAGATTCGCCGTGGCAGTCTGGCCAAATTCGAAAACGTCGCTGCCCCTGGATCCGAACCTCTCGTAACTTCCGACTCGCCTCATGGGCCGACCGGAGAACCAAGGGATCACGACGCCGTTCTCCGTGCAGGAGCACACCTTCGGCAACCAATCTGCAACAGGAAAAGAACGCGCAGTAACACGGCGATCGGTCTATGTACACCGAAACGAGCTACGAAACAAACTGATTGCGAGAATCACGTGAACGGAGAATACCCTCGTGAACGCTCGCGATACGTGAACGGAGAGGAGCCAACGACGACGACGACGAAAGACCGACGCGTTCTTTGCTCGAAGAACACGGTTGGCTCCTTTTTACTTTTGACTTTCTCCTTCCTTCCTTTTCTCCTTTGTCCCGACGACGTTGCGTTGCGCGCTGTGTAACGCCGCGAGCCGCACAAAGGAATTCGACGAACGCGACGAAAGAAAGTCGCGGAGATCACCCCAAGGTCCAATTTTCGAACTTACTGCAAATGTTTGAACAACGCCGACGAACCTGAAAGAACCAGGTTGTCGCTGTGCTGGTTCCTCTGTTGCGCGTCGAATCGCTGCAACTCGCGAGTTCCGCGCAGCTCGCGAGGAACCAATCGCTGTAGACTCTTCGCTCGTCCGTCGTTGTCGCAACGGGTTCGCGTTCGCGCGTCATCGATGTCGTCGTCAGCGATGCTGCGATTACCGTTGCGGTTGCAGTTGGAATTGCAGTTGTAGTTGCGCTCGCCGTTGTGCTTGTAGTTGTAGATGCGGTTGTCGTTGCCGTGGCCATCGACGGTGCGACACACGCCGGTATCGTTGAGCTTCTCGAGGCGTCGTCGCTTTCCCTTGGTTCCTCCATTCGAGTAGGCGGTTTATCTTCTCGGCGATCGCAATATCCGGATGACAGGCGATCCGAAATGTTCTTCGCGCGATCTCGAGAATCATCCTCGAACCTGGTCGCAGTGACGAATGTCAAACTCCCCACCATGCCGGCGATTCTGAAAGAAACGTGTACCGCTTTCGTTAGCTTCGAACGAACGCGGTATTCTTCGGCTTTCCTTTGGTATTCGAAATGCCAGGTGCCGACGCGACGAAACAGAACGGGTTGGGCAACGGCCGATACCCAAGGGACAGAAAGTACGCGCGAGCAACCTCGGACAAGTGGAGGCTTTCTGTATCTTCGGTAAATACTAATCGCGTCGTTCGAACTCGAACGAGAGAACGATTCGATCTCGTTGCAAGGTCGTTGCACGATCGTTACGCAACGATCGCTCGAACACGCTGGTCACGCATACGCGGCGTTCATTCCGCTCCTCGTTCGTTTTTACGGCGCATCCGATACCCAAGCGCCGGTACCGAAAACGATCGGAGCATACGAGTCGATCGTGCGAATTTCCGCGGGAACCGTCCGCTCTCGAACCGATCCGAACAAACAGCGAAATCGAACGGTAACCGACGCGACGACGTGGAACCGTAAGCCGTGAGACAAGCCGTAAACCCGCGAGATCGAACAAATTAGTCGAATCGGCGCGGGGCGCGTCACGGTACGGCGCACAGTGGGCGATTTAGACGGAATCGGAGACAAGATCAAAGAACTTTCGATAGAAATGAGATAGAGCGATGAAATTTTTTTTTTAATTGAAGCTGAAACTTTGCAGAATATGGGAAAACTAGGGACATTATGGTACGAACATTTTTTAACCTTCAGAAAATTCGTTAAACTTGCACAAGAAAATTGTCGTTTTTCCAATACCACGCGCGGAAAATTTTTTTTTAACGTGCTATACATAATTTCCCGTAGATTTTTTCACGCTGATTTCAAATCTGGTCTCAAAATTTGTCTACGACCTCAGGATTCTGATTCTGAACAAAACTAATGTAATCATTTTTTCGTTGAAATGATTTGATAACCCACTAGTTTGAGGATATATTGTATTCTTATGTATAAAACACAATAAAATTAAACATAGTATTTGAACGTTTACTTGACGTATATCACTTGACCAACGATCGCTCGACGTATCGCTGCGATTGTCGCTGGCACTCCTTGTAGGCAATGTATGACTGTAATGTATTTTAAATTAGATGTCTATTTTCCATAATTATACTTTCATTTACACAGGGAGTAAGGTAAGTATTTAATCTTTTTAACTTATTCGCGTATTTTTATCACCAGATTCGTCAAACGTCACAAGATTTAGGACATATGAAGGTCAACACTATTATACTCAGAATTTGATACTCTATCGATCTATGGTATAAAAAAATAGGACACTCCATTTAAAAAAAAACTTAAGTGCTTCAGTACGTCAACGTAACTTCAGTGCGTCACAAAATATTTCCGTTATCGGATAAACGAAACACCCTGTATATACCGAAAATTTCATCGAAATCGATTAACATACACACGAGGTATAAGCGGTTAAAAGTAGTGAAAATCTTGGTATGCACAGTTCGTGGTCAGTTTCTGCTCAAAATCCACAAATTCGTACATCTTTCGATGCGTGTCGTTTTTTTTCTTCACCGTCAATCGATTTCGATTATTGGAACTTTTGATTTAAACGGCAAATATTGAGAATTCCTGGTATAGAAAATCATTTTGTATTGCTACTTATTTATATTTATAGCAGAGTTCCACATATGATTGTTAGCAACGCTGCTACATCCGGTAAGACCGACGGATGACCACAATGCAGTGTAAATAGTGTTTTATTAAAATTTTCGTTACGAGTATATGTATACTTTATCGTTTTATAACTTAATTGCGGACCGTACTACAGATGTAATAAGTGCGTATGTGTTTAATTATAAAATAAATAGCCTGTTTAACGTTTACTTTTCTTACTTCTTACTGTGCCAATGACTGTACTATTTGTCTTACGATTGATATTCACAGAATATATGTTACAATAAAAGATTTATGACTCGTAAACCTGTTTGATTTTGCTGAAAAATCTCTATTAGCTTATAATAATAGCAAGCTAAGCTCGCATAAACATTTGAGAAAAAGATAAAAAGATTTTTACTACGATTTTGGCTTAGGGAGCCAATCATTGTACCCTATTTAACTAACACAGATCTACAAAACGCATATTTTAAATTTTCATTATACGCGCCCAAATAAAAAAATTTAAATAAATTAATAAATAAATAAATCTTTTAATTTTTTGCCACACACACACACACACATATATAACAGTTGTACCTGTGGCATGCTCTCCACAAATTTTCAAACAGATTTGTTGAATAGTTTGGTTTTTATAAATTTTTCTCCACTTTTTGGCCAAATGGGGCCACTGTGCGGCGCGGCAGCGAGCTATTGCGAGACGGTTCAGAGATACCCGTAGCAGTTTACGCGGATGAATGTCCGAAATATTTGGTATCGAATAGAATGAAATGTACGATTTCTTCGAGCAGGATTTCCGACGATTGTCCGATCGATCGTTGTCGACGGAACGAGACAAGATGAGGCAAGTTCGAGCGATACGGAGACAGGGTTACGCGCAACGGATCAAATGTCGCGAGCAAGGTTGCGGACGGAAAAGCTGTCGAATCGAAAGGGACGGATAACAGCCAAAGGCTATTGAAAAATCGAACCCGACCGCGGGAAAGGATGATTACTGTGCTACCAAGACGAGGGGGGCCGTTTCCGTGTTCGGTTGTTTCTTCCGAGTATCTGTTCCCGTAATCGTAGTCGTAGTCTACTCGAGGTACGCATGTATTAGTATATCACTCGGCTACACCGAGTATCGAAAGAAAACTAGATTTTTTTCACATAGTTGCCGAGCCGTGACGAGGCTAACGAAGGTTAACTCGCCTCTAAATTGATGGCGCGTGTCTAAATTGGTCACGCAAAGGTACGTAGCGGTCGAGCGCGCGCGCGCGCGAGCACATACAACTGTAAGCGTGCATCGTCCTCCACCCTTCGAAGTTGCCCATAAGAGATGAAATGTACGAAACTATACGCGCTCCCTATTTTCCGATACCGTTCGTTACCTGACAAGCCTGAAACCGAAACGATGTCTGAGAATCGTAAAATTTCTCGTTACCTCTCCACGTTCGAAAATGAAATCGATCCAACGGTTCTTCGGCGAACGGTCGCGATCGCTCGGTGACTCTTCCTCACCGGTGCTGCTTGGCTCTGATGGAACGCGACGCGACGCGATGGGGCGCGATGCACCGTGCGAACAACGTGCAGAGCACCGTGAGGTGCGAGGCGCGAGTGAGATGCACCCACCGTGTTTGGTCTATCGTCCGAGGCAAGAACCGATCAACGTGGGCGGCGAAAGTCAATTGTTTCGGATTAAATAGGAGTCGCCGAGGTCGGGAGGCTCCCAACGGTCCAAAGGATCAACCGTGTCACGCACGTTTCTTAGCTATCGATGGCAACACCCCACCGCCGTTATTCGAGTCCAGCGGAGAAGAAAGTAGCGCGATCGCAGACTCTGACAGAACGATGTTGAATCTCGTATCCATCTTTCGGGTTTGAAGATCATCGAGCGCCGATAGGAACGATAGCACGTAGAAAAGTATCCGGCAAAACGAACGTTCAGCGAGGGGAGCAAAGGCTGGTTGTCCACCGTGGTCTCGTTCTCGGTCTCGGTCTCGGCCACAACTCGAATGCAGCTCGCGCTGCGCGAATCGCTTCAATTCCCGCGCCCGCCACAAACCGAGAATACCATTGGCCGGTGTAAAAGCGACTCGTTTGCGACTCGGGCTCGACTTACGTCACTCGAAGATACTCGAATCCAGCCGCGCTTTGACGAGCTCGCCTTTTTTCTTTGCCGTTATCGTCGTTCCCACGATTTATCGCGGTCGAAGTGCTAATATCGCAAAGACTATTTCTCCGCCAACGACCCAACGACACCGGTGTATCGTGAATTTCTCTCTTCGCCGGTTCTACTCCCGTTCGAACGGTCCGGTGGACGATCGCCGGCGGTCAGGACGTTGGAACGTAGACGGTATGGTCGGTGCCGTCGAGACGGGCACGATCGCGGACGCTCATCGGAGAACCGATAATTCGTCGGTCGAACTACACGCGGCGGCCGCGATCTCCGTTGCAAAACTGAAAGCACCGCGGTCGCGGTCGAAACACACGGGACAAACTATCGTCTCACCGCGCCGTACCGCTTCTCGCCGCCTCGCCTCACCTCGCTTTGCCTAGCCTAGCCTCCCCTCCGATCGCGCATCGTGTTATCCAAGTGATTCCACCGCAACCACGCAACCACGGAACCACGTGTTTCGCCGTACGTCCTCACCGACGCGAACGCGAGCACCGATCGCGAGACTCCTGGTCGCCATCGGAACCCCCACCCGAAACGTTCCGCTCCGTATTCTTTCGTCATACTTCCCGGGAGATCGCGCGTCTGTCTCTACGAGCAATACCTCTCTCTCTCTCTCGAGGCGACAAACGCACTTGGTTCTCGCGATTAGGAATTATCAAAGGAATCGAAGGAATCGGAAGAATCTGCGAAACGAACCGAATCAATGCGGGTACCACCGTCACTTCTCGTCCGGAAATCGATCAAAATCGGCATTGCCATGTGCGCTCGTCGGTGCGCTCGTCGACGCACTCGCGCAACGGGAGCTAGTCCCGCGCGGAGGTGCAGCCGCGCGAAAATACGTTGCCGAAAATAGCGTCGCGGGCTTCGTCTAAATTTATTCGACCGGTAGCGAGTGATCGCGTGCCGGCGATGTTCCGCGAATTCGTCGTCCAAGATCGACCCGGGTTCCATAGTCGTGTTCGCAGATCGGAGCGACGTCGATCGAGTTTCTGCGATATACTCTAGCACGCTCGCCCGCGACAACACCTTCGTGGCATTCGAGGACACGTTCGTGGCCGCGTTCACGGTCGGCGCGCGACGATGGAGAGCTCCGAGCAGTTTTACAGGAATCTGTGCTCGATGGAGACAGTACGGTCAGGGAAAAAAGGATTTTTCTGTGAGTTTAGCGACCGCGTGGCCGACGTCGCTGGCGAGGCCTGGATCTCGAAGGTGTTCGGCCGGCTCCCGGACGACGAGGCTCGAGCGCGAGCCATCTTCACGGACGAGAAAATAAAAGACACGGTGACCGAGACGCTGAGCAGAACGAAGATTCTGTACAGGGCGAAGGACGGGGACGCTTCCAGGGCGAGGAGGCTCGAGGCGTACGAAACCGCGGCCAACGGAGAATGGGAAAAAGCTCTGTTGCTCTTCAGTCAAGCCGTTCTCCGCGCACCACCTCCAGGTCTCGATTCTCGTCGATCTCGTTTGTTTTTTATCGTTTTACCATCTTGTCAGATTTTCCGGTTGCCAATGTCACAGAACCCAGAACCGTTCACCGGAACGTCGCGTCGCGGTTTCGATGGTTTCAGGGAAATGCGAAGCGGTGGACAGGGGCATGGCGCTACCGTTGGCGCTGCTCGGGAGAGCGGAAGCGTTCGCCGCGTTGAACGAGTACGTTCTCGCTCTCGAGGACTTGAGGTTGGCCGAAGAAGAGGAGGTCAAGCTTCCGGAATGTCTCCGGTGAGTCGATAGTCATTGAGAAATGACAAAACGTATTCCCGTGTTAGTCCCGAAACCGGTTTCAGAGGAGAACTGTCGAGGAGAAGAACCAAGTGCGAGGAGCGTATGCGGTCCAACGAAAGGAGAGCGATCTGCCCGCGGCAGTCTGAGGGGGCAGAGTCGACGAAAATCGCACACGACGAAAAATGCGACGCTGGATTGTCATTGCCGAGATTGAGCGGCGGCTCGCATCCTCGGCTTCCGGCTGCCTCGGCTCTGCTGGACGTGCGAGAAACGCCGCACGCGGGCAAACAGGCGATCGCGGTCGAGGAAATCGGCCCCGGGGACACGTTGGTGGTCGAACCACCCCTCGCTGCTTGTCTGCTGCCAGAATTCTTCGGTACACGTTGCCATCACTGTTTCTCCGGGTGAGCGTCCGGATCCTATCACGAACCCAACCGCGCCAGTGCTCGCGAGCAAACGTTTTTCAGAGAATCCTCTTCGATCTTTCAGACTCAGAGGCCCGGTAGGATGTCCGGACTGCAGCAGCGTCGCGTTTTGCGGCAGAATGTGCCGAGACCAGGCGAGCTATCACAAGTACGAGTGTCCAATTCTGGCGCTGCTCATAGGTAAACTTGTACTAGAGTGAGATCAGTGGCGCACCCAGGATTTAATCTTGGGGGAGGACCGATTTAAACCCAGTCCTAGGTTTTGCGCGATGACCTTCTTTTTGCCAAAATATCTGTCAACGGTACCCAGGGCTATTCCGCGATTTTAATTTTGGAAACTAAACATTTTTTTCTTGGGAGGGGACTTGGCCCCCTGGCTCCCCCACCCCCCATGGGTGCGCCACTGAGTGAGATCGCATCTTTTCTTTCCCCCAGCCTTATCCGCTGGTTTCACCGAGAACGTTCCGGGATTTTTAATTTGTCGTTTGTCGCGTCTGTTTGCGAGGTCAGGCTCGGGAATGAGCGCTCTGAGCATGCTGGCGCTGCGAATGATCACGCAGGCCGGGCCCATCGAGTGCGAAAACGTTTGGCGTGCGTTGCGCGCTCGCAACGCTGATGGGGTGGACGAGGATTCATCGGCGAAGCAGCGGTTCGATGGTTACGTGGAGACGCAGAAGACGGAAACGGAAATCAATTCGTGTGCGAAGCTAAGCAAATCCGCGAAACGGCGAAACAGAAGGAGGATGCTGCGCGATTCGAAATATCAAAAGGAGAAACCGAACACGGAAACCGAGGAGGCAGACAAGGACCGGCAACGATGCGTCGATCTCCGAGCTTATGAGCTGGTGATGCACGAGAGCAAGAGAACGGCCAGAGACTTTCTCGAGAGATCGTTGATGGCAGCGTTCCTTCTGAAATGTCTGCAGGCGGCCGGCTTCTTCGAAATCTCGTCCGCGCCAGACCGCGAAACGGGTATGAAGTATGGATGACGACTTGTCCTTGGTTGATTCGAAACGTACCGAAATATCCGAATGCGGAAACGAATTTCAGAACGCAATCGATCGACGGTACCAACGGGGCCCGAAATCGCGGTGGCTGCTCTGCTGCTGAAGCATCTTCAGCTGTTGCAGTTCAATGCTCACGAGGTGTTCGAAACTCGACCGGGCAAGGAGCATCAATTTCGCGGCAGCAAGCCCGTTTACATCGGAGTTGCGATTTATCCAACCGTGGCCCGATTCAATCACGACTGTTATCCCGCGGTGACCAGGTGAGAAGACGAGCGAGCGAACGCGAAACCACGCGAGTAGTTACGTATTCGTTCGCGCAGATACTTTGTCGGCAGGAGCATCGTGATTCAGGCGACCCGCAGTTTGCGCGTCGGAGACACGGTCGCCGAGAATTACGGACCGATCTTCACCAAGAGAAGCCTGGAGCAACGGCGGAGAACTTTGGCCGGAAGATACTGGTTCGCGTGCGAGTGTACGGCTTGTCGCGAGGATTGGCCCGGCTTCGAAACCTTGACGAACGACAACGCGAGGCTTAGGTAAGCAGACGTTATCGCGTCTCTCGAGTCTATCGACAACCAACGAATCGGGCGTGTTCCCGACGCGACGGTCCGAACCCCGTTGCATTCGATTTTGGTTGGTCTTTGAAGATGGGAGGGTGGCAAGGCGCGTCGCATCGCGTCGCTCCGCGGTTACGAACAATCGTGAAACGCTAAACGCGATAACCGCGAGCTACGAGGGGTTATCGATGGCTTTTTAAAAATCGACCGACTCGTGATTGCGTCGGCGGCGGCGAGAACGCGCGCAACTTTCCGTCTACGGTTGTCGACGAAATTCTGCGTGAACCGCGCAGATGTTACAGAGACGTACGGCGAGACGCCGTCGAAGCTAGCTTGGGTACAGTTTGACCGGCTGCTGCGTTTCCTGTCGTAGATGCCCGACGGAAGGATGCGAAAAGCTTCATCGACAACCTCGAGAGCCGGGCAACCCGATCGATTGCTCGGCCTGTCGACAGAAGGTCGATCTGCGGGAACCGCTCGCGGCTCTGCGGGAGTGCGAGCGTGGCTACGAGCAAGGATTCGCAGCGATGGAGAAAGAGCAACCCGACATGGCGTTGGACGCGTTCCTCGCGGCAGCGAAAACGTTTCATCGAATCGCGGTACCGCCTCACAGGGACACGCACTTGGCCGAGATCGCGGCGAGCGCGTGCATGAGGCACCCTCGAATCTAGCATACATAGAATGTAGAATGTAAAATGTACAATACCTCCACTAGCCTACGATCCTCTTGTTTCTATCACGAACGCGTCACTGACCACGGCCGATCTCACTTTTCTCCAAACCGATCGATGCGTTTGTCGAAAATCGGTCGACAGCATCTCGACCGTTCGCGCAAGAGATATATGTACGTGTAGATGCTCTCTCGCATATTACTCTCGCAGTTTCGAACGCGTCGAATTCGATCCACCGGCCGATTACACCACCTAGACTGACGCAAACGTTCGCGCGATCGTCGCAATCTTTCTGAAAAGCGTTTTCGAAGAAAGCCGGCGGAACCAAGAGTGTGACGGCGCACACTCCATCGCGACGCTCAACGCGTTGTTCCGCGCAAAAGTGCAGATAATGCGGAAAACGCGAAAAAAAAACTTGCTAGGCAACGGACGCCACAGCGGTGTTACACAATTCCATCGCCTTGTCGGAATCCTTTGTAAGCTTCGACGAATCCTTCGCCGCGGTGATTCGAAAGCAAGGGACCGCTCAGAGGACGAGAGGAAACGGCAGTTCGAGGAAACTGAAACGCAGTCGATCTTCGGTTCTTCGATTTTGCGATTTTTTTGGCATTTATTTTTTATAATGCATATGTTTCGTGAAAAAATTAAATTCCATATATGAAATTAGCTTTTCGAAGTTTCGCATTTTGGTACAAAATTCACTGGGTTGGAAGGATCGGGAGGTTGGACGTCTCGGAGAAAGGATAATGGAGACGGGACTAGGGTAAAAGGAGCAGGGAGCAGGGAGCAGGGAGAAGGGAACAACGGGAAAGAGAAGGGCGAGAATAGGGGTGAGGGCTATTTACCGAACGATGGCACGAACGCGTGTACACGCCACACCGCGTCCGATACGCGTTCGTTATGCGGCCGCCAAGCCAATCTCTTTCAAAGAGATGACCGCTTTTCTCGATCGTTTCGAGGATTCGGTCGCGTTCGTTATCCGGTTCGGCTCGATTCGATTCGCAACGAGGCGCGGATCTGATCCAATTACGACGTTATCGCGAACACGTGATTTTGAATTAATTGACTGCCGCGGAAAACGGGGCGCGGCTTCGCGTCGCGATGTCGTTTCGCGACTGATTTCCGTAGAAGCGTGACACGCGGGAATGCGCAGATTCGCCGAAACGAACGAACGTACGAACCTTCCGTCAAAGGCATTCTCCGGAAAACGCTCGCGGCTAACAAACAACGCGACGCGACGCAAACGCACTCGTTTCTTTAACCTCGGGGACCCGATCTCGATCGGTTGCGACGGTCGACCGTAATCGGTTCCCTCGCCCGCGCTGCGACCAATCCGAAAGAAACAACGTGCAACGATTGATGACCGAAACCAACGAGATCGAGACGTTGTCGGACCGCCAACGGTTGATCGAACCGGACGAGCGGATCGCGACCGCCTCGAATACCGCGCGTGTTACATGTATTTCTCGGGCGTACCTTGATTCGCCCGATTCTTCTCGATCATGCAATTTCTTTGCTTGTTGTTGTTCCTTATTTTCTTATTCTTTTTTTTTTGTCATTTTGTGATTTCTTTTTTTACTTCGATATTCACTTTCAACACATGCATTGTTCTTTTTTCGCATTCAATTACAATGTTTGCGTTCTAAGCGTTACTTTCTTTCTCGGCTCTCTTTCTTTCATTCCTTCCCTCGTCGCCTAACTTCGCTTTCAATCTACTTTGTACTTCGTGGGAGTGGCAGCGCGATCGCGACAACTGAATAATTCGATGCATACTTGAACCTGTTTTACGAAACTTTTGTTCATCTCTATTATTCTATTTATTACCGAATAACCGATCGATCGCAAAGAAACGCGATCGTGCCTAGTTTTCTCCCACTCGGCACTGCACTCGCGCGCACACACTCTCCTCGCAGCGTTCGCTTCTCTTTCCTCCTGTATCCCCAAAACTTGTTATCGGGAAATCATACCGCTGCGCCGGGGACACGAATAGAGCGAGAGAACGGATGCCGTTGCGACAACTGCATAGAAAACGATCAGGGAACGAACGGGACATACAACGAACAACGAAAACGACAAATGAAAACAAACAAACTGATATCCAACGATCGTGGAACAAAACACAAACTAATTTACAATAACGAACTGCGGGAGTTTCGAAACATTCTTGAAAGAAAATTGTATACTTTATTATCCGACGATAGGACTACAAACTAAAATTTAAAAAAGTAGCTTCGTTTTCATGCAAAATCATATAAATCTCTCTCTCTTTCTCTCTCTCTCTCGCACACATTCGCTCCCTTTCGCTCTTCCTCTCACTCACTCAGTTTGTTTCTCTTTTTTGTTTGTGTACTCGTTTCGCTCTCTCACTCGATCGACGAATCACAGATACGCGTCGTAGATCGAGTCGTAGCAAAATGACTACGAGTTCCTAATGTCGTACGCAATCGACGCGCGCGAGTTATTCGAATAATCGCGCGATCGTGAGAAACGGCGACGATCCGAAAACCGCGGACAGATCGAACCTCGGGCCCGCCAGGGGCACACCGGCCGAGTATACCGTCGCTGAAACGATCGGACGAGACACGCTTGTCTCACGCTTTCGCATCGCCGCGATCGAAACAGTCGAACAAGCGAGGATCGAGGAAGATGAAAACGACGCATCGGACCTCCGTTCGTCGAAACGCAACGAAACCAATCGAATCGAGCGTTCCGAGAAGCGGAATAATTTCTAGAAAACTTGCGCGCGCGCGCACAACGTTGCACGTTCACCTTGAGACCGGATACGTCGAAACAACCCCACGTATATGTGTATGTATACGTATACATATACATATATAGTGTTAAACTCAAAGACGTCTACGTAAAACGATCGAATGCGTTTCGTTGAAGAAAAATGAAAACATATGAAACAATGAATACGCAAAAACAAGAACAAAAATAGCAGTTTCGTCCATACGAGTTGGTATCGTGTCCCCACCCCCCATCACCGTGCATTTTCCTTTTATTCGCGATTTCGTTTTTTCCCTTCGATCAAAATTGTGCCCTATCGTGTACACCGAATTGGTCGCAGTCGCGATTTTGTTCCGTCGCGTTACGTCTGTCGTTGGTCATAGGTCGTCGGTCATCGGTCGTACGTCGTCCGTTGTCAAATTTCGGCGCATCCGTGGTTGCCTCCTTTTCTTTTTCGTCCGTTTTTCAACAGAGGCGAGACTACACGGCTGCACCCTCCCGCGAAACATTCGGCACGATAGCATCGTCGAATAGTACGCGAATTCGTCGCGCATCGTCCTCGACGCAATTGCTGGCCTCGTGGTCGCTGTCCGTCATCCCGTCACCTTCTTCTTTCTCCGCGGTAAGATTCTCCGACGAAAGTATAACGTAGTTCTCTCGAGAGGCATCGCGGTTCCAAGGTGATCCCGCGATCGAGAGCGCGAGGTCTTTTTCTCAGGAGAGTGTGGTGTGCTGTTGATTCGTTGGTTTCTTTGCCTTTCTTCTTCTTTTTTTTTTTTAGATTTTTTGTTCGATTCTTTTGTTACGTTGTTGTTGCCGTTGTTGCTGTTGTTGCTGCTGCTGCTGTTTCGGTGTATAACGGGTGTTGGTGTTACTTGTTAAAAGGAGTGGTTATGTCGTGGTGGTACCATTGCTGTTGATTAAGCGGTGCTTTCGGTAGTGGTGTTCTGAACCGGCTGACTTTCCTGTAAAACGCGACGCACCAATCAGAAGGGGTTCAATCGAATCGACTACCGCGGAAGATACTCGTTCGTACGAGGGTCACGGGCAAAAGAGTAGTCGCGTTATTTTCTAGGTCATTGGCTAGGCCAACGATTACACGCGTTATATCGGGCGAAATGAAACGAGTTGCAGGGGATATACATAGTGTACGTGAATTGATCGGAAAGTGGAAAAGTGGAAGAATGGAAGAGTGGAAGAGCGAAAAGTAAACGAAGAGCATGCCGCGAGACGAAGGGAGCGATCGTGTCAGAGGAAGACAGAAGAGAACGGTACGAATCGGGGGAGGAGTTGGGAGAAGAAAGAAAAATAAAGCCACGTTACCTGTGGAGCAGGGGCAGCGGCAGGTGCATCCTTATCTATAGGTGCATCCGACTTCTGCTCCGACTGAAAAGAGCACAAAAAGAGACGTGCAATAGTGTGTGTGCCAAGCGCTACGCCAATTTACGATGAGCATTCGTCGGCGGATCGCCAACGTCGGTCGATCGGCCAACGAACGAACGAACGAATGAACGAACGAACGAACGAACGAATGAACGAACGGCTGGTTTATCGGGTGTGTTTCGTGTTCGAGAGAAAGCTAAGGAATGAGATACGGGACGATACGAAAACGTTATGGGAACGACGTTCGCCGGCGATCGTAGGCATCTCGCGACTCGATCCAAACGTATCTTTGCTCTCCGCAATTCGCGCGAGAATCGATTCCGAGAAAGAAGGAAAACGATCGCCGTCGACGGTTGCTACCTGGACGAACGGACGACAGGCTTCGGGACGTGGATAGATAGGACTTGCGCCAGGGTTGGATTTGTTGGCGGTGGTGTGTCGTTGACGAACTCTGTTGATCGTTTGCTGGCTACTAGTTGGCCTCGGCTGCCTGACAACTCTTCGCTTGTACCGCGGTCGAAGCGGTCTCTGGAGACCGTCGGCCGGTGTCGAGCCACCTTCTTCGTCATCGTCAGATACCTGGGTCGAAACGTTTCATGGTGGGAGAGGAAGGATACGAAAGGAAGAACCGCGACGACGGGAGAAGAAAAGCAGAAACCGTGCGATAGAACCGAAAAGAAAACCGAAGTAACCGAGGAAATGGAGAATGAAAATGGAATCGGGAACGGAACCGGCAGAGCGGAAGTATAGGACTGGGTAAAGCGAGAGAGAGAAAAAAAGTTAAAGTGTGGCAGAGAAAAAGAGAAAGAGAAAGAGAAAAAAAGAGAGAGAAGGACAGCATCGTGAAAACTATACAGACTTTTGTTTGTCCATCCTGGCTGCGAGGACGACGAGGTGGACCACCGCCTCTTCCTCCGCGGAAATTACGGCGGTAGTAGCGGCGAGATGCTCCACCTCGGCCGCGAGCACCGCCTCCGCGGGGCACACCCTCGCCACCGGTTCCCTCGCCTTCCTGTTCCTCGGCTTCTCCGGAGTTATCGGTTTGCTGTTTCCCCGATGGCCTGGATCGCCTCGGTGGTCCGCGGTAGTAGCATTCGTAATGCCCTGGGACTCTGTAACGCCGCACTATTTGTGTACCCTCGCCTACGTTGGCTTCGTCCGCGGATTTGCCTTCGCCTGAAACACGTCGAGAACGTGCGTTAACATATCGATCGGAAAACATCTCGGATCAAAAGAAAATATGAATGATAAATTCGAATTGTTTGCACGAACCGGCTTCGTAGCCCTCCTGGCCCTCGCGTGGTCTGCGCTGAGTTCGGGTGTTGCCACGTTTTGGACCGATGTACCAGTGAACTCCGCGGAATCCACGTCGCTTGTCGGCAGCGTAAGGCGAACCCTTTACCGCTTCCCCGGAAGGACCGGTAACGTTGGCCGCTTCGTGACCCTTCTCGCCAATCACCACGTCGAATTCGACTACTTCTCCGTCGCCGACACTACGGACGATCTTCCTTGGGTTGTTCTTTACGATAGCCGACTGCAAACAACACCGAGGGCGACTCATCGGTTAGTCTCTCGAATATATCTTGTGGGTCCAGGAACACGGACGCACATTTCCAAAGAAAAATCTACTTACTTGATGGACGAACACATCCTCCTTGGTGTCGTTCCTGAAACAATTCGGAAAATCGATTAGGCACGATCATTCTTCGAGCAGTTCGCGACGAGGAAACGGTCGACGACCGGTGACCGCGAAACTCCATTCACCACTCCGTCAATCCGTAGTCCGTAATCCGCAATCCGCCGCCCACCACCCGACGAGCCGGCTGCCGGCTGCCGGCCGGTCGCGTTTCGTCGCATCGCGCAATCTCACGTTCACAAGCGCCAGCCTGTTTCTCGGCCGGCGGGAACGCAAAGATATTCTGTGCTTCTAGGAACATGGATCGTTCGAACAAGGTCTCGAGACGATCCAATGGGTATCCGGATGCGATAGTTTGCTCTGCCACTCGCTAAAAGATTCCGTTCGATCCGCAAAAGCTACGCGTTCGACGGTGCGAAAAAGCGGTGGCGTTCAAAATTTTAACCTCTGCTACGAGAACCGGACCCGGACCGAAGGAGACTCGCTCGCGGTAGGAAAACCTCTAGGCGTAACCTCGAAAGACTCGACACCGCTTCATGGTTCGCCTCGCCTCGCTGACTTTCGTCGCGTTCTGCCTGTTCGAGAGCGCGGTAGGATTTCTAGATTGTACAGTCTTTTTAAACGGTGTGTTGATCGTGTTATACGGGGCTTACCGTCGACGATGTTTGCGAGGCGGACGAGGCTGTCGAGTCAGGAAACGAAAGCTTGGCGAACAGCCAAACTTTAGCATAGATCGAGAAGCGTCTAGAAATAGCGGAGAATCGAGATTCAAGGTATGTACTAGGAACCGGTGGAGTCTCCTGTTAATCGTTG
This sequence comes from Lasioglossum malachurum, assembly GCA_028455605.1. Lineage (NCBI taxonomy): Eukaryota > Metazoa > Arthropoda > Insecta > Hymenoptera > Halictidae > Lasioglossum > Lasioglossum malachurum. The sequence goes on from CM052311.1 coordinate 19,304,782, forward strand.
CTGCGCGCGTGGACCAAACGTACGGATGAACAAACCCGGACGGTCTGCCTTTAACAACAGGAAGTCGACGCGAAGAGGAAACTACACCAAATCTACGCCGACAAAAGAAATCGATCGGAAAGGATACCGGCACGCGGACAACGGTAGTTACTTACCTGTTGATGAATCCGTATCCACTCTTCACGTTGAACCATTTCACAGTCCCGGTCACTTTGTTAGCTGAAACCCAACAAAAACGAAACGCTCTAATTAGGTATTTGCTATGTAACGGAACACTGCGCTGCTGCACGGTCACCGCGACTAAGCCTTCTTTACGAGAACACGTCCCTAATTGCCCCCCTCCTCGACACTATACGCTGCATATACACTCCTTTACCGCTGCGCCGCCCTACCATACGCATTCGCGTTCCCTCGACCCGCCAACTTTTCGAGTACGATTTGTCGAACGTTCGATCCAATTTGCGGCGAAATTTTTTTCGATATAGATAGCTGACCCCGGCGGAGTATCCAACGATGAAAACCTTGAAAAGGCTTGAAAAACTATGTCAACGGAATGTTTCGTACTTTCGAATCAGATGTTTTTCCCTCGATCTGTCTGGACGCTCAAAGGAAGTGTTTGTATTGTATTTGCGAATCGGTGGAGCCTCGATCGGATAGCGACGATCCGTACCGTTTACGGTGTTTACGTGTTTACATCGCGGATAAACGAAACGACATTCCGGGGACAAACGATAACCTGGAATAACAAGGGTTGCGTTCATTGACAAAAACGATTTTGTGACTCCTGTGTTTGGAAAAGGTCGTTGACGACGATCGAATCGATCGCGGCAACCGATATCTATCTCCGTTCGCGCGCGCCAGAAAAAGGATTTGCGATTGTCTATTACGTTTCCCCGACGTTTCCTCGACCGAGTCGCGTCAACAATTTCTGCACGCTTCGAAACGCGCACAATGTTTCCCAATGCGTTCGATGCGCGCGATATTTTCTATTTCGCCTTTCCATTACAGCTTCGTTTCGCGCCAACGAGAAATAGAAAAGGGAATACAAGATCAACGAATTCTAGTTTGAGAAACGACTATGCCCCACCGCGTTTTCATGAATTTTCGATAGATTCGAGGATTTCGATGAATTTAGGAGTGCGGAATGTTACGAGGAGGATGGTGGCGAGCGAGAGAGAGAGAGAGAGAGAGAGAGAGAGAGAGAGAGAGAGAGAGAGAGCGTGCGAGTGAGATAGCAAAGGACGGGGAGGGGTGGAAGCTAGGCAAAGATAAAGATAGATAAAGATATAGATGGAAACTGAAACAGCGACAAAGACAGAGATGGAGATGGAGATGGAAATAGAAATAGAAATAGAATTAAAAGCGCTGATCGATGTATACACGAGCATGGACACAGCTACATAGTAGACACCGATAGATCCGGGGAGAGAGAATGAGAGTGAGTGAGTTAGAAGGAGAGTGAGAGCGAGCGAGCGAGCGAGCGAGCGAGAGAGAGAAAGAGAAAATCGGAGCAAGGAAGCGAACGAAGACACGAGAGCGTACGGAGGAAAGAAAAATTGAAAGTTTAGGTGCGAGAGAGATTCGAGAAAGGAGCATAGAAAACTGGCGGTATTGAGCAAAACGAAATTAAACTAAATGAAAAGAAAGAAAAGAAGATTAGCCGGTCTAGTTAAATGCTCCAAGACCGCACACGCCGGTCACATGCCACATGGTTGAACGTCTGCTGCTCGCAGACGCCATTACCGCACGCGGACGATACGGTGGACGACGAGTTCGCCGCTCTCCCTTTCGGCTCGATTTTTTCACCGGAAAGATGCGCGGCTGCGATATCTATCAGTAACAGAGTGTTCACTCACCGATGACCAGCTTCGGCTGGACAGCCTTTGGTTGTTCGGGCTGTTTTTCCGGGTCAGCCATGGTGGTGGTGTTCAGGTGTTAAGACACGCCGCTGCCGAACCTAGATGTTCCCGTCTTTCTGGTCGTGGTGTTGGTTCCCTTCTAATGTTCCCAACATGGCTGCGCCTCCAGGCGACCGTGCAAACATCCTTCCCGTCTAACGAGCGATCCGATAGGTCGCCGAGCCTACCAGTTTCGCCGCTCGACCAATCCTGCGCAGAGTTTCACGGAACGCGCGTGACGTACTCGCGCGCTACTTCCTCGTTTTCTCACTCGCTCGCGCTCGCGCTCAAGCTCGGATTCGGTTCGGGCTCGAGCCTCGAGCTCGGGCTCGGGTTCGCGTCCGTAATCTCCGTATTCGCATTTCGCCCTCCCGCCCTCGCCATCACCATCACCCCCGTCATCGTCCTCGTCCTTACCCTAGCTCTCGCAGCCACTATGCCGCCAATGTCCTTCGCACTGACGATGAGACTGGATCCAAACTAATTAAAAGATCTTGTTAATTCGATGGATCGCAAAAATTGTTTTCTTACCATTTGACATTTTAACAACATATTCTTACAGCTGAACTGAAAACTTTGGTAACGCTGAAAAGTACTCTGTATGACTCGAAGGAAGATCAGCGGGACGACACATTTACTTTTTCATAACTTTATTCGTAACATTGTCACTTCAACCAATAGCAAAATTATGTGTACCTAATAACCAATCGGACCCTTGTGTCGTCCCACAAGTCTTCTTTCCAGCAAAGCATAATACGTGAAGTAACGAGGCGCGCGTACCTACAAATCGAAGTGCTCGGCACTGGTCAACGTTCGTGGTAAAGGCCAACTATTGCACCGGAACACCGTGCAATTGCCCATCTCGTAAACCTATGTTATAAAGACCTCTCCAGATGCATTACACGATAAACGAACATTTTCTATCGAAACGATGCCACTTTTGTTTCTCAATATCTTTTTATTTGTTCTAGTTAATACGATGCCTACACTCCATCCAAATCGTGGTCCACAACGATAAATTTTCTCTTTTTAAACGATCTTACTGCGCTACCGCTCTGTAAACTTTGAAAAAAAAACTATTATGATCGTTTAGAAAAATTTTAGTATATTCTTCGAATGTTAGTTGTGCTAAACGTCCCAAGTTTGGAATTATCATTCTGTATACCTCTGTTTTTAGAAATACCGGAGAACTGTCTTATACGTTAATTTTGCAGCTTTTTCGTTCTTTTTTTTCCTTCTGTTCCAAGTCCATGACTCGATTTTTTTCACTCGTCACCGATCGACGACATATTTAGGAAACAGATTGGATTTCGACGACTATTTCAATGTTCATTTTTCAGAAATATCGAAATTCGATTCCGCTGGCAGGAGGGAAGGTCGGGAAAAAATACTGTAAACGTAAAACGAAACTTTACTCGAAAAGCGTCAACGTTCGTATTTCCGACGTTTTTAAACTGTACAATAACTCGAAAATACATCTGCCTCGTTGAAGCGTAGAAAAAAATAACTGCGTATCTTTTACAATAATCATCGATCGACCGGGAAATCTCGTTAATTCGCTGTTATTATCGCGTTGCTTCGATTTCCAGGTAACGCCGTTGAAGAGAAACGCGAAATAGCTGCTCTGCTTTCTGTTATTACCTCGGGAACAATAGTAATACATTATGTCTGCTGGACCGTTCTCGCAAAAACTGCACCAGTACAGGATACGAACACGAACACGAAGCAGTCGCGATACCGAATAATAAGTTTATCATATAAAAGAATTTTGTCGACGTTAAAAACTACGCTTGTTGAAAATTGATTAGTCGTTACGAATCGCGTCAAACATCGCATACAGAAATCTACCATGATTCGTCCATTTGTGAAAAGTTAACGGGTAAAGCGAACATTGCTTTCGACCGTCCACGAATCGATCGACGAACTGTGAACGGTCAATGGTGAACAGTGAACTATCGTCAGTGAACGGTAAACGTTCAACGTTAGACGAACAAATTACCCAAACTACCAGATAAATTCGCGTACGTAAACGGCTACGTGATTTCCCGTTGTCTTTTCCTGTTTCGTTTCTCTTCATTTTCACTGGTCGGTTGCACGAGTTGTGCGGAACAGACTTTAAAACGGTGCGAATAAAAAGAATCGTTTGAACGTGTTCGTATGTATACGTTTGAACAATGACGAGAGATGTATTTTGAAATGACAACCAGTCGTTGAACGAGTAAGTGGTTCTCTCTGAAACTGTGTAGCACGTTGCGCGTTGTCCCTGGTAATTCCTTGATGTCGGTGGAAGTACGGGTATAGCGAAGCGGAGCCGAATTTTGTCAGGTCGACTCGAGTCGACGAAGAGATTCATGTTCTTCATCATCTCGGCTTTCTAGTCCGGACGCTTCTGGATCTTGGGGCGGTGGAACCGCTTCCGATGCTGAACATGCCAGGCATTGATGCGTTGAATGTCGGTGCGTTTGTTGTACCAAAATTGATTGCCGGCGTCGTCGAGGGAGCAGAAAAGTTGAAGCCTGTAGCCCCTGCGAACGAAACACAACATTCTATTCGAATAGTCCCGCAATGGAGCTACTACAATATTATACGATAGACGAAAACATCGAATCACGAATAATCACCTGGTTTCGAAGCGGTCGGGGCGGCATTGTTATTCGAATTGTTACCGCTGCCGTTGAATGAAAAACTGGCGACTGGCTGCTGGGGCGGTTTCTGGTTCGCTCCAAAGGTAAACCTGCCAGCGGCATTGTTGTTCGCGTTACTTGTACTTCCGGATCCGAATACGGTCGTGGACACGCTCGACGTGGCAAACGGCGAAGCTTGACCGAACGTCGGAGTCTTGTTCTGGCCGAATGCAACGGTAGAACCGAGAACCGGTCCGGAAGCGTTAGCGGGCGTGGCAAACGTTGAACTAGCCGCGCTTTGACCCGCAAATGTATTAGGTGTGCTGCTGCAAATTACTGTGGAACGCGGAGCGGAAGAAGAGGTAGCTGCGGGGACGGAGGTCGACAAAGCGGCAGGGGATCCAAATATGGGAGGGGCTGCGGACGTGGATAAAGATGCGGATGCTGGTGTAGATGCTGATGCGGATGGGGCTGCGCCGAATATGTTGGCTGTGCCACTGAAAGCATGTAGCATAGGATTTTGCCCATCTGAGACGGTGTTGTTGTGAGATCCAAAGACAGGAGATGCGACGTTCGTAGCAGCGAACACGGGTGCCGTTGTATTTTTGGAAACGATCGTGGCGCCGAAAATCGATGTAGTCGGGTTGCTCGAAATGCTCGTGGTACTACTGAGAGTGGCCACGGTAGTCGATGGTGTTCCGAAGATGGGCGTCGTGGTACTAGCGAACGTTCCTATTGTACTCTTCAAGTTCTCCGACAGAGGTTTCGTTTGGCCAAAGATATTACCCGGTGTTCCAAAAGCGGACGTTGGGTTTGTATTAGAGAACACGTTGTTGCCGCTCGATCCGGTCTCTCCGGAAGAGGATGGTTTCGCGACAGAGCCAAAAATCGAAGCGGAACTCGTGTTCGCTATTCCCGAGGAAGCTCCAGGCACCGTCGTGTTCGAGAAGATCGTCGTAGAATTGACGGACGTTGCGGCGGGGTGCGAACCGAACAAAGACGGTGGTGCGGTGGTGCTCGAGCTACTCGTTACGGTCGTGTTCGTGGTCGAAGAAGCACCGAATATCGATTGTCCGGGCGTTGTTCCGAACACCGATCCAGCTGACGTCGTAGCGGCATTCCGGAATATCGAGGCGGCGTTTGTATTAAACTGCGAACTATTGCCGACGTTGCTGCTGTTTGTCGCTGCTGTCCCAAACATTGGTTTATTCAAATTGTTATTGCCGCTACCGAATACCATCGTGTTCGATGTACCCGTCGGTACGTTAGTCGCGGCAGTGGTCGACGTTATATTGCCGAAAGAAAATCCCGGTTTGTTGCTGTTGCTGTTGACGTTAACGGATGCTCCCGAAGAAACAGTGCCGAAGGAAAAGTTCGGAAGTCCGGTCGATTGGAACAGAGGCGTAGTGGTTTTTACTTTCATCGACGAATCGAAAGCGGAAGTTGTTGCCGACGTAGTCGCTATAGGATTGGATAGCGATGGTGCTTGATTCGTACTGGGCGCGGTAGAAGCTGCTGCAGGCTTTATTACATCGCTAACGCCTTGATTATTCTGTGAAGGTGAAGCGAAGGCGGGGACAGAGGCAGCGGCCGAGGTGTTCCCACCAAAACTCGAGCCAAACGCAAAACTCGCTTCGGACTTCAAAGGTAGCGGGGAAGTGGTGCTCTTATTTTCAAAAGCAAACATTGGAGTCAGTACCGCGGTAGCCGGTGTGACCGAGGATGTTGTAGCGGGATTGCCACGTGTCAGCACGTTGGGTCCTTTGTTTTCCAACGGGTTGGAACCTAAAGGTGTCGCCGCGGACCAACCGCTCGGAAGCGACAACGGAAACGCAGGTTTGCTTGTTCCCGGCATCGTGTTCGACATCGACGGGATTTTCTGTGACGCTAGCAAGTCGTTCGTTTTGGTTTTTGCGTCGAGAGATGATGCGCTCGCTAGAATACTTGCTGGAATAGTCGCTGTAATACTTGTTGGAATACTTGCTGGAATACTCGTTGGAATAGAGGAGAACATAGTGCCGCTGGTCGTGTCTCCGATCGAATGTGACGCCGAGGGTGTTGTCCGAGGAACCGTCGGCGGAGCAGAGGTGGTGGAAGCGCGATGATTCGAAAGATCGCCACCGGCCAATGTGAACGTTCCTGACGACGGAACCAAGTTGTTTGTTGTCGTAGCTGAGCCCAAGTTGAAGCCGTGAACCTTGGAATTTCCCATGGTCGAACTCGTTGCGGTCGACGGAAGAATCGCGTTTCCAGATGCGTTCGTAAACGCGACTTGAGATGATCCAGTTAGTACCGGACTCGAAGTTGGGTTCGAAACTGGAACATTGCCATTCGAAGTATTCGAATCCAACGACGTCTCTTTTTTCGGAAGCTCGAAGGCCACGTGTTTCGGCGATTTGGTTCCGGGACCCAGAGCGATCGCCGACGTAGAGATTGGCGTAGTATTCGCGTTCGTTGTAGTTGTTGAAGATTTCAATGTGGCACAACTCGCTGAAGAAGACTGAGCGGATTTCGCGGTGTTTACCTCTTCCGCTTGAATCACTACGTCTGGATTGATTTTACTAGTTGCTGAAAGGAGACATGAATCGTCTAAATTAAGAATGGAACTGCTCGTCAAACAGTCCTACATAAACCTTACTCACCTTTACCGGATATCGCGTCGAACATACTTTGAAGTCTCGCCTTCATGCTGGTCTGCCGCATATCCGCTATATCCTCCTTCTTAATCTCTTCTACATCGTCCGTAGTGAATTTCGCTCGAATGTTGCCCTGCTCTTCGACCAGCATTCTCAATTTCTCGTTTCTCTCTGGTTCCGCTCTCATGAACAATTTGTTGGTCAGTTTAGATTCTGCGGTTCGTGATTCTCCGATGTACCGCTTTCCTTGGTTCACATCGATTCTCTCTTTATCGCACGAATCTGTGTCCACGGTCTTCGAGCTAGGCTTCAAAATTCCCTTCAAAGGTGACAGCTTCCCTTCTATCCTATCGAAACTGTTTCGCGCATTCGGGTGAAGCTTTTCGGAAGAGTTTACCTCGCCGTGATCACGGTACTTGGCGTTCGTGGTCTCGATGCCTGGATTAGGTGGCGTTTGGGCACTGGAATTTGCCACAGATTCCAACGACTTGAAATGCTTTTCAAAGTCTGGTGTCCCGCTTCGTGAAAAATCTCCTGTGAAACGAATCCGGTGTGTAAGATTCAAACGACAGATCAAACAGAATGAAATAACAAATAACAAGTCGAACGATATCGACTTTATACTTACTAGCTTTTCTTTTAATGCCGGAAACTAAGTTCCTGCTGGAACTCAAAGAATGTAAAATATCGTAACAAGAGGGTGTCTTGGTTCGTTTCGCGGGTCTAACAGTTTTGTTTTGAGGCGAGATGTCTTCCTCTGATTTCGAGGACTCGTCTCTGCTTCTCTTCTGTTTAATTTCGTCCAGAGTCTCGATTTCGTTTGTAGGAATACCACCTGTACGCTGCTTTTTAGCCAAGTCGAAAGCAATCTCCTCTCTCTCGGCGTGTCTCTTTAACGGCATCTCTCTGAATCCATAGGGAACGCTTTCCAAGCCAAGACTGTCATCCACACCGCACATATTTGACAACATTTTTTGCTTCCCAGATGGAGAGTAACGAACAGCATCCGGCGATGCTACTCTAACGATCACCGGTGTTTTCGTCTTTATGCATTTCGCATTTATCAATGGAACCGGACTACCCTGAAGATTTACTTTTGGAAACTGTCCCACTTGATACTGAGACTGATGAGTTAACCTGTTGCCAGCTTCCGCTGCATATTTTGTTAATCTGCCAGCAAGACCTGGAGAAGTTACGTCTTGATATACTCTATAACATAAGGGAAAAAATGTATAGTAACAATGCTGTGATACGAACTAAACATCTACATCGCAGAAAGGAAACTATACTTACCTTGCGTCGATATTATACCTGGCCGAGGATAAAGGTCTACCCGGCGACAGGGATGGCTTGTCCGTTGTCAGGCGAGCTTTTGGACTAATCGTAGTACCCCATGGGGACCCTTCTTCTCCACGTGATAAATTACGGTACCGAGAATACATGGGGGATATCCCACTATGGGATGGAATCTCGTCTGACGATTGATTCTCAAATTCCTCGTTGTTTTGTGAAAATATGGGTGTACTTGTGAGTTTGGTTAGTGAATTACGGGCGTACGAGGAATTAGGTCGAACCAGCTCGTTCGCGTTCGATTCTCGCAGATTTCTTGAAATTGGGCTGAGCTGCGTTATCGGATCAAACTTGGACGAATTCCTTCTGGTGGGGTACGGATCGGCGCTGAGCTGATAATGCGTTCCGCGACGTCTTTCCATCCTGAACTTGGTTAAGTAGATTTCGAAAAAACGGCGACTCGAGGTTTCCCAAAATGTACGTAACCACCGATAAATTTGTCCGGCGATACTCTCGAAATGTGTGCGAACTTCAAGAAAGGCGCGCACGCAATAATCGAAAAGAAAAGACGCGTGCGGCGCCAATGAACTGTCGTTGATGATCAAAGAATAGCACACGTAAATAGTGAGGAAAAGCAAAATCGTTAGAAGGAGAATCGGCCCCCAAACGTTGTACAGAAACACACAGCCACTCAACACACTTGCTAAGGCGGCGATACTCCGATATCCTAAATCCCACATATTATTTCAAACAAATAACCTCTCCATGTTTGAAAAGAGCACACTCACCGAATCACCGGAACTTTGCTGCGTAAAGTCCAACGACATTATCGACGTAGCAACTACTACGTAATTCGAAATATCTTCTTTCGAGTTACGGAAGGTTCTTTTCATTTCTGGCCGAAACATTTTGATGAAAAACTAGCGCTTGCTCAACAGACAAACGATATCATATCAGAGGTATTCCCGCGAAATTCTTTATACGCACCGTTACCGTATATCTATTTATTTAGATCAGACTTGGGTGGAATTAACTGCTCGATCCGAGCCAATCCGAGCACAGTTCATATAGTACAGAAGTGGCTCGAGGACCATGATCGTAACGGGGAGCGAGACGCGCGGCCGGGTCAAGGAGGGGTAACCTTTGAAAATGCCTTGGATCCCAAGCCTGGTCTACTTCTATACCTCGTTTGTGCTTTTAGCATGCTAAATGTGAGTGTAGGTTCTGTTCCATGCTAAAAGTGGATATGATCTATCTTTGTCTATATGTACCAATATGTACCGACAAAAGTGGAGGCAGAAAAGTCCAGAACGTGAGCACTCTCATACCCTCTCTGCTCATAGACTGTGCGATAGAGCAATTGGAGGTTGTCAATGCAGACTGCTATAGACAGTGGTTCTCCCGTAGACTTATAGAGATAGACTTGGATAGACTGCGCGGGCTGCGCGGCCTGTAAGAAGCGCTAAAGCCTACAATGGCGGCCGGTGGGATCTCTATTTCACTCGCACACTGATAGTTGGTGGGGGCGCAGCGAGCCAGTCAACTCTCACTTCCTACGCACTCCCCACTTTCATTGGACGAATCTCTCCCCACCAACTCGTCAATTAGAAAGAGAGCGCGATCCCACTGGCTATTGCTCTCTCTCACACTCTTTATACCCCGCGCCGCCATTGTAGGCTTTAGTACAAATATGTGCGTGTGTGTGTGTGCTATATATGTACATATAACATATTATGTTTATTGAATACATATGTATCCTCTCAATTCATTCCTTTCATTTGCGACATGAAATACATATATTTAAATCGCCGATTATCAAATATTTGATAAATACGTATCTGAATCGATCATATATGATCATATACTTATTTATTCTTTGTGATATTTATGAATATTTCACGTATAACTAAATATATATATAATTTACATTTTTAAATTACATTAATCGCTATATAAAAGCTATTCGGAACAGTATTTTGCTCGCTTACAGCTATTTAAAAAAGTAAATTGTCGGCGCACATAATGCATTTCCTTCTATAGTAAATTATGCAGCGCTTCACGAACGCAGATTTCTTTTCGAACCGACCATGGGTCAAACAAAATCTTTGCGTAAAACTCCTTAATTTTTTGATAAGATATCAAACCTCGGTTTTATACATCACCCTATTTGAAGCGTAATTCCTCCGAGACGTGCGAAAGTTTTACGAATATGGAATTTTAAGGGAGTGCACTTCTCTTAATCACGTAACCTCTGTATAGTTAATTAGATTATCATGTACCATAGGAAAATGAGTTCATGTCAAAGCTTCTTTATGCTTCGAACAATATAAATAGTGAACGATGCATTGATGGCATTGATCTACTGCAATATTAACATTACTAATGATATCAGACGAGACTAAATGTCATGACTATGTTACGACGAAACAGGTAAAGTTTATTTATTATGTAATGAGCATGATATATACAACTACATACATAGTCTTGTGTTTATTTAGTTTCTACTGCTGCTGAAAGGAAGTAATAAAAATGACAGACTCGTTTCCATTTGATTATTACATGTTGACACTCTATTGTTATGTCCATAAAAAATTGGTATAAAAAAATTAAGAATTTAATTTCTTTATATTCTTTTTAATGGTTTAATTTTAACCTCTTGGCTACACACAGTATGTAAACATACCCATAGCAAAATGATTGTTCACAACAAACAAAATAATTTCCCACAGTTATTGTGCTTTTATTATCAATAAGTTTTGTTACATAGATTGAAGAACAGAGCGATCGCTGTTGGTCTTGTTGTATTGGTTACTGTTCTTTATAATGAGTTTCTAGTCTATGATATACAAAAGTTCAAGTGGTCCGTGCGAGAATGTTCGGAATGTGTGAAAGTGTTACTTGTTGCGGATCCCCAGATACTGGGCAGAAAAACAGAGGTTTATTTTGGTGCCTTGGTGGCACAATGGGATAGCGATAGGTATGAATAACAATTGATCTGTTAATCAGAGTGTTTCATGAGTCTTTGAAGATTGTTTCGTTACGTATCAATCAATCAATGTCGAAAATAGATTGAATTAATTTATATAGAATGTTGCAAAGACACGTGGAATGACTTGATAAATTTGTTGATAAAAGTCTTCGCTCTTGACAACGAAATTTAGAAATTGACCTCGGTTTTGTTCCACAGTGTCTTATTTCCAGGTACTTGAAGAAGACGTTTTCAAAAGCATTAGATCATTCTCAACCGCATGTAGTTGTCTTTCTGGGAGATTTGATGGACGAAGGACACATTGCTAATGCAGAAGAATTTAGAGATTACAAGAGAAGATTAGATTCTATATTTGACATACCCGATCATATAATGGTAGAACGATAATCGTCATGTGTGTTTATTAACTGTTCCTGTTTTTATCATACTTAGGTGAATTTTACCTTTTAGAAAATTTACTTGCCTGGTGATAACGATATCGGAGGAGAAGAAGACTCAGTCTCATTTAATATGAACAACAGATTTAATTTTGCATATACACAGTCTGACACCTTAGTTTACAAGTCAGTAACATTTTTCAAGGTAATGTCGAAAGCATTATTATGAAATGTTTTAGTTTGTATCAACAAATTGTAATGTTTAACATCTCCACTAGGTAAATAGATTGACGCATACAATGCCGGAAGCTCCGAAAGATGCCTTTCTTAATGATTACGCTGAAAGAAATACAACAAATGTCGTGCTCAGCCATATGCCTTTACTGTTTATGCCTGGTGCTTTCGTGCAAAATGTATGTACTACGTAATGTAACGTATCCACAAAATTTTTATTTCATTTGCCCAAAAATGTCGATTCAGGATGGGTCAAAAACTTTCTTCGGAATTCTCGAATATATGGGCATTTTCGCACACCTTTAATTGTTATTAACAGTTACATTTGGTTAATAGGTGCTGAAAGAATTGTCTCCTCAAATTATTTTTACCGCACACGAGCATAAAGCCATGCATATCAGTTTAGATACAGCCACAGACCAATTGAGTGAGATTTGGATTTTACCTCCTAACGAATCACCCTTGTATCAATTAAGAATGGATGTAGGGGACATTCACGAAGTGGAAATGCCTACCTGTTCGTACAGAATGGGTACACCTCATATAGGATATGGCTTAGCCTATATTGGTAAAGAAAAATAATGATTTTATGTTAAAGTATTGGATCTACATATTTTTGAAAAGCTAATCCTGTGTCCCTTTATTTTTAGATACTCAAGAGAAGACTGTAGAATTTACTATTTTATGGCTACCAGGAAGATTTCCACAATTGTGGATTTATATTTACGTTGGAGTATTCGTTCTAATATTCAGTATTTTCTTTTATATATCCAGTTGCTGCTTAAAGAATCATGCTGGTTATACTCGCATGTCTTCGATTTAATCTACCATATAATTATATACAATTCAAGCCCGTTACTTAATATCAATGATAACTTGACATTAGAACTGAGGTACAAAGATCCGTCCAATAAATGTGATTCTGCTACCATCTGTGTCAAGTTTCAAAATCAACATTGCGATGATCACTTTAAGATCCAATGTTTGAAGTGGAAGAGAATCACTAGCTAATGTGGCTGAACATACTTAGAAAATGTTCCTAAATTATCATGGTTGACATTTCAACATTAATGCTCGTTTATAATGAGCCCATTCACGTTTTACATTAAACATCGATACTGATGTATTCTTACTCTTATTAGAAATTCATTGACACGAAAAACGATGCCAAAACTTATTTATCCGTAGTATGTGCAAGTATTAAATATGAAACGTATAAAGATCAAATAGGATTTCCATAAGGGACATCGTGTTTTTGTTTTTTGTGAATTGTATTTTGTGGAATAGTGTATGACAGTAGATATAAAACTAACATAACAAGGAAACAACTATGTTTCACCCTATTTACTTAAATGGAACGAGACGATAATGACTTTAAAGTATAGTGACAAATTGTTGAGCAAGGATTCCTTTTAGAAGAGAGAATTTATATTTGCGTGTAAAACTGTATATATCTGTTTCTTCGAAATAAATATAAAGCGTTGAAGTTTGATTTCACTTCATTATTATACCCCAACTTCTCCACAATCGTTCTTCTCTTTTAAATATCATATAACTAAATATATTTATCGAATTTCTACTGATTCTACGAATAAAATAGGTATTTATTTCTTTTATCCATAACTGCTATGCAGGTGGAACGTGGAACTGTACTAATCAATATGCAGCAATACGTAAAAATCACACCACTCATTTTGAATTAGGAGCACAGTGAATCGACCAACTGGCGCCCACTATAATTCGCTGAATTTTTGCTTGTATCAGATCTCTGCTTGTATTTATACATACATGATCATGGTGTCAAATTTAAGAAACAATCTAGCAGGCTAGAAACAACTTATTAAATTATCTGAGAAAAATTAACTGGTGAAGATCAATACCTATTTGGAATTACGAAGACATTGCACAATTGTATCACGTACACGTGCGATGGGAAAACGAAAGGCAACTGGCAATGCAGGAAACCCAAATCAGGATCTATGTGATTTTTTAATGGGTAATTTATCGTCGCATTATTTATTATCACCATTATACGGATTTTAGAATTATTTTTACGAAACGTAATGGGTTTTAATATATTATTTTGGAGTCGTTGGAACAATCGTAACCGTGATCGTCACGCATGATAGAATTGTTACTGAAATTACAGAGTTGGCAAATTACGAGCGGAATGTCAGCAAAAATATTTACAAATACAATGCTTATCGAAAAGCGGCGGGCACTTTGAGCGGTTTGCCTGAAAGAGTAGCTAGCGGAGATGCAGCAAAGAAATTGCCAGGAATTGGTGAAAAAATTGCGAAAAAGATAGACGAGTTTCTTAGTACAGGAAAGTTACGGAAATTAGAAGATGTACATATGTTAATTCATTTGCTCAATAATGCACTGCTATATATGGATTCCTAAGCTTCATGTTTCCTTAGATTAATAAAGATGAAAACAATGTTGCGATTAATTTGTTGACAAGAGTGTCTGGTATTGGGCCTGCAAAAGCAAAGGAATTGGTTGACGATGGGATAAAAAACATAGATGATTTAAAGAAGCACCTGAGTAAACTCAATCATCATCAAAAAATTGGACTGAAGTAAGGCAATAGAAAATAAAGGAACTGCTATTTGCAAGATTAAATTTATCATTTTGATAGTTTTCTTTTTTCAGATTTTTTGAAGACTTTGAGAAAAGAATTCCTAGAGAAGAGATAGAGCAGAGTGAACAGATCATGAAAGATGCTATCAGAAAGTTGAATGATGAGTATATTGTAACAGTTTGTGGCAGTTACAGACGTGGTAGAGAGGAAAGTGGAGACATTGATGTTCTGATAACACATCCAACATACTCTTCTACAGAGAAAGATTCGAAGAAAAAAGTTTCGCTCCTAAAAGATGTTGTTGAATGTCTTGAGAAAAATAAACTTATCACTGATACAATATCTCTTGGAGCAACAAAATTTATGGTATGTTAATCATCTCCAAGACATTGATATTTCTCTTTTAAATATATCAAGTCTTTTCTTATTTAATTCAATTTTTGTTATCGTACTATGGTTTGTTTTGCCAAAGAAGAGACCCAAGAGTCACAGATGGTCATAACAGTGTTAACTTCAGTTGATTACATGTTATGAAACTAAAGTGGAGCACACTTTAGGTCTCTTTTTACGAAAGAGAGAATAATATTATAACAACTAATCATAAGCTAATTGATTTTCTTTGTAGGGCGTCTGTAAAATTCCAGACAACCGCAGCAAACCTTATAGAAGACTTGACATCAGGCTGGCACCTCATGATCAATATTATTGTGCTGTCCTTTATTTCACTGGAAGCGATCTTTTTAATAAAAATATGAGAGCTCATGCTTTAGAAAAGAAGTATACTTTAAATGAATATACATTAAGACGTCTCACTATCGAAGGTAAGCAAAAAAGAGGGAGTAGTATAACAATTTTTTAAATCTAGTACCGATGATATTTTCAGCGATTTTAATATAGCATTAACAGATTTAACTCACCATAGGATTGCCAGGAGAAGCAGAGAAAATAACATCGGAGAAAGATGTTTTCCGTATTCTGGGATTGCCATACAAAGAACCAAAAGATCGAGATGCTTAAATGAACAGATCTGACCAGTTCGTCTACATTTTTCTACTAGTAGTTTCTCTTTCGTAATGGAAATGTATTAATCAATGAATACATTTACGTTGTCTTTATTTATAAAAATAAAATACATCATTCTAAATAATCATCAAAGGTAAAATGATTATCCGCAAATTTATTTTTGGTTAACCAATATGTTAACAGTTGTTCAACGCACCGGTTTCGTTCTGTTCGCAACACTGTTCCGTGCTTGTGATTACAAAACTCAGTACTAGTTTCTTACTCAAATGTTAATTATGTAAAAGTAACAAAAGTATCGTGTTTCCACCGCGATACGTGGGCAGTCGTAAATCTATAATACCATCCTGATGGGAGTATACTTTTTATACGGTTATAATAATGTCCTTCCGATATAGTAAGTAAGAGATTATCGTCCACAATATTGTTGTCCATAAATTCATAGCCAAAAATGGCCCGTGTGTGCGTGAAGACAAGTGCCACCACCAAGGGAACAACTTCCTCGTTAACAGGTGACCCACGTAAAGGAAAATGGGATTCGCACCTAAAACAAGTATACCGCGTTGATATTTAATCGTGTCTATTCATCTACTTTTCGATAGCATCATTTTGAACACTTACCAGCGTAGGTAAACGGAGCTCCGGTCCAGAATTGTCTGTAATCGATAAGAAAATACAAAAACGCGAACAACAAGAAAGCGAAACTGGAAGTAGACAAAACGAAGGACAAGCTCATCATCTTTTTGCTAATTGGAATAGCACCTCCCTGCCTCTCAAAATTACAGAGAATTCCAGCGATGATGCCCTAAAAAGAATTATTTATACTACAGTGTCTGAAATTCATTCAAAGCCAACATTTTGGAAACTGATTTCTGATTCCGTTCCCAAGTTATTTGAGATTTACTCACCGTGACCAGTGCCCATAACAACCATCTAACAATTCGGAAATTGTATTGGTAGAAGAATAGTAAAATCTTGCCAGCATGAACGCCCAAATAGACAATCAATATAGCTGATACAGTATTCATTAATCCTGCAATTAATAAATCGTAACTATTAACATTCAACCGTTTTTCTTTTACATTTAACGCATTGAACATCATAGAGATTTTTGTTATTATTTTCACCAATAATTGCATATTTAATAATTCCACAACTTCATGGTACACAACAATAATTGTAGTATTTTTCTAAGCTAGTGTTACAATGTAATGTAACTAATGTTACAGTGTAACAAGTGTTACAATACTATTTGACTATCATACCTTCGGGATCGTAAGGTAAAGTAGTACCGTAGACAGGATCTGATGTCTTAGAGTACATATGACTTCCAAAGACTGATCTATCTATGTAGCCAGCTGCGCCTGCGGTACAGTTCATATACTGTCCACGATTATCCAATTCACCACCAGGTCCAAAATAACCCTTTGGACAGTTTGGTACAGGCAGTAAGAAAGTGATGAGAGTGTGAGTAGCAACAATGACTCCCATAAATAGCCACTGGGGCCAACTGTCCAATATGTCGTGAAACGACGCAAATCGGCCAAACTGGAGCAAGGTATCCTAACAAGTAATTTGTATAGATATTCATTGTTCAGGCAGAAAGGTTCTACAGTTCGAGAATAATAAATGAAATGCAAACCTGAGAATATGGTTTCATGAAGATTATTTCGAGGGTGGCGCACACGAAATACGAAATAGCCAGTAATTGAAGGACTCCGGGAAAACGAAGCTCGCTCAAGGATTTACTATATATGGAGTTTATCATTAATCCGAGAAGTATTAGTATCACTGCCCGTAGAAGACAACGTAAGGTTATTTTTACACGCGAAGTTGTAATACGAAGTTCTGCACGCTTCGATATTGCTATCGTTAAACCCATGGTCCACGCGAACCTGTAAATTTATTGTCGAGTTCATCGCACAGAACCAGTTGGATAATATAATTTGAAGTTAACAGCTGACTGTAACTTACCAAGGAAGTACCAAGTCTGCTACGGTCAGTCCAAACCATGCACTGTGATTAAACCAGACATACTGACCTCCACCATTGTTGACGAATATCATTAATAGTACAGCAATTCTACAACAAAACAGTTGACATTATAAATGAAAGAAAGGATCAGATAGGATTTATGCAAGAATTACCCTCTAAATGTATCCACGGACTGTATTCTAGTACTGGATTTTGTGGTTCTGACTGCTGGAATTGTTGCACTTTCTGTCTCTTGAAGTCTATCCAAATCCTGAAATACGGTTGAATAGATGATAAACGAATACGTTAACAACAATTTATCCAGTTACTTACACTTATGCTACGTGCATTATCAGACGACAATTTAACTTTTATCACTCGTATAATGACCTTAGACATTGACCAAGCAATCATAACTAAAATATATATCATAAATGCTGCAATGATAGCTGAAAAAAACAATTAATCGCGAGTTAATGAATACACGTTAGTTTATTGTCTATTACATTATTATGAAACATAACTTACGAAGATAATTCTTTGTTGGTTCACGTATGACATAAATGTTGGAACATAAGTGCTCGGCTGATATATTCCATCCATAACTGCCATGCTCTTCAAAGTTATATGTTTCACTGAAATTACGTTATTAATGAATGTGTTGTGAAAGATTGTTGTCAAAGGATTAAACAACTACAGATACTAACTGGCAATACTCTAAGTATCTGGATCCTGATTCTTGAACTCTGTAATATATATGCAAAGGGTGCTTTGTGCTTACTATTAAACTTGTATTTCTTTCCGGTGGTAATGAAGCTTGTAGTTTACCAACACCCTAGAAAGAATTTTTAATGTATGAGTCTGCAATTGGCATATTTTAATTAGAGAGTGCTAGCAATGAATCAATACGAATATCATATCATTTTGTTTGTATCAAATAGGTCCTCGCTCATTGTACTCCCAATGCAAGATGAGGAATGTAGCTTAGTAGATACTTACCCAATAAGCTTCCCATGCCACAGAATAAAAAGAAACCGTAGCATTATACAAATTTAAAATGCTGAAGCATGCTTCGTCTACGTCGAGTGGCTTACTGGAATCAGGGCATTCGTATGAATTTCCACTTATCACGTCCATCTTGCAGACCTCTTGGGTATGCGAAACTTCTGCTTATACCCAAATGTCAAGCAATATTTTCACAGACATTAGCTTCATTCGACCCATGAGACACGGGACGGTAACATCTCTGAAATCAAATCAGCATGTGAAATCTTAGTGAATGTACAGAAGTCGTAGTCGTCAATAAGAACACTTTTTCTTATCATTGATGTTGTTGATACAACATTTCCACGAAACGATAGAACAACGTAATTTTATCTGTCATTGACATTCACCTGATTTCCGGGCACGAAGCACGAATGTAAATACTTAACAACGAGATAGATCGATTGATACGCGTGTAATCGTGAAAAACAAAACGAGAGGCAGACAGTTGTAACTAATTACGTGGTTGTCACTAATTACGAGAAAATCGACGTAGTATGCGTCACTCGGTGAATTGCGTAATTGAAATGCACTGCAAACAAAAGGCTACCCTTATCAAACATTACATTAAAGGAAAAACGTTGTACATAGCGATACTTCTCCTATGCGCTTTCGATACTATAGATAGAACAATGCAGGAACGCGAATTAAAAATACTGAATGCGTAGTTGACATACGAATTCTTCTGATTCACCGACAAGTTCGAACAAAACAACTTCGATCCTGTTATCCGTGTAACTTCCTGTACAATGTCGCACGCAGTGTCATGCGTGTCATGTCTTGCGTTTCACGACAAAATAGCGACATGCAACGGAACGCAGGCTCTGTAACGAGTAACGAAGAAAAGTGTGAACGAAACTGTGAAAATGTCTTGTGACGTCATCGAAATATATTTAGCAGTATTTACATCTTGACTGCATAATGCTTATTCTTTCAAACATTTAGGTACTAAATATATATTTATGCTATGTGCAAATTCGCAGAATGTTGTTGCAATTAAACCGAGCGACTTCTGAATAGGTTTATTGTAAATATATCAGTCCATATCAGTCGTTCGCTGTTGCGTATTTTTTATTTGAATTGCTACCATCGATTATATTCAAGTGAATAATTTGAATTTAAATTATCCTTGGTTTCTAGTAAACAGTATTAATTTTTTTGTGACCTTGGAGATTCTTGGAGATTCAACGACTACTATGTATGTATGTAGATTTTTACTGATTTTTACCTTATTTTCTCTATATAGAGGGGATATAAGAACAAGGTCAAATACACTAACGCAGGAAAGTTGGCAAAAGAGAAGAGGATAATTAGGGCTGGGATTATTAGAGACTAAGAGGGCTAGCAAGGATTACATACTAAGGACTGCTACAGATCACCAAAGACTACCAGGAACTAAAAAGGACTATCAAGGATCGCCAGGAATAGCGAAGGAGCCAATAGTCTATTGGCCGATTGTGCCAACTCGCGTCTTGGTCGCGTTCTGATTGGTCCGTATTTTTCGTGAATAACTCCTAAACAAAGCCACGGATAACATTTTTGCAAAGGAAAATGTTGCTTCAAATGATCTCAGGAACCTCCCATTTCCGGCTGTTGAAGGAATTTTGGGACACCCTGTATAGCATGGAAGATGGAACAGAACCCACTTCATTGTCTGTGGCATCGATCAAAACTGGCAATCGAATCGAAGGCTGTCGAGATATCATTAATCGATTAGAAACGCTTTCGACTGCTTTTGAAATTGTTTCTTTTCTTTTTATTTAAAAGAAATTAGGATGTACATACATGAGTCAGGATTCATAACAGCATTTCCATTTAGAGAACTGTAGTTTTACGCTACTTCTGTAATTCTATTCAAATTATATTTTTGAAAAATATAATTATAAAAATAATAAAGTAATGTAATCTAATAATCTAATAATTTACATTTTTTACCACGGTCAGTTAAATAGTAATGCATAATTAAATACGTGAATAAAAAGTAAAAAACGATAGAAGGCAGGAAGTGGAAGTGCAACAAGTTTAGTTGCATAGCCTGTATCTGCTTTGTAGTGAAATTGATTGTATCGATTGACAAGTTCGTTTGATAATATTTCAAAATATTATCGTTTATTGACAATAATGTCCTCGGAAATAATTTTGGGATTACGCTTAGACCCACATGCCTTAACCACCATTAAGTTAAACAATATTAATTTTAAAAGTAAAGTCAAATTCTTGAAATCGGAGACAGCTAGGAGAGTTAACCTAACAAAAGATTTGTTTGGTAAGATGACATTTGAGTTTTGGCTCTTTGTGATTTATTAAAGTTTTTCAGATATTTGAATATAACCGTTACATTTGCTAATATGCAATATACAGTTCTCAAATTAAAATTTCTGCAATCTGAATATAATATTAAATGCAGTTTAAGGAAAACAATCTTTAAAAAGTATGGTTCTGAATAAATTCTCTATTTCTTTGTTTGTTAGAATTGACTTACTGTGGGAGTATTCTTGAAGACGAGGTCACACTAGAATCATATGGATTAAAAAATGGTTCTATGGTGCATGTGCTAAAAAAAGAAGAACCAGAAACCCCGACAGTACCTAGATATATTTCCGAAGATAGCATTTTAGACCTTGCATCTGCATTCAAGTCATTTAGAGAGGACCCTGCTCTTAGAAGTGCTTTACATGTAATTATTATATTGGGTTGGAACAAAAGTTCGTGGCGTTTGTAAATTAAAATTGAAAGCCAAAATTTAGATATTTATTCAATAACATATTTTTCATTTTGTTCTATTACTTTTTGCCATTTTCGAGGTAACTTCTTGTGTTATTAAATAAACATATATCTTAATTTTATCTTCGATCCTTAATTTGAAAATCCTATGAACTTTCTTTCCAACCCAATATTTACATTGCATTGCAATACCATAGTCTTACAATATACAAAATATAACATTATATGTATTTATTAATTGTAGCGATTAGGTCAAAGACAAGATGTAATAGCCAACATTATTTCATCTTCTCCTGGTTTACACGAGGATGCTGCAGCAATAGCCATTTTCCAAGATCCTGATTTAATGGCACAGTTTACAGACGTAGATACAGTCCGAAGGCAGGTTCTACTTTATTTTCTTACATGTATTATAATAATAAATTTGAAATTAATATATTGTTTGTATATGTATAGATTTGCAAAAGCACATCCAGTGTTAGTGGAAGCAGCACAAAATATAGCTGCAGCTATTCATGAAGAGGCACGCAATAATGCAACAGCAGCTATACAAGAAGAGGCACGCAACAACGCAACTGCAGCTATTCATGAACAGGGACACAATAATGCAACTTCAGCTATCCATGAAGTGACACACAACAATGCAACTGCAATTATTCATGATGCAGCACGCAACAATACAACGGCGGTTATTCGTGAAGCGATGCACAACAATGCAACTGCTGCATCTAACAATTCTGTGTCCAACACACAACCAACTGCATACTCTTATAACTTGGACAATTTGAGTGACGATGAAGAAATGGCAGGCGATTCTTCTCAGTCTTCAGATTCTACGCAACCATCAAATCTGTCCAACAATCCATCAAATACTACAATAACTGCTGCACAACTCGCAGCTGCAGTTTCCAGAGCAAGAACTAGAAGTTTTCCTCTCTCTAACACACCTTCTTCAACCTCAGGTGGAAGTACAAATTCTGGTGTGATAACCACTGAAATGTTCAATCAGGCTATGCAACAGGCTTCCGTAGCAACCACAGGTTTAATCACTGACCCTATACTGCCACCAATTTTACCACCTGTGCTGCCACAGTTCACAGACTTGCAACGACAGTTAGCACAGATGCATGAAATAGGATTGCAAGACGATACAATAAATATTCAGGCATTGCAATTTACAAACGGCGATGTTCAGGCTGCTATCGAGTTGGTGTTCAGTGGTTTCAGTAATAATTAGGTTCATTGCAGTACCGTTTCTATATGATGAAATGATTATGATTGTGCAGTTTAATGATTTACTTTTACAAATTAAAATAAGTCGGTTGTGTGACTTCATTATTAACACATTATCTACCGGAGATTATATAATACTTTTTAGGAACCTATGGTACATAGTTAAGGAATTTCGTTCGTCTGTTATCAATATTTAAACACTGAAGTAAATGTAGACAAAAAAACATTTCTAAATTGTTCAAAATTGTTGCAGCTGCAAAGAAAATAATGCGTCAAGGGGTTAATAGGCTTTCGGTAGGTAAAGTGTTAAGAAATCCCAGCTTTTTGAATTCTATATATAAAATTATTCATATATTTCTTTAAATTTGAAATTGAATTGAAAGGGTCATCAAAAGCTGCCGGTATACGTTTCATAATAATACAGATTTCATGTATTTAATAAAAATTGTTGATGTACATATTGTAGTTTGTCTACATTAAAATAAATTAATGATTAACAAAGAATCTTTGCATGTCCCTTTTTAGTAGCACACAGATAAATTAATATTTATCATGTTGATCGCCGCGAGAATTCCGAGTATTTCGTATAAGTCTTGCTTATTTCTAGACTGCGTATCTTTATGCACAATAAAAAAATTGTCCGTAATGATTTTAATAGAGGTGAAAATATATATATACAGGGTGTCTAAAACCACCCGTCCAGGGGTGTTTTTAACTTCTCAGATAAACATATTCGGTAAAAATGTTTGCAATAAAAGTTTCAGGGATTAATGGAGGACATATGTCCATGATCTTGTATTTGACCTTTGGATCCATTTTCAAGGTTATTTGGAGGTCAGTACATATTTTTTATGGCCTCTAGTAGTCATTTTAATCTAGGACATAAGTACATATCTGACCGTGAAATTTCGAGCTCTTTCAGAATCCGTAGTTAAAAAGTAGGAGTTCCTATTTAAAAAATACGTACTGACCTCCAAATAACCTTGAAAATGGTTCTGAAGGTCAAATACAAGGTCATGGACATATGTCCTCCATTAATCCCTGCAATTTTTATTCCAAACATTTTTACTGAATATGCTTATCCAAGAAGTTAACACTCCTAGACGAGTGGTTTTGGACACCCTGTATATTGACAATGTTCAATTTTTTAAATTTTTCAACAATTTTGAATTTCACATATTCAATTTTGCTATAAATGCATAAAGTCCGCAGTCTACTTATTGCATTCGTACAAACGATCAGAGCTATTATTAATTAATATTAATTACTTGATGAAGAAATTTGCACTTTACGCTATAGTTTAGTTCATTTGTATTTCATGTATACAACCAACATGTTACGCAAAATTCCCAGCTCTAAATTTATGTAATGTAATATTTTTCGCCAGGGGTGTATTTCAAAAAAAATGTTCGTGCACAAAGGGTTAAATCATTGGTTTGTAGATAGCGGGGCGCGCATGTCGGTGAGCCGTCACTTCGAGAAAGTGCGTGTGCGCGATAACGCGCGACGCGACGCTCGGTGCATCTGTGTGGCCGATGCAGTCGCGTGGCGGCGGGGTGCAACAGTGTGCGAGAGCCCGCCTGAGCCTCAGTTGAGTATAGTAAAGGGGAACTGTGCGACTATGCGACGTTCCGTTAGTTAGTAGGAGTCGGGGTTTGGCGAGGGTCGGACGTGTCGAGGAGTGTATAGTCTCTGTTATCGCACGAGCGCGTATGACAGAAGTCGCACGTGCTTGCGAACGCATAAGCAGCGCGCATCGTATCTGAGCGAATTCTCGATCGGTGCAAGCACAGTGCGTGAAGAATAATCAACGTGTTTTTTAATCGCGTCGACCGCGTGGAAACGAGTCAGGAGACAATACCGGCTTTGGTTCGCACCAACTGACATGCTGTTCCCATAACGTTTTCGAAAAGCTTCGCCTGTTAGATCTACTGGTCGCGCACCGCGGACAGATGTGAACAACTTAAAGAGACGTGAATATTCATGGCGTGAAGGTTATGGGGAAATCGGATACATGACAGAGAGCCTGTTCCACCAGAGAGGACCCTTTAACGTCGTCGTTGGGAGAGGAAGGTAAAGCATCCCCGGATACTTGTTTGCCTTTCTGTGATTCGAAACGATGCGATTCCTTATTGAGAAAGATGCGTGTAACCGTGTCAACGTACCGGTCTTCCCCTTCGCACGGGATAATACAACGAAACGTTGTAGACCGTATTTGGTGCGGCGTCTGGGGTGAGCCGGCTGCGTTATTAAGCACACCATTATTTTTCACAAAGCTACGCTTTCCTGCATCGCTAGAGTGGACGTCGTCGCATAGCTTCCGAGCTCCTTGAACAGATGACAGCTTATTCGAACGCATTCGCCGCGGAATTCATCTGTAGATTCATTCTACTTGATACTTACCGGCTCGTGTTTTTAACTTCATGTTCAACCAGTCAATCCGGTACAGTGGTTCGTTGTTCGTTTTGCAATTTTATTTACATATGTATGACTAGTATAGTGCGATATACATATTCTAGGTAATTAAATAGAAAACTAGGAACCAGTCGAGGATTAAATTGAATACAAGTATACTTGGCACAGTCGGTTAACAGGTTAATGCATAGTTCGCATGCAGAGCTGTATAATTTGTAGAGATATAAATTTTCAAAAAATATTTAGTTTATCTGGATTGAGATAGACATCGAAATAACACGAGAATTTCTGGAAAATAATGTAATATTACTTGTTTTATCAATTGACGTTGAAAATAATTTAGTCCTGCAACAGCGTTAGTGCAGTAGAGGGTGGGAAATATGAATAGGGGATAACAGTTGCGAAAAAATTAAGGAGCCAAATAAAAAATGGTGCGTGCAAGGTAGCTAAATTATAAAATATATAGGAATTAATAATGAAATGCAAAATGAGCTTTAGTGTGACAATAAAATAATAAACACCATTTTGAGTATATGAAACATTCAAAACGGATTTATTTTGGAGTGAGCTTGTTTCGAATTCTAGTCTATTTGTTATTCTAATACTCGCTGCAATATAATTCCAATTACACTGTAAAAAAAAGAAAACTTCGAGATAACGGAATTCACTTTCAGGAGATTATTTATAAGTGTAAGGAAGTAGAAATCACAATATTTCAAAACGAAGGGGTTGCACACCCCTTTATACACATAGATGCGCTTCGATCTGTCGGTTGCGTTGTAAATCCCCTTAAGAGCAGCTCCAATATGAAACAGTGTAGTTGAGGGTGTAAACGATGGAAAACGCTATTATGTATCACAGAATTATCGCGGAGTTATGCTACAACACACATAATGCGGCTTCACCGGTTTCCGGAGGCATGCAATAAAACAGTTAGAAATGATATAACACGAACGGCAGAATAATATTTGTGATTCGTCGTCGTTAGGATTGTGCATTTATCGAAGTAAAGATAACAAGGAAGCTACCTCTACGGTGAAATCATTGTACATATTTGCCATTTGCCTAGTCTTTGTAAAACTTGTCTACACGGGATGCGAATTAAAAACAAGGAGGCACGTCGGATAAAATTATATAACTAGCATTTGAAATTGAAAATTTCTTCGTACAATGTTATCCGCTATCGAAGGAAATAATGAGATATCGGTGTACCACGAAATATCATTTTGCGTGATAGCATCTATAAAAAGTGTAAAGTCTATTTCGTGGGATATCTATTCCGCGAATGCAGCTTTCAAAATCCGAAGAAGCCTATCGCAAGTGTTTGTGCAGATTTCTTCAATGAAGACTTGTTGATTGAAGTACTTGTTGGAGTTCTACGTATTTGTATACATTGCGGATTGGTTGAAGTAAGAATTGAAAAATTTCCAAAATCAGGAACCAGCCGGTTTTTGCATACTGTTCAATTGCGATCAAAGAAGATCGCGCAGAACGAGGCACAGTCACCGTTCCGCCGATGGAACGCCATTTTTCCGTCGTTACAAGAAACGATTAATTTAATAACTAGATCATCCATGCATTAACCCGTCGAGAAACAGTAATTATGTGTAGAGTGTTGTAAACAAGGGTAATTTCATAATTGACAAGCCTACGCGGCAGTTGTTAACTAATTGTAACTCGAGAACCAAGGGCATCGGGCGCTGATCTTCGCCGACCCGAACCGGTTATGTATAGGGGATGTAACGACGCAGACTTCCTTCGACGCTCTCGAACGTAAATTTTTGTAAACACGTGCCAATGGAAAAAAACGATCGTTCTTAACGCGCAACATTTATATTGTTACGTCTACTGATTACGGGAGAGTCATTGTAGAGTCATGGCACACTGTCGCTCAAAAATTCGAAGATAGAAGTCCGACAGTCGTTTATCATTATTTACATAAAACTATTCTTTTAACGCAGCTGTTCAGTAGTCGCTACTCAATATCTCGTGAATATCGTTTAAAATGTGTAGCATTGCGCGAATATATTTGTCCTTGGAATTTGTAAACAGAATGCCAATATAAATATTTTCAAAAAGATCTCGGATGTATCTGACAGATCAGCCGCGTCCTCCTCAGAGTTAAAATATCTCGCGAGCCTAAGTAACGGCTTCACTTTATCAATTCGTGTTTGCTCGGTGTTGTAATTGCATTCCATTAGCATTTGAGCATTAGTCACATGTAATCACTGCTAATCATTTACAGACACATCTACTCACGGTTAGTTAGGAACAGCTATTCCAGCAGATATGAAAAGTTACGCCTATTCGTCGGTATCTTCTCCCACAGGAACATCTTCACCCCCGGTTTCCCCGAAATAGACGCTCGACCAGCGGCTCCTAATGTTTAATCTCTGACTATTGTTTCAGGAAGCTCTGGAGATTAGAATCAACAAATCCACGAGATCTCAGGAGAGCCAGATCCATCGTTTTCAATCGTCTAGAGATAGATTCGTAGACTCGAGATCGCCGTTGGTCTCGCGAGCTAACAGCCAAACAGAGGGCAGCTTTCGTAAGAGTATTAAAGTGAGAACGAGACAATAAAAATGGCTCACGAGAACGGTATAAACGGGGACAACACCGACTCCGAAACGGTGGAGTTGAACCCCTTGAGGAGGACCAGGTTCCATGTGAACCGTGTCGATAGTCTCGAAGGTCGTGCCAGTCTCCTCGGCGAGCAAGAGACCAAGAAGTCCCTCAGGCACATGACCAGAGAAGCTCTGCCTAGGTTAGACAATTACAGGAACATCATGAGCATCCAGGCTGCTCATAGACCATCCTTGGACGAGCTCCACAATCCCACTCTGCTTAACAAGGTAAGGATGATGATGATACTTGACCATTAATAGGACCACGAGTTCTTTGTTTTACAACGTGCCAGTAGTTGGACTCATTACGAGCCACGATGCCAACCGTATGTGCTTAGCATTCTTTCCAGCTGTGCTACTCTTCGAGGTACGTGATCGCGCGCGCCTGTTTTTCTGCAGTTTTAGGGTCATTTTAATCATCCTCCCGATAACATTGAAATCAATTTCAGAATTCTATTTTTAACTACGAACGCGCGCCGTTCATTATCATTATTTTATTTTGTAATCATTCTACCGCGGCTTAGGATGACTCCCGTTTTATATCGTGTTTACGTTTTAATCTAACTTCTTATTAGTGGACTGCGGATTTTACGCATTCATGGTAACACTGAGTAGGTGCAATTTATAACAGGACATAGATTAGAAGAATTTAACAGCTTCGATGCATTAGTCCCAGCTTATCAAAATCATTAGAAAACACTTTTTATTTTGCGTAAAATTCCACTGTTTACTGATTGAGAGAGATTTTTTAATGAAAATACTTCGATGCTATCTTTCAAGTATTTGAAGTTCAGCAGGTAGGTGTATGCAAACTTTACTTGAGAAAGGATTCTGCTTGGAGCCAAAGGAGGATATTCAAAATCTATTTGCACGATCGATTAAATACCTCTTTGTTCCCCGAATTAGTGTTGGAAAATGATAACTAATAGCTGCAGGGGGCGTTTAATTCTGTTATGCATATGTATTGCACCGCGCAAGTGGTCTTCCGAAATTGTTCCCTGGTCACACTGCTTCTGTTTAGCAATTGTTAATCCGCGCCAATTGAAGAAGCCTGCGACACAACCCTCTTTATCTTGACACGGCCGCAGCGACCAATGTTCGCGCGACGTTTTAATCGAACAGGATTTTTCGAAAGTCCCATAGTGTGTGTCCAGCTAAATATAAACCCCGATGAACCGATTGATAGACCGAAATACGATATGTCCGGCGAAACGTAGCACCGTAATGACTTAAATCTATCATCTAGATTACCCTCAACATTGAGTCAATAGCAATTCAACTCTAATGAAGTTTGGGTGATGCTAATACAGATTCTTGAATTATTACAGTGTACAGACGATGCAATTCTTTGTCGAGAGAGAAATAGAGTTTAATATCGTGAGTCCATGCTTTCTATTAGCCTTATAAAGACTATAGAGGGGTGGGTTTTTTTTGAGATCGCCAATTAAAAGTTATCAAAAATTATTTACCGTGCAAGAACCACTTTTAGTTTAGCAAACATTTGTCAGAAATAGATAATATTTGCAATAAACGATTGGAGTGAGCTGCTCGGCTTCTTATTCGTCTCTTAACCTTCCTAGTTAATAACTGACTTGATGAATCTTGCAGCTGTTTTATATTAAAATTTTTAAGTACCTTACCTGGGAAGGAATTACAGAGTGTTCCGTATAAAGTATAATGACAATGATTTTATTCTGCTGAGAGTAGCGGTAATAGAGCGTACAATGGTCGACTTCTGGTTCTCACAGTTGAGGTATTGGATTTCTGAGCATAGTGTCGAATTGATAAACTTCGAGATCGGTTTTTTACTTGGTATGACTCAGTGCAGTCTTTAATGTTTAATTACAGGTAGGATCAAATAAAAACAGTAGATGTATAGTATTCATTTTACGTACATTGTGAAAAGTCTACTGGTTTCATGATTATGCGTGGCATAAATTATCTCCCGAGCTACCGAGATTCCTGTCACATTATCGTCCACTAACGTGCGTGATGTCCCCCACTGTAAATTTTAGGAAACATAGGCCCGGGAGCATGATCTGTTACACCGGCTTAAACTGGAAACCCCCACGTCCCGTTGTACATACAATTAAACCATCACTTGAAGTGGTTATAAATGCCACAAGACTGTCTCATCCACACCGAGAATATTTATTCATGAATTTCAGATCTTTGTGTGCGTAGTACGGTTGTATTCCGAGCGAGCTGTAAATTATGAATTACGTCGGTAATTCCGATTCCTCGAATAGCTCGGTATTCCATTTGTCCTGTTATTGGTTCGTGAATCTTCCGGCAGTACCACCTACGATAATCATTTTAAATTAACGAACGTATGAATAACCCGAGTAAATTGTGAAATATATATATCGAGAGGAAATTATAATTCGTACCAGTTCTTTCCAAAAATCTACACGGTCACCATCGTCATGTAACTTCATTGTGGTATAATCATTTCGCAGTCGTGGCCACATTCTTGACCTCTGGTCTCGGTCAAGGTTCTATCATTACACTGATGATGAAAATTTCTAACGCAGTACCAAGATGGTAACACTGTACTACGAAGTCAACAAATTATGCGACAGATAATGAATAATGTATCTGTCATACAATCAGTAATTAAAATGAAGTTAGCGACGTTAATAACGAAATTACCGAATGGCAATTATGATATTTTAAAATAATTTGATTGAATTCAGGACGACTAGTTTAGAGATAAATGTTAGAGAATAATTAGTTCAGTGCTCAGCCATTTTGATAGTTGTTATTATTAATGCACTGTTTCCTAAGTATTTCATATGGAGAGATTAAACTGGCCTTTGGAGGTGTGGAATGGGCTGACCATTGTGCTCATTTGAATATATAAGAGTTTCTTAATAGATAATAATTATTTTTAAGCAATTTATTTCCGGGAAGATGGCCAGTGGCTAGGAGCTGCGACGTAAGGCACGTTTACCCTACTGTGTTACGGTTTAACTTTTGGTTTCGACCTGTCGATTGAAATATCAGTCGCGAATCCGAATTGTGCGGCATGTACGGCTTAACGAGAGTGCCAATGGGACCAGTAAAACGCGTGCTCCGAATACATTACGGGCCGAGGGATAAGCGTTTGTTATTATTTGACTATTATACCACGTTATTCTGTGAACGTGTTAGTACCTACATGATCACATGTAACACTGCGTGAGAAGCGCTCCTTCTCGCATCGTTCTTTTCTTCGATGCAATGCGCTCGTAATTCACTTATCCGCATCACATACAGGGTGTGAAAAAATCAACGACCGTGTCTTCATATCGTGAATTTACGTTCCGAGTCGTTGGACAATTATAAAAAAACGTTACCAAAAAATTACAACGTTATCATTTTTATTTAAAAAACAGAAAAACGAAGATTTTCAGCGTGGAATCGATCAGAGATGCTCGAATAAAAAGGAGTCAAATTTCGTTTATTTGTGGTAGTTGCTGAAAGGATTAAAAAATGGATTGGAAAATCAGTCCTTCCGTTGAAAAACACGAAAGTTCGTTCTCACATTAGGGAACTACGTTAGACGCGTCTTCCTTCCTTATTCCAGTGCAAAATTGTACAAGCAATTGTCGTTGACGTTCGCGGTAATCATCTGTCGCATGCAACCTTAAATTAATGTACATCCCAACCGAGTCTTCTGTTTACACACAATATATTTCTCTCAATATATCTCAATATATTACTCTGGACGGAGCGGTTTTTGAATTAATACTGTTTAAGAATTTTTACTTGAGTATCACAGACGAACCAAATTTTGGATCGTTTTATTTAACCACCTTGTACATTTCGAAGAAATAGCCAGTACCGCTATTCTATACAATAACATTTCTACGGCGTTTAAAGGGGCAGTGCCAGGTGCATCCCTGGAAAATATACCTGAACCGTGTAACTTTATAAAGCTCTTTCTTCATCGAGGGTTTCCAGCGTAAGCCGTGTTCTTTTGAAAAGGCTGTTCTATCGCTTCGAGGGTCGATCGACACGGTGATTCGAAACCAGTTTCTCCTAGTTTAACTGCTGCGAAATAATCTATGAACGACAGAATTTTCATTCTTCCATATACAAACTAGGTTACCATATTATTACTACAACTTAAACGAATCTGAAACACTCCTGCAACGCTAGAAAATATCAAAATAATTACGGGTTAATACTTTTGTAGATTATTATGAACTAGACTGCTGATCTTTATGCAGAATATACATTTTCTTCGTTAATTCTTTCTTGAATTAATTTCAGTGAGTTAATTAAGTTAAATATTCTCAGTTTATACTGTCTTAAATTTTATCTACTAATTTTTATCATAAATGCATAAAATCCGCAGTCTATCGATGACCATGCTACCGAAGCTTTTCCGATCCATATAATTAGTTTCAATTTGGCGAAAGATGTCGCGTTTTATGTTCCCTCTGGGTATAAGGAATATTACGGTGTCAATTATTTCGTGTAACACAATACGGAACGCGATACTGCTTCGTGATTTTCGAGACTCGAGTTTCTGGTTTGCGAGCAGATGTGTAACTGCCGAGTTTACGATAAAAAAGAACCACGGAAGTCGAAATACATAGTTTGGAGAGACGTTCGACGGACACGGTTTTCTTTTTGCGGAAGGTAAGCCGCCGCGCCGCGAGAATCCGCACCGCGCGCAGCCGTGTAAGAATAATTTTGCAATTATGCTAGAGACCAAGGCACGATATTCGAGGATAGAGCGGGAAATAATGGGATGAAATAATCGCCTCTCTAAGAGCTATAAAAGCCGAGAGCCACGCGTCGAGGAGGCTCGGTTACCCTTGAACCACCTTAATCGTTTCGTCGGGTTTTTCTTTTTTCGTTCTACTCGCAGAATTATCTAATTAACTTCCGCGGCTGTTGATCACGGAGGGGTCAACCTTGGGAATATCTGAATTTCGTGTGAACGATTCTCGCACCCCTAATCGTGACTTCACCATGACATCCTGCTGTGATCCAATTATACTTTGCTTCGTTTCTACGGCTTCCGGAAACGTTTGTTTCGCGAAGATATATATGCGTATTTGGGAAGGCTGAAGCTAACTCTCTGAGCATCGCGTAAATCCGAAGTTGCGAATGTTACCCTTTGGAATTACGAACTGCAGTGAATTATTTTTCTTTTCTGTGGCACCAAATCCTCCTTTTCGTTTGCGAGATCAATATTTGAATAAAGATGATGTGGTCTCGCGCGTATTTCCAAAAATATTGACCCGACATATTTTTTAAGACGCACGATTTCTCGCATCATAAGCTACAAGAAACATATTTTTGTTTCGTCGTTCTCGTGTCACTCGACTTGGTTTCCCGCGATTGCCAGATATAGCTGCAAGGAACCGGATTAGAGGACAATTGCAAGATATCAGAGCAAATTATTTTTCTCCACTTTCTACATTTTAATACTGTGTTTATTATCCGGGGTTTTATCTCACTTTTTACCGCGTGTAGAGTTCGTGTCCAAGGTATGATTATAGATTTACTGGTTCAACTTTTGGATTTTATTCGGTTGAAGGAACGATTTTTCGCGGAAACTTGTAGCGGAGGGTTACAAGGCCGTGACAAGGCCTTCGTAGTGTCGAAGTCGAATTTCTAAAAAGTGTCTCAACATTGGGCGACGTGTAATGTACGGCATGTGAGGCATTGTTACGTAAATCGTTAGTCTTCATTGGTCGACTGGCGACCCTTCCTCTAGACGAATCACCTTCAATGCCGATAACCACCTCTAAATCTCAATTTACGCGTAACGCTCGTGTACAGAGATCCGTGGATCTCTCGACAACTTCTACAATTTATATCTATAAATACTTGTACGTCTGTAGTAACACACAACACACACACACACACGGGCATACATAATCGTATGTATGTGAGCCCATTCATAATCGTATGAAGTCAGCTGGTCGCTGCGAGTACATATGTGGAACAATCACGAGGTTCGCGTTCGAATGATCTAGATTAGTAGGACCATTAACCCTTCGTGGTTCAAATTGTTCTTTGGCTCCTCTGGATCATCGATCAAAATGCTCCCCAATTCTGGGACCAAATACGGTAATCAGACTGTGGATCCTTATGCATTTCGAGCTCATAGACTGATGATTAGACTGCGGATCTTTATGCGAAATAAAAATGGTCTTTATTAATTGCAGCATATTAGGAACAAACCAAAATATCTTTCCATCTTTAACCGTTTTAAGGAGTTGAAAACAATACGCACGCATCCATAAATTCTTCTAATCTTGATACAAAATAAAAATGTTTCGTAGCGATTGTGGAAAGAAATCATAATCCTTTTAAGGAATTCACTAAGTCGGAACTTTTTTGTTAAATTATGTTAGGGCACAGGTTCTCATACTTTACCGATCGCGCACTTGAAACTACCGACTTCCGGTTTCAAATTTGGATGGATCCAAGGAGTCCTGCTGAGATGTCTCCTCAATATCTGGGGTGTGATGCTGTTTCTACGACTCTCATGGGTCGTAGCTCAAGCTGGCACAGGTTATTATCGATAAACAACCAGATTACATCGGATCGATCATCGAAATGCAAAATGATTGTTTCATATGCTTTTAGGGCAAGCCATCTTGTTAATCTTCACGACGACAGCCGTGACCACGATAACGTCGCTGTCGATGTCTGCGATTAGTACAAATGGGCTCATTAAAGGAGGTAAATAATACTCCTGCGTAAATGAGTGAATCAGCGGTGCGAGGTCTAATGAGTTAATATGATCCGTAACGATCTGTGACGAATCTGATTAACCCGTTTGGCAGTTGTTAATAATTCCGCAATAATCTACGAAAGAAATCGTGCCAAACAAGGTGTTCTCATGAATGAAAATTGTTTCATGCTTCTTAAAAAGTATCTCTATTTGATTAAGTCAATAATATTACAATTTTGAAATACTTAGAAACTCAAGTCTGAACATTAAAAAATAAATATGTGCCTTCTACACAATTATAATACATAGTAATGGTTAACGATCACTATTTTTCATTCTCGCAGACTTCGGTGTAATAGGTCAGATCTTTGAAACAGCCTTATTAATTCTAAGGTCGTGTGTACAACTGAACAGAGCACTTGAACTTACTTTTTTACTCATGTGTTATTAGCAGTTTTTCTTATGCTTGTAGCATAAATTAAAAAATGACGCACTTGTGACAAAATTAAGGAACTGTCGTCCGAGCGATCTAATTGATTTACGCGTTCCACATTTCGAATTGAACGTGATATGAAATTGATTAATTGTTTTCCGTAGGTGGCACATATTACATGATTTCTAGATCACTGGGACCAGAATTCGGGGGAGCCATTGGGCTCATATTTTCCTTGGCAAACGCGGTTGCGTGTGCTATGTATGTCGTTGGGTTCTGCGAGAGTATGGTTGATTGTCTCAAAGCGAATGGGATCTGCATCGTCGATTGCGATAACACAGATATCAGAATTATAGGTCTGTATTATAAACAAGGATACACGACTCCTCTCTCATGGTTTCGAAAACACAACGTTTTAATCGTCCGTTTTTAATAGGTTGCATTACGATAGTACTGCTTCTGCTGATTGTGATGATCGGTTTGGAATGGGAGGCGAAAGCGCAGATCGGTTTGCTCGTCATCCTGCTCGTAGCTATAGCTGATTTTTTAATTGGTACTTTTGTTGGTCCGAAGGACAACGAAGAGAAGGCTAAAGGGTTCATAGGATACAATGGTAATGTCTACTGAATGATAATATTACTTTTTGTTTGTTGCTTGTACTCCAGTCGTATAACTGACGTCCAAATTATTTTTTACAGGAGATCTGTTCAAGGAGAATTTTTATTCGGACTATAGATATTACGAAGGAGTGGAACATAATTTTTTTTCAGTTTTGGCTATCTTTTTCCCGGCGGCAACAGGTATCCTGGCAGGTGCGAATATATCCGGTGATTTGAAGGTGATTTAGTCCTTTCGTCTATAGGGAATAGCTTGTTAATACTACATTTATTAAGACTTCGTGTTGTTAACATGTATTGGAATACGAGTAGCACTTGCAGGATGTTCAGTAACACAAGTGGCGGAAAATAATTGTATAAAGAACACAAGGTACACATATTTACACAACCTTTATTAAACAATCTTGGATCGCGTTATACGGGAGTCTACCAATACAACGAAACTGAAACTACAATTGTTTACTCTTGGCTTTTGTTTCATATTGTGATGGAGGAAAACAACTTTCTCCCCACTTGTTGTTGAACACACTGTAATACATATATGTATAGTATTTAAGTAATAGTGAAAGATCATTTTACTCATGCAGTTAACGTTTGTATTGTCAATAGGATCCGCAAACGGCAATACCCAAGGGTACATTGTTGGCTATACTTTTAACAACAATTTCTTACTTCCTCATGGCTCTGATGGTAGGAGGCACAGTAATAAGAGATGCGTCTGGCGATGTTAACGATCTATGGAACGTGTTCAACAGTTCATATACGGCCATAGCAACTTTCAACTCGAGCAATGAAACTACAGAGACGACGACAACTGTTGCTCCGGATTCAGATAAAATAGTTTGGAGTATATACGGTACAAAGTTTAATTGTACAGGCAACTGTTCTTATGGTAGCCACAATAGCTTCCAGGTATTGTCAGATATTGCAAAAGTAGTGTAATTGCTTCAAATCATACACATTTACCACAGTCAAATCGAATTGTTTAGGTGATTGAATTGGTCTCCGTGTTCGGTCCAATCATTTATGCTGGATGTTTCGCAGCTACGTTATCAAGTGCCTTAGCATCGTTGGTTTCTGCACCAAAAGTGTTTCAAGCTCTTTGCCTTGATAAATTGTATCCTGGAATAGCATGGTTTAGCGGTGAGAAGGATAAGGAACCGATTCGCGGCTATTTCCTTACGTTTATAATTGCCGTCGGTTTCATCTTAATTGGTAAATATTACGGTTTTGACTGTTAACCATTTAGTAATATCAGCGATAAATTCATGAAACCCGCATTGTGGTAATTGTCGATTGTCTTTGTAAAACATGGTTCTCGTTTTTCAGGCGAATTAAATGCCATAGCTCCGTTGATCTCAAACTTTTTTTTGGCTGCCTATACCCTAATCAATTTTAGCACATTTCACGCTTCGCTGGCTAAACCAATTGGCTGGCGCCCGACATTTAAGGTATCATTTTTTATTATATCATTTTGTAAACATAGAAAACACTGATTTAAGAAAATAGTCATTGAAATATTTGTCTGTTTTAGTATTACAATATGTGGCTGAGTCTTGCCGGTTCTATTCTTTGTGTCTCTGTAATGTTCCTGATCTCATGGTGGACAGCTCTAATTACTTTGTGTGTGGTTCTAGCTCTATATCTAGTGGTCTCCTACAGAAAACCAGGTATAACTTCGTATACGTAATATTTTGTTCTTTTTATGAGGAATATAAAACTAATAGACGTGTGCGAGAACCCGAAAATGTCGGATTGTGGAATTTTATTATGAATTTTCGAATATTCTGGAGAATCTCGAAATTGTCAAGAACTAAAAACTAACATTGTTCTGCAGATGTAAATTGGGGATCGACTACACAGGCCCAAACGTATAATAATGCGTTAACCGCTGTTCAACAATTAGACAGAGTCGAAGAACACGTTAAAAATTACAGACCTCAACTTTTAGTACTCACCGGCCTGCCAAGCGCGAGATCTTCGCTCGTTGACTTTGCACATCACATTACCAAGAACAATAGTTTATTCATTTGTGGTCACATATTAGAGGTAAATGGTTAAGTCCATTAAATTGTGTCTGACATAACATGTTGTATGTTTAAAGTAAATTGTTCTATCGCATTTCAGACACCAATTTCATATAAAACACGCAATTCCATGATCACAAAATGTACTTCTTGGTTCAGAGGAAATAAGATTAAAGCATTTTATTCATTGGTGGACGGTGCGAACTTTCAAGATGGTACTACTTCCCTTTTGCAAGCGGCTGGATTAGGAAAAATGAAACCTAACATTTTATTGATGGGTTATAAACAGGACTGGGCCAAGTGCCCACGAGAAAATTTGAATATGTACTTCAACGTAATGCAGTTAGTATTTTTGTGAAAATGAAATCATAATAATCGATGTCTCTCAATGCATCACACTACAAAAAATGATAGGACCGATTGATACGTAAAATGAACCATTGAGGGGCATTATACATTATACAGGGTGGTCCGTTTAAATAAGTCCACCTAAATATTTCTTCAGGTTATTGTGATGCAAAAGATAATTGTTACGTAATGTACATAGTGTCAATGGACCAAATATCTGGCAAGAATATTTTTTTCCAAAGGTCATTTTTTTCGGAGTTATCAAGGTCATCGATGTTTTTTGATACTTAACTACATCCTTCTTTTATTGCATCGGGTAACTGATCGAAAAATACATTCAGATATGTATAATAAGATGACCTTGACCTTGATCCGAAGGTAAAACTTTAATTTTCGAAGATCAAGGTCATTTCAAGGTCATGTTATTATACATATCTGGATAATCAATCAGTTGCACGATACAATTTAAAAAAATGTAGTTATATATCAAAAATCATCGATGTCCTTGATAACTCCGAAAAAAATGAGCTTCGGAAAAAAATATTCTTGCCAGATATTTGGTCCATTGAAACTATGCACATTACGCAACAAATATTCTTTGCATCACAATAACCTGAAGAGATATTTAGGTGGGCTCCGTTTAAATAAACGGACCACCCTGTATATTATAAATCTTAATATTAATTACTGGCCTATTGCTTATAATTATCTTTGTGTGTTATGCACCTAGTAAAGCGTTGGATATGCATATAGCAGTCGCACTCCTCCGTATAAGCGAAGGTTTAGATTATGGTGCAATCGTAGACGACATTGAGGAACAGAAAAAAAATGCGACATCTTCGATACCAGCAAATCAAAGTTTCTCACAACTTAGCCAAGGTTCACAACATATTTGTAGCCTGAATTAATCAACGTTTGAGTAATCGTTAAACAATTAATATTTCTTTTGACAGCCAGTAGCACGTCGGATATTTCAATACCCGGCAGTCCGGCACCAAGGCGAGCTAAAATGATCAACGAATACCCTAATCCAACAGCAGAAGATCAACGGGAAACTCGGCCGAATATTATACCTGTGGCGAAAGACATACTTAACGCTGTGACAAAATTCCAGCGTAAACAAAAAAAGGGCACCATAGATGTATGGTGGTTGTACGATGATGGTGGTTTAACGCTTTTGTTGCCGTACATTATTAGCACAAGACGAAATTGGTCTAACAGTAAATTGAGGGTATTTGCGCTTGCCAATAAACATTCTGAACTCGAATATGAGCAAAGAAAGTAAGTTATGATGTCCGTAGGTTGTATAGATAACGATAAACAAATGGAATTATTAATATTGCCTTTATACGTAATTTTAGCATGGCAAGTCTTTTATCAAAATTCCGGATAGACTACTCTGCTTTGAAAGTTATACCAGACATTTCGAAACCAGCACAAGATAGTACGAAAAATTTCTTCAATTCGTTGATAGTCAGTTTTCAGCAAACGGACGATCCGAAAGCAACAGATGACGGTTTGTTATTCAAACATTAAAAAATAACATTGATATTCTGCGATTAAAAGAGGTTTAAATGATCGATTAATTACTTTTAGATGTTATTAAAGATTCTGAGCTACTCGCCATGAGAGAAAAAACAAATAGGCATTTGCGTTTAAGAGAATTGTTACTTGAAAATTCAATGGAAGCTAATTTAGTTGTTATGTAAGTGGAAAAATTTGAAAAGACTTTTATAGTTTACTTATAAACAATACGCGTAGATGTATTTTCTATTTCATTGAATCTATTTTTAGGACATTACCAATGCCACGCAAGGGTGCTGTATCAGCACCTCTATATATGGCTTGGCTGGAGACTTTAACGCGTGATATGCCACCGTTTTTACTGGTTCGAGGGAACCATACGTCTGTTTTAACATTTTACTCTTAATGACGCCAAAGAAAGAATACATAAGCAGATTTGTGTACGAAAAACTTTTTCAGCGGAAGTCGATTACCGAAATTAGTTAGTACTCTTTTAATAATGACTTAAACATTACACATGCGTAAAAAAGTGGTTTAATAAAAGGAGAAAAGTAACCTGATGATGTATAAAAATAACGGTGCCTTTATGAATCAAAGGCACGTATTTGAATGAGTTAGTATTTAAGAGTGTGAGTTTACCAAGGGACTAATATCTAAATCTGTTCAATCATAATAAATGCACCAAGACTGTTATTTTTTAAACTCATATTTGCCAAAATAATTGTTCCTAAATTTCTAAACAGTGTTCTCCATCCATCAGTTATAAAAATAAAATTAACTATGTCTCCATAAATACTTAAAATAAATGAAATGCGATATATGTAATAAACTACGATCAACAATATTATAGTCTACATGTTTGCTTAGAATTATTCAAAACTTAGATAATGCATTTCAAGATTCAAATGCCGACAATCATTTCACTTTGTAAAGAAAACTTCTCCAAGATATTTTGAATAAATATAAGCAAATGTGAATGTATTTGTGACCAAATTTGAAAGGAATACTAGTCTTAGGTTTAATAGAGGAATTAAAAGTGGTGTATATTTTTATTTTTCATCATGAAATTCTGTACGAAAGTTCAAATTTTAATAACATTCCAGATTTTATATTAAGTTACTCATTTGTTGAAATGTTGCGTGTGTTTTGTGAGAACATTTTTAAATAAGTCACCCACTGTAATAATTAAGCTGATATTAAATATTAGTACGAGTGTTCTTCCATTTATAAGGGTAGTAATAATTAGTAAAAACTGGACTATAACGTCTAGCACATATCTTTTATTTTGTTTACAACTTTGTAGTCTTATACACTTTGGAATACTTGCAAAAAAATTACACAGAATGGTACTAAATCTAATAGTACAAAGTGTGAAATATTTACCGTAAAATGCATTCTTAAAATACTTTCATATTAGAATATGCTTAAAAAAGAAAATGACAGAAATGAAATGAAAGCTGAGAAAATTATTGCAAAAATATGCATATCAAATTGTACAAAAGTGTAATAAAATTACTTAAATATTGTCATGACTTTAAAAACACCAAGAAACCATTGCAGAGTATTATTTTAAACTGTATATTACAGACATCGTAAATTTTTGCCAAAACACATCAAGCTTGCCATATTATATGTATAATGTGTATACGTATCAGGTTTACTAAATCTATATAGATTTCTTGCTTTCTTTCTGTTCAGTAAACTCTTAATTGTGTAACTTTGCTTTAATGTGAATCAGCTCATTAACTCTTAATTATTAGCGCTTTTATATATTATTAACTTTATAATATATTATTGAATAATAGAAGAGCTCTATTTGAATAGTTTGGTGAACACGATTTATAGACTAGTAGCAAATGCATTTGAAGGTGTGAGAATACTGATGATTAATTTCTAATAATTGATTTATAATTGTATAACATAATATATCAAAAGTAGAAGACGTTAACTAGTTTCCGAGATTGTATAATATCATTCAGTTTACGATTTTTTCTTTTTTTTTTTGTGCTATAATAGAAAATCGTTTGTATATCTTATGAATCAACTTTTTGAATGTCACAAGTTCTTGTAAAGGAGAAATTTTGTGCAGTATCAATGACTCTTATATTTTGATATCGAATTTATTCTATATATTGGAAGTTAAACATATGTTACCATCGTGAAGCATAAAATATAAAATCAAAAATAAAAACAATGATAGAATATGTTTGTAAGCGCGAAAAAAGAAATAAAAAAATATTATTAACAATAAAATAATATACTTTGTTGTATATATACAAATGCTGCCACAATAAAATGGGAAAATATCAGAACAAAATATTGTTTTTACACGAATGGCAAGATAAAGATCATGACTGTATGTAAGTCTAAAAAAATTAGGTAAACTATTATTGTTTCGATATATTATTCTCTATTGTAAATACATTAAAAATCAAATATATTAATCTTTCTAATTATAAAATCTTTTCTATATAATTATAATCTTTTTATAAAATAATTATAAAATAAGTTTCTTTTGTTCATTAAAGTAGAGTTTTAGGGTGACGTAATTGTTACGTCAATATTATAGTTTTTTTTTTGCACAGCATTTTGGTAATATTTCTCGTTAGAAATATTTAAACTTGATTTTTATCAACGTTGAATACTAGCAATTGAACACGTTTGCTAGTCTTGATTAAAATTCACATTTTTGGTTTAGATACTGCGAATGTGTCTAGGTCTACGTACCAATAAGCAACAAGATGTTAAACCAGAACTGACCTTTGCTAATTCGGACATATGCAATGATCTGGTAGGAAAGTCAATTTTCTCTGCGAACACTTTACTTGATTGTGGAATCTCATCTTCTGATCGGTGAATTAACGTTCCGTTTACGTAAAGTACATTGGCGGCAACATCTTCAGGCACAGTAAAAGTTTGATAGTTGTATGTTGCCTCCCTTTCAATTCTCTGTATAACACAGATAGTACATAGTATTACAATTCAAATAAGGATAGTCTCTATACAAGTACAAAATTTAAGATTGAAATTACATAATTACCTTTAAGACTTCTTGTGATTCTTTTCCTGCACCGACACAAATAATATCTGGGCCAGCCATTGTAACTAAAGCCTTGAGTCGTTTGGATTCAGCAACCTGTAAGAAATCATTTGGTGAGAACAATACGCATTCACTCTCAAATAATTAGATACTTTGTGTATCGAATGTGTACATAATTAAGTTTTATTTTCATATTTGTTACTAATATCTTCCTTATCTCAAGTACATTTATCAAATACATTTTATTACAATAAAATAATTATATTTATGATATGTAAGCATAAGATTTTTCATAAGCCACTTCCTGTAATAGTTGAACATGATGCGTGTATTAACAAATGAAAATTATTCAATATATCCAATAATCTTGTAGCATTGCATTAACTAAAATATTGAAGCAAAATTTCATTATTTGTGAATGAAACAAATATAATACATTTCTAATTCTAAAATCTAACAGATTGTGTTATACATTTTGTAAGAGAGTCATTATATTTGTTCCAGCAGTATGTGCATACTAATATTAACTTATGTGTCTTGACTGTGACAATAATAAAAAAAATAATGCAACCTTGATCGGTCACTGAGATTTGTAGTTAGTATACATAGAAATTGTATAACGCAAAGTATAGATGAAATTTTATAAAAAATTATAACATTTCTTTGACAATAATCGATTCAAGCTACATTAAAGTCAACAACATCGCATACTTATGCAAATAGATTCAAATCTGAAGTGTGTGCAAATGTAAAAGTAAAACGTATATTTCTGTACATAAGTGTGTGTTCCAAATGTATGTGCGAAACTGCACCAAGCCATAAATCGCATACATATATTGATATTCTCCATATGAAAGCATTTCTTTAAATCTGTAATAT
Organism: Lasioglossum malachurum; assembly: GCA_028455605.1. Lineage (NCBI taxonomy): Eukaryota > Metazoa > Arthropoda > Insecta > Hymenoptera > Halictidae > Lasioglossum > Lasioglossum malachurum. The sequence goes on from CM052311.1 coordinate 19,348,001, forward strand.
AAAAATATCTAATCGTAAAAATAATAAACTTGACGAAATCGTGCTAAATGGTGTTTCTAAATTGTGAAGTCATTTTGCAATGGAGTATGCAAAAGAAAGTCAGTCTAGTACACCCAAACCTGAAGTGGGGCTGAGGTAAGACTTTCCACAATCACCTCTTCGCCACCATCACCCACCTTAAATGAACATTGAAAAAGTAAGTTGTATAATTTTAATATTCATAGTTTGTTAATCATAGTGTCAACCCAATGTATAAAATTATTCGCTACACCTATAAAATATGCTGTAAATGTACTTCATAAATATTAAACAGGATTATTGAAATATAATACAACCGTAGAAGGTTGGTGGGCTATAATAAAATTGATAGTTTTATCTCTACAGTTACTAAGTAATAATAAGTTTCCCATTTATAAGATTACACAACACAAATAGCTTATATTGGTGTTTGTAAATGATTACATTCTGCTTTACATATATTATACTAGTCACATTTACTCTGTTGACCTAATTTATTTTCTATACTATATATAAACACTAAACACATTTAAGAACCAAATATTTTTCCAAGGCAAAGCAATTACACACAACACACACACATTTTAGATTCTTGACACTATATCTTAATTTGCCACTAAATACTTTGAATGAATTCAAACAAATTTTAATAGACCAATAAAATGATGTTATTGTTTTAAGAAATATATTTTGCTAAACTGTTCATGCTTCTTTTGTATCTTTTCAAAAACATTCAATAGTTATAACTGTTTTTGTACAGATAGAACATTAAAAGAAATAATTTAATAAAATACATTTTCAAGAAATTAAACATTGAATGTAATAATTAAAAATTAACCAACCTTAATAGGTACACAAGGATACTCTGGAAATGCTGCTGCAACTGCCCTTGCACCTGCTTCATTTGTATAATGAGACAGTCCAACAAAGAATTCTCTGCCTACACAATAAAAGATAAATATAATAATAGTATTACTAATATTTAATAGTAATTTATTATATTATTAGCTTAATAATGAAGATTGATTTACCAGTAAATAACACATCACCCCCATCTAGACGAGCATTTTTATCAGCAATTTCTATAAGTGGAATCTCCAATTCCTTCTTCAAAACAGCTCTAATTGTATCAATCTGAAAATTAGATCATCACCTTTTCAGCTACCAACGCGCTGACAGCACTATTCACTGTGACGTACAACAATTTAATCTAATCAATGCCGGTTATTCAGTGCTTCAATCTATGTATATACATGTAAAAACAACCGAAGAGGTGAAAATTGTTGGCGAGAAGAAAAACATACCTCTTTCATTCGAGATGACTCGTTCGGCCGTGCTATGAGCGCGATACCGTTGCAAACGACAGCAATATCTTCGACGAAAACGCAGAGCGGCGAATTTTCATCCGGCGGCATTTCAACGACATCGATATCGAGTTCTCGCAGAAGTTGAGCCAGCGCCAAATGCTGTGTTCTAGCCTCATCTAACGTGACCTCGCCTCTCGTACGAAGCGAAAGAGGAATACGGCAGAGAACCGCATGAGTATAACGATGAAAAGGCATGGCTTGTGAATCGAACAACTTTCTTGAACGAATGTTATGTGAGCTTCGATCTGTTCCTTTTTTTAATTGACGCGAGATGATCGCAAACAGGTCACAACTTTCGCTCAACTTTAGCAAAACGCCGAATGCTACTAACGTAGATTTTGACGTTTATATAAAAACAACAATGGCACAGTGTTGTCAACATTCGATTTTAAAAGTCACTAGATGGGAAGACAATGGAAGACAGATGACTGCAGATGACCAATGACCACTGATGACCACTGATGACCACCAAGTGGCCGCGGTGAACGTGGGTGAACCCTACAAGTCCTTCGTGTAACACGGATCACAACCTTTTGTTAGACTTATTGTTAGACCATATAAACCAATATGAACCTATAACGGCACCGGCACGGATAATTTTCTCTTTTCCATACCAGACACGGTGTAAGAAGAATTTTTCTCTATTAGACTTTTTTGGCAACCCTGTTCGGTACGATAATTGGATAACCATTAGATGCCATTGGATAACACTGGCACAGCCTACTCTAAATAGTACTAGCCGTGCTGAACAACTTGGCAACACCGCTGTGTTTACTTAAGCAATGTGTAAATATTATAACTATGGTAAGTATATAATTATAAATGCGGTATACATTTTGTGGACTCTCGAAACAGTTTGGTGTTGTGATACATAATATTTGAAATATTTACAGTGGTTTTAAGAAAATAGAAGCATGAAGCAATGGGAAATCATCTTTGGACTAAAATGCAACATTTGAATATGAATGGAGGGATATATAAGTTAATAGAAGCCTGAAATAGACGAAATTATTGTGACGAAGTCGAAGAGGTTAAGTGACTGCGTGTATACGTCAAAGAGGTTGGGTAATCAGTTACTGAAGAGAAAAGTTGTGCAGGTAATATATTATATTTATTATAGAATCGTCTTATTTTTAGAAAATCGTAAGATATAAGAATCGTAAATTTTTAGAAATGATATGTGCATTCATTTCTAATTTCTAATTGACTATTGTTTATAGTTTTAACATAATCATTTAGTAAAATATTTTTAAAAAATTGATAATTCAAACAAAATACTGTGATAATCTTGGCCACAAATGCATCTATCTAAAAATGCTAAATGATTAATTTACATAAAATGTGTTTATGATTTTCAGATTTCAGAAGATCCGATTCCAAATTAGGAATATTTATTATGGCTTTGATTATTGCACACATGTGAGTAAATACAATTGTTACATTTTCTGTAGGAGTGGAAAGACCACTCCTTTGTAAATCATCAAAATATACATTATTTACAGTTGTACCTTTATCTTCCACAATTAATAATTTACATATATAACAATTTAATTTTTCTGCAACAGAATGGAACCCATAACTGGATACAT
>CM052311.1:19359355-19452751 GCA_028455605.1 Lasioglossum malachurum
TTAAAATACCGAAATTACTTTCTTGCCAACCCAATATCTGTATTCTTTAAGAAATAAATTTAATACTCACCAGTAGAGTGTAGCAGAATCAGCACCTCTCCTCAATTCTACTAATAAATGTCTACGTATACTATCCCACACTCTAACTAATGTACCCTGTGTAGAAGCAGTTGCGATCATTGTTCCACTGCTATTAACTGCGAGACAAGCCAATGCACCCTAACAGTATTATTACTTGTAAATATAAGATACTAAAAGAAGACAGTAATAATACCAATTTTATTCAACTTTATTTATGTGAGATATACATACCTGATGTGCTACAAGAGTCGCAGGAGCACTGGAACTACCAGCTTCTGTAGCACCAAGATCAACCATTTGTACACTACCTTGCTTATGACCAGGAAAAGCAAGAAGCTGCTTCTGAGCAGTAGCCAATGTAGCAACTTCGATCAATCCCTTTGGATTGTCTCTTGTCTCCAATGTTAATAATCTTCTTGTTGGCATAGGAAATGAAAAAACATGTATCTCACGTTGAAGTGCCACCACCATTCTGTTTTGTAAAATTATTCCTAAGTGAGTAAACGCATAATTTTTATAGACTACAATTCAAGACTTTACTTTATTAACGAACTTACTTGTCTCTGCGTAATCGAACAGCTTTAATAGGGCTGGTGAATGTAACTTCCATTACAAATTTTTTAGACAAATCATCATAAATAAGCACTGTATTCTCTGCGAACTTTGGTCTTGTGCCACCTCCTACTATAGCAATGATGTTTGTTCTCCATAACATCTCTGCGATTGCTATACTCCCCATAACATCGTTCTCCAAATGTGCTTTTTCAACTAATGGTTCTACATTGTATACTCTGAGACCAGATTCCATACAACATGTAAAACATCCTAACAAAATAAAAGTATTCCTTTAAATCCAATCGATGTTTACAAAAACAAAGAAAAGGACACTTCATTTAAGTTTGTTATATGTTAAATGCAAGGTTCGTATGTTAAAAATTATAATTAAAATAGCAGTATTTTTAAATTCGTTTTAATAATAATCGTTCTAATAATAATCACTACGACAGCTAGAACAGAATGAACAAAGAATATTTCTCTCTATAATGTATTGGTACCACATGCTTCATAATTTTGTTTTCGTTTCTTTTCAAGTATACAAAACAAAATTATTCATCGTGAAATATTTTTTTCATCAATTTTGGTCTTATTACAAAGACGAAATAATACGAAAGAAACTATTGCATTCTAAAATAGTAGATGTATGTACGTCGTAATAGTTAACTCGTAGTAATTAAAACTGTAACTAATAGTCACCTTGATCCTGATTAAATTGTAAACTAAGAATATTTCTTTCTGCAGCCATTTGATTTCACATTAAGTTGACCAAATAGATATCTTCTTTTTGAGGCCTTTTTCAGTTTTTTTCTCTAATAACTGCAATACTTGTTTGTGTTTACATTCTTACTTTACAGTCATCTGTGAGAAAATGTTTGGTATAGTAGTATTTCATTCTGTTTCATTCTTTGTGAAGTGTGCACGATAACAGGAACAAGGCTGATTTTCATTATCGAAATGTAAATCGATCTTATGCGTATAAAAATTATGTTAGTGAAATTTTTTAAAACAACTTTTTATCAGACAAATTGTACAAAACCAGGACACAAATGTAAATGTACGAAGTACAAAAATTCAAATGAAATTTATAGTTTCAGATATTTGTTATTGGTGTTACAGCAGAAACTGTGATATTACCAGAAAGGTGCCAGAGAGGAAACGAGAGTGCTCAGTGTTCATGCCTGGGGCTGCCATAAGGCTGGCAGTCTATATCAGTCTATATATAGTAGGTTAGTGTCAGAAATAGACTTATTTCAACTGATTTCAACTTATTTATTTATTTGTGGCACGAAGATTCTGGCATAAACTCGTCTAAATCGCGTGAAATGAAAATGGTCATGGGGGTACGTGGCCCCACAAAAGTGTGCCGCAAAAATACATTGGATGATAGGTCTATCCTTATACCTACTCGGTGCTCTTACATCCTCTCCAATATTACCATATATTACAATACTACCAACTGATGTATATTAATAGAAATAATTACTAAACCATTATCTATATAAATAAATTAGATCATGTTTATTGTGTATTTTTCATATATAATATAAAATTTTAACAATAATCAATGCTAGTAATCAAAAGAAGAATTGAAAACAATTTTCTATCAATTTCGAAGAAAGTCTCTAACTCGACAACATTCCAGAATTAGATTCTCGTTATTGGTCACATTGATTGTCCTAATATCCTGCATTGCAGGTTCCATCAATGTACCATACTGTGTAGAAGCCTGTGTTCAGAAAATTCTGTTAAAAAATGTCAGCAATGGTAAGTCTGAAGGTAAAAACGGCTGCTAATCTCATTTTATCGTTTGTTGGATTTCGATGTACCAATTAATACATGTGAATCTTCATTCAGAAAACATTTATTCACAATTAATTTGTAACTACCCCCTCCTTGCTTCAAGTCACATCAATACTTTCGACTATGGATATTGCATGCTTGCATGAAAGCCATTTAACATTTAAAACAACAAAACGAAATTTTTCAGAGAATGAAAGCTGTGAAGTGTCCCACTGATGAGCTCAGTATCAGTAACTGTGCTATAATTAATCCAGATGACTATCCTGATGATGTCAGGTACAGATTCATATTCTGATTAATTCATTGATCTGGTATCTATAATAGGATCTTAAGATTATAGGTCTATGTACATCACATAGAGGCATGGAAGCTTTCAATTGAATTATGATGTTATTTATTTAATACTTTTGTGGTAACATTTACTATGTAACTATAGGTATATGTAACAACATTGTGCTGTTCATAAATGTTTCACTTTTAAATGATTACATGTTATTTGTGCTATACTATACTTATACACAAGTTATCTAAATTATTATAGTGTAGATTAGATATTATGACAGAACAAATGTTATAACTCAAAGGATTTTCATATGAAAATTATACTTCTTTATATCTTTACTTCAGTTTCATTTATAAATAGCTATAAACTGAACAGCAAGAATCTGTCAGATTTTATAAATATGGATGTTGACTTAAAAGTTTCTATTTTTGAATCAAACAAAAACTATATTGGTACATATATTGTAAAATTTTCTATGACTTCAGTTAAGATAACATATGAAACACTTAGGATGACATATACATAAAGGGTGAGTCACGTAACGTTATCATCTCAAATATCTTTGTTGTTTGCAAAGATACATTAAATTACATAAAGATACATTATATCAAAAAAATTGTCGTTTTTATGTAATTTTTTTTAGAGATATTAAGGTCACCTTCATTTTTTAAAATGGAACCACCCTTTTTTAAACATCTACAATGATAGTCCCTTTTATTACGAATTCTGTGACTATAATTACTCAAGGTCATTCAAGGTCACGGACAGAAAAAATGTATAAAACTAAAATATGGAAGCAGAATACGTTTATCACCAGTGAGGCTTGTAATAAACATGCTAAGGTTCTTCGATGCTCAACGATCTCAAACGTTCTCTGGACGATTATGCTGCGATTTATTTACTAACAGTATGATTTCAAACGCGATTGCTTTATGAAGAAAGGTACCCTCAGCAAAACACTCCTTCTAGGCTGACTTTTACTAATATCTACAAGTTATTTAGAAGTACTGGAAGTGTAGATGTGTGTAAGAAAGCATATAAACGAAAGAATCCCATAACTACTGAAGATAATGAAATTAATATTTTAGCAACTATAGCTGTCAATCCACATGTGAGTACAAGAGAAATTGCTCGAGAAGCAAGCATGAGTCAAAGTAGCGTAATACGAGTTCTGGCCGATTCTAGCGTAATCAGATTTTTCTGTCCGTGACCTTGAATGACCTTGAGTAATTATAGTCACTGAATTCGTAATGAAAGGGACTATCATCGTAGATGTTTAAGAAAGTGTGGTTCCATTTTAAAAAATGAAGGTGACCTTGGTATCTCTAAAAAAAATTATATTAAAACGAAAATTTTTTTGGTATTGTACGAGCCTCACTTTACCATTCAACTTTGTCCTCAAGACATTTAATTTATCTTTGAAAACAACAAAGATATTTGAAGTGATAACGTTAGGTAACTCACCCTGTATATGTATATAATTATAAAATATATATAATTCGAAAAGAAATTAAAGACTGCCATTTTCCATCAGTCCTGATATTCATGTAATTATATTTTTTAGGCACATTGAAGTTACCACCGCACCAAATCATCACTTTGTATTCACTGTGAAAAGACACCATGAAGTACCCAGAGGAACAGTGGGTTTTAGTTTACCTCAAAGAAAATGGGCCACTCTCTCCCTCAATCAGGAAATTGAAGTCCGGCCTTATCACTTTAATCCTACCTCGAGCACAGAGTGTCTATGCTGTGTCGTATTGGAAGCTGATTTCTTGCAAAAGAAATCGTATGTATATTCTACGTATTTACTTAGTTATGTATAGACTGCGGATTTTTATCCAAAATAAATACTGTCTGCATGAACTACAAGATACAGTAGCTGTATAGACACTTATTCGTTTTCTTAATTATTTTAATAGATCAAAAATAATACAACAGTATTTTTAAGCTTGCGCTGTTTTGCGTTTGATCTACTCATTTTTGTCATAAATGCATAAAATCTGCAGTAAAAACAGTATTTATTGCTTTTAGAACCACTCTGGAACCATACAATACCGATGAAATGGCCAGAGATTTCCTACTGCAATTTTCGGGACAGGCATTCACCGTGGGTCAGCAGCTGGTGTTTCAGTTCAAGGACAAGAAAATGCTTGGCCTTGTAGTGAAAAGTTTGGAAGCTGCTGACCTTTCTGCTATAAGTTCTGGACAAAACACTGCACCCAAGAAAACCCAACTGGGACGTTGTCTGGGTGACTCTGTGATACAATTTGAGAAAGCAGAAAATTCAAGCTTAAACCTTGTTGGTAAAGCAAAAGGAAAAGTTGTTCGCCAATCAATTATAAATCCGGATTGGGACTTTCAAAAGATGGGAATTGGTGGTCTGGACAAAGAATTCAGTGCAATCTTTCGGAGAGCATTCGCATCTCGTGTTTTTCCACCAGAAATTGTTACTCAATTAGGTTGCAAACACGTGAAGGGAATTTTACTGTATGGTCCACCAGGTACTGGTAAAACACTAATGGCACGTCAGATAGGAACTATGTTAAACGCCAGAGAACCGAAAATTGTCAATGGCCCTCAGATATTGGATAAATATGTTGGCGAAAGTGAAGCGAATATTAGGAGATTGTTTGCTGATGCTGAAGATGAGGAAAAAAGGGTATGAATATACTTTCGAGTTTCGTATTAGTCTTTACTAAGATGTATTAGTATCTGTAAGATAAGAAATAAAACATAATTTTCAGCTTGGGCCAAACAGTGGATTGCACATAATCATTTTCGACGAAATAGATGCTATTTGTAAGTCTAGGGGAAGTGTTGCTGGTAATACAGGAGTACATGACACTGTTGTAAATCAGTTACTTGCAAAGATTGATGGTGTAGAGCAATTAAATAATATTCTCGTTATTGGTATGACTAACAGAAGAGACATGATAGATGAAGCTTTACTGCGACCTGGTAGATTAGAAGTATGTTTCAATAACCATTAACTAAGTATTAGAGGTTTGCGAGAACCCGAAAATGTCGAGTCAGGTCGTGACGAGAATTTTATTTGGGATCGGGAACGGGTTCTCGAGAATATTCGAAATTTTCGGATTCTCGCACACCTCTACCAGAAGAAATCATCTTAATAATATTTTTGTTTGCCCAAGGTACAAATGGAAATTAGTTTACCGGATGAGCACGGACGATTACAAATCCTCAACATTCACACGAGCAGAATGAGGGATTACAAGAAAATATCTCCTGACGTCGATCTGAATGAATTAGCTACGAAGACGAAAAACTTTAGTGGCGCAGAATTAGAAGGTCTAGTCAGGGCAGCACAAAGTACTGCTATGAATAGATTGATCAAAGCTTCTAGCAAGGTAGAGGTCGACCCTGCAGCAATGGAGAAGCTTATGGTTTCCAGAACTGATTTCCTCCATGCTTTAGACAACGATGTTAAACCTGTAAGCAATTAATGAAGGAGGAGTATTAAAAGAATTACAATTATTGCAGCATTAAAAACATTTTATGCATTTTATACTTCTAGGCATTTGGCACCAGCGCAGAACTTTTGGATCACCTCCTTATACGTGGAATTATTAACTGGGGTAAACCAGTTGCAGAAATTTTGTCTGATGGTGGTCTGTACATTCAAGAAGCTCGCTCTACCGAGGGCTCTGGTCTTGTATCAGTTCTCCTGGAAGGACCACCTAATAGCGGAAAAACAGCTCTTGCCGCACAAATTGCAAAGAATTCCGATTTTCCATTTGTCAAAGTGTGCACACCAGAAGATATGGTTGGTTTTACCGAATCTGCGAAATGTCTTTCAATTCGGAAGGTAATATCATTGTTCTAGTCAATTAAATTAAATTACAGAGGCAGTAAAAATATCATTGAAAAATGATTCTACATTTATCATTTTAGGTATTCGACGATGCATATCGCTCACAACTTAGCTGTATTCTAGTCGACAATATCGAACGCTTGTTGGATTATGGACCTATCGGGCCTCGGTATTCGAATTTGACTTTGCAAGCGCTTCTAGTTTTATTGAAGAAACAACCACCACGTGGTCGCAAATTATTAATCCTGTGTACGACGAGCCGCAGGTAAAATATCTTATTTTGAAGAAAACATGTAACAATTTTATCGTAACTGTTAACATAACGTTAATGATTAATGTACTTCCAGGCAAGTATTGGATGACATGGAAATGTTATCGGCATTCAGCACAACTCTACACGTACCCAATTTGTCGCATCCCGATCATCTTTTGAGCGTTCTAGAGGAAGTGGACCTTTTCACTAAAAAGGAACTAACATCTTTGCATTCTAAATTACAAGGAAAACGGTAAATTTACAATTATACATTGAAAAAAAGTTTTGTATAAAACTATGAACATGGTAATTTAAACATTGTGCATTTTGTTACAGGGTATTTATTGGTATAAAGAAATTGCTGTCTCTAATAGATATGGCACGTCAAGTAGAGCCGAACTATAGAGTCCCTAAATTTCTCTCGAGATTAGAAGAGGAAGGTGGATTAGAGTAATGAGTACTGAATTAAGAAATTATTTATGTAGAAATGAATTAGATGTCGTTTACTGAAAAACAATATATATTGAGCAATCGACCGATTTGCATATAAATGCACGTTAAACGTAAATGAGTTTAAAAAAAAGACAGTTATTGTTACAAGCTATATACGTGTGTTATAGAGGAAAGTAAGAAAAGCATTTAAATTATTTGTAAAGTTTGTAGAAATATTTTTTGATGCTTTCCACAAGTCATTTGCATTTGTTGACATTTTTTAGAAAATAATGTTAGTATATGTCGAATACAATGCAATCGAAAAAATGCAGTATTTATAACTTACTTTAATTTTCCGGTACTTTGTTGTGAACTCTCAATCTCTTCTCTCGAGGATGATATATTACAGTAATCCTTCAAAACGTTCGCAAGTAACGATTCCAAAAATTTTAAACACGACATTATTTGGATAACACACTTAGTTATTCTTATAGTAAAATATCTCATTATTGTCTTCGATTCAGTAATAAGTTAAAGCATTAGTAGTAAAGTATTAGTAGTTATCACCTAGGTATAATAGTATAGCGCACCACTTTGAAATTTTGGTTATCAAGCATTGCAATCTGGCATTGCATAAAAGTGGAAAGAAGATTTTACCTTCAAATTTTATGAAGGTAAAATATACGAATCTTCTGAAGCGTTACTGTACATGAGTAGCTTCCAATGAAACTAGCTAGCAATTTCCAATGAAACTTCACAGTTTCAAGAAAATTGTATGACAGATGTACAGTTGAAATGTAAAAAGAAGAATATAATAACCAAAGGGTACAATTTCTTTTCGCAGTATATAACTGCACAACTATCTATCATAAAATAAATTAAAAATTTTCCTTATATTGTGATCGCTTTAAAAAATTGTTTTCAATTAGATTTAGATGATACATAGTATGTAAATGTGAAGTACATAGTAGCGATACATTTTTGTCTGTAGTATATAGACATGAAATTTATTTCTGCAAGTTGCAGGAATATGTTTTCTTTAATTTATTATTTTTACTTCAGAGTGATATAGATCTGTTCTGTTACCAATACAAATAACTTTTGTAATAATTGCCACAACTATTTATTTATAAAAAATTTAGATTATTATACATATTGTGAACATATATTTTTATGCCTTCATTTGTATGTATTATACATTCGTATAACTATTTGCTGTGTGACTACTACTATCTATGTGTATGTATGTATTTGATTGACTGGTGTTAGTAGGCTCATAATTAGTACCTCTTAGGTTTTACAATTAGAATTATCTTTGATGAGAATTATTATGAAATCATTCCAAACGTATTATGTATACTAATATTTATTTTATTGTTAAAGAAAGATGTTCTTCACACTATATGGTGTGAATCTGGAAGAATATGACATAATGTTCTAATTTCAGTTTAAAAATCTGAATCTGTAATTGGCTATATCATGTTAGTAATGTTAAATTACAGTTTCATGACAGTACATTTATGCGTCGTGTAATAATTAAAAAATTATTCAATTTGATGTTTGTATATAACATTAAATTGCTTATAAGGGAAGTTGTACACTATGTTAAACTTCCTCTTATGCTCGACAAATAATGTAATGTGGATCATATCTCTGTACTTGAAAATAATATCTATGTATTAACATAATGCAATAATAAACTTATATCTTTCAATCGTGTTATTATAAATTAACCATGTCGTACATAATGTTGTTTTTATGTGAAACATATCGTCTGTGTCCTATATATTAATTTAAATTACTCGTTTGGGTTTTGAAAAATTCAGTAATAAGGCTTAATGAAAACATAACTTATTTGAAATTATTATTCTGTATTATTTTTGTTTTCATATTTTAAAATGAATATGGCTGTATTACACATTTTTAACTTACAATTCACACCTATTTACACTTTCATAAGCAAAACAATTTTTGTATGTATATATGTATAATGTAATTTCATCTAAGTATATAAAGTATATATGTATACATAATTCCAAACAGCACATTTTTAATGTATCTATTCTAAAAAAAAAAGTGAAAGAAATGAGAAAAACAAAACATTTACATGTAGTACAGATCACAATCTACGAGTACATATGTTCTACAGCAAACATTTTTACAAACATTTGTAATCCTATACAGTAATATACAATTTTTATACAGATAGTCTTTTCAATTTATAGTGCCTTGCGGTAATATACCTCAAGTTTGCAAATGTCTCGAATGATCTTCGTTTACTATATGTGCGTTTAAAACTTTGTAATTATTGTGATCAAAATTTTATTAGGATGTATGCAACTGATTTGGGTTAATTAAACTAATCGGAATTATGGCTGCAATAAACAATTTGTTAACGAAATTGGCAGAGTCTAATAATTTACATTGTAAGAATTAAAAAATTTGGAAAATTAACCTGTTGGGATCACTTTTATGATATTTATATAAGGGATAAATTTGGACGTACGTATTAATCATGTATGCACATATTCACGTATGTGCATAAATACAAATGTATATATTATATATATATATACAAACGCATACGTATTCAAAGATACTGGGGAACGTAATTTACTATGAATATATATAAAAATAATGCGCATATATTTTTTTGTATAAGTCCTCTTTTTTAGATTTCTTATTCGTGTCTTTAATGTTATTTTGTAGGTCCTCTAGATTTGAAAAATATGATAAGTAAAAAAATGAACAGTGTAGTATACAAATTTCGTTATGACGTACCATCAATTCGTATTAATATGTATGTATGTGTTTTACTTCATCATAAAATTATTCATATCTTATTTAACGTTCCATACGCTGCTGCTCTGTAACTTTTGCAATCAACAGTAAAAAGACTTTACAAAACAAAAACAAGATTTAGATTATCACATAAATCTGATATAAACATCTACCTCTTTGTTCGTGCCAGTGATCGCAATTATTATAATTCCTTTCCTCCTACTTTAATTTACACACAAAGATAAAGAAAGTTAATATATATATGTGTGTGTGTGTTTATATACATATATATTATATTATATATACACACATGTATGTTTATATAATATATATATAAACATACATACGTAGTATGTTGTATATATGTATACCTTATATTATATATAATATGTACAATCAGAAAATGTATGACTATTTTCCATGTGCTTCGAGTACTTGGCAGTATTTAGGCACCTTGCTTCCTCCAAGGAAAGAACAATTTATATATTTCACACATGCTATAGTTAAAATTTCGCGTGATACGTAATTTTATAACATGTTTTTAGGATCTTCTTTCTATGTAAATTATGTCAACAAAATGAGGATATTTAAAATAATATCGATTCCGATAGCATATTCGATCTTCACTTATCCTAAACAGAATAGTTTGCTTATTCTTTATATATTGTAACGTCTATTATTCGTTAGTCATTAATAATATTCTTTTTATGAAATAAATAATCCTGGTGTGGAAGCATGACAAGTATACAATGCATTTTTGTTTCGAATAAATTGGTTGAACGCGCGTTACCTTGTTGTTCGTTTTAAAAATTCTTAACTTTACAATTCGTATTTGAAGTTCATGTGTACAACATGTTTGCATAGAAAGATAATGCATGCCAGGTTCATCACACCACACTGATAATATTTTATAGAAGTTTAAAGCATAAATTTGGAACACTTAGTACGAAGTTTAGAACGTAGATACATCAACAATATCATGTTTATCCTTAATAATACTCAAGTACGCCAGAATAATATCTATTGTAAGTATGCGTGTAAACAATCCTTATATTCTTGTATCATATGCGAATCAATACCTGTCTCGTGTTAAGTCATGTTACAAGCACTGTGTTAAGTGTTCGCAAATTGTCTCGTAAAGATAATACTATTTTACATATTCAAAGTGTATAAACACAGATCATGTTTTTTTCCCATTTCTAAATAACAATTATATAGAAAATATTCTTAACATGTACATACACTGGAGAAAAGTTTTCAATAGCGGTTAAAAACATTTGTGACTTGTATTTTATATCAACCAGCACCAAGCAAACTTACACGCTCGAATAATCTAAATCTTTGTCCTTCTTACATTCGATTACACAATTTTCTTATTTTACAAATACTTTGTTAATACATAAACGAGTCTGACTTACAAGCACTGAGAAGGGCAAAGGCTTTCCTTTAATGAACGATAGTCCTTATTCTTGCTTTAAGATTAAAAAGACTATAAATATTTTTGTTAATATAATGTCGAAATTAATAAAATACCCATTTCTTCGAGAGCGATATATTTGAAATTCACTAATGGTGTGCATTTCATCAAAACTCATACACGAACATAAAGACTTAATATTAAAAACAAGTTCAATAAATTTCTGTGCTGCATTTTTAATTGGTTTCTTTTCATCATTTAAGTTAACAAAATGCGGAAAAAGAGAAGGTTGTACAAAAAATTTTTAACAGATCCTTAATAACTTCATATCGTATCTTCATTATGGCACACGAAGGAAAATCACTTTATTTGGACTTTGAGTGATTAACCTCATAATTAGTAGGGCATGACGAATTATCTACTACGACTATTTAATATTAATATCACAAATGTTTACATTTAATGCTTTTGAATTAGTTCAAATTTTATACTCAATTAGAGCTGCGTCTAGGTAAACTGTCCTAGCGTTTCAGCGCATTATTAGACTCTCAGTCATCTCCACTGCAGAGAAATATTGTATGCTGACATAGTCAGGAAAATATATAATAAAAAATAAGCGTGGCAACAAGACAAATCACGATGGTTTGCAAGATGGAAATTTTTTAACGCTAATGCATGAAATTGGTTTACGCCATCTTCGTTTACTCTGATGTGAATTCGTTTTGCTGTTGTGACTATTCCATGTAGTTTTTTGATCTTCACTGGTTCTGTCCATTTCTTGATGCCTTTTTTCCTCTGTATAAAAAAAAAGACAAATTCAGTTAATACCTGTTACATACTTTCGTTTCAAGGGTTAATATCATTCAAAATTTTTAAGAATCTAAACTTAAGTATGTAAGTAAAATTGACAACTATGCTCGATCATGCAATGCTAGAATATAACAATTAATAATATTTTTAAAATACAAATTAACTGTTACTGCTTATGATTACTGTGTGCATAATGCATTGCAAAAGCTAAGCCATAAAATTAATAGAAGCAAACATTGTTCGGTTGAAGATATCAATATAATAATAGCTGTATGTGAAGTTTTAAATGTTATAAAGGGGCAAAACAGGGTGTACACTATTTAGAGAGTACCCGTTTTTGTCAGCTCGCAACATCATAGGTAGATATAAGTGTGACATTGTTACAGAATGGTGCATGTCTTTGATAAGAATACAAGTAGTCGATTTGAAAAAGATTGTTCATTATTCCGTTTAGAATCTGAAAAGCAAAAGCTATATTTTATTGAATTGTCTATATGCTTTTCTGTTGTTATGATTACAATTTACATTGATTGAAGATTTCAAGTAATAGTTTTTCGGTATAATAAGAAATTGGATTCGATCAAATGTTCTTTTAGTAAAAATAATTATTATTTCTTATCTGTTCAGAATCTGTTTCTTTCTGCAATAATAAAATATATTCTAGAAATTTTAATTTACACAAATTTCCATGCAAATACTCGTCATTGTTAAAACATAATTGACAAATAAAAATTAAGCAAATCACGTGTAACCACTAAATAATATTATTATTCTAATTGTAACAATACGTAAGTAACAATCAATCACGCAAATGCTATTTTTCAGCAATAATATATTAAGCGTCAAATGTGTATCAATATCAAAGATTCTTACACTTTTTTTTTACATAGTTCCATACATGCAAGTTTTAATGCATTTATCTTACCTTTGTATTAGTTAAAAATATACATACAATATGAAGTACAATGATAAGATGAAAGTTTAAGCTTTGATACATAATTGTAATACCATACTGCATGATGCAAAATGAGAACTGTTAGAAGATTGCATACCATTTAGTTGATGTTCAGTGTAATACGTAGGATTGTCGTCACCTCCGTAATGATATTCCATCAGGTACGGTAGTACGGTCATACTATGCCATTTATGCCCTTTAAGAGGAGGTATAGGCACTTCTTCGTGTGTTCTAGGATGCCTGCATATAGTCCATGGATGCTTTCTAACTTGTTGTAAATTAAATCTTTTATCTGCATCTTTTTGTAACATTCCATGTATGAGTGATCTTAAAGGCTCTTCTACTTCTTCAGGTATTGTATATTCACCTTTTCCTATATTCTCATATAATTTATAAATATTATCGCCTTGGAAAGGGTATTGACCTGTTGTTATATTGTACCTAGAAAATGCAAGAATTTATTATTATCTTTAAAGCAGAAAGTTCAGTTGTTATATTTGCTAGAGGTGTGCGAAAATGTCGAGAACCCAACTTGTTTCGACCCGATGCTTTCCCGACTCGTTCTCAGCATCGGATAAACAACACTTTCGAGTCCTCGCACATCTCCAGTTGTTCTATTTGCACATAAATAGAAGCACACTTACAGTGTAACTCCGCTGCTCCATATGTCTACCTTAAAACCAGAAAACGTTTCACAGCCATTTGCAATTTCAGGAGGCTGAAATGCTGGTGACCCTTGTCCCATCTTACAAATATCGTCTTCGGAAAACATGTCTAACGCCTAACAATAAAACACAAAACCATAAAACAATAGTAAATGAACTATAAGATATTACTCTAGAAGGTACAAAATAAGTTGGCTATATACCTCTGCAACTCCAAAATCACTAATCTTTAAAGTGCCATCTAAAGCCAGCAACAAATTTCCTGGTTTTATATCTTTGTGTACTATTCCTTTACTGTAAAGATATTCTAAACCGTCCAACAATTGACAGAAATAGTCATGCGCTTGCCAAAGAGGAAGCTTTTTAAGAGGTGTGCTTCCTAACATGTCCTGTAAAAGATCTAATAAATAGAGATCGAATTGATGTCAATTCCATGCAGACTTATGTTTCACAGAACAATTGCATGAAATAATATGTCCTTCCCAAATATATAGGTCTATAGAATGAAGAATTATTATTGCAGTTATTATTCCAGTAACGCTTCTTAAAAAACAAACAATAGTAGAAATAACCTTCATCTTTCGAATTAATTACATAGGATTTTGCACTTAAGTAGGAACACCTAAATATCTCCGTTACTTTGTAGTTATACAAAAATCTTATCACAACTCATTCATTTATAACAAATCTTATCATTCCTCATAAAAAAAAGCATTAGACTATCTCTGTGAAAAATCATTAGTTTACCTTACTAAAATTGATATTCGAATTACAATATCTTTTAAACTAATGGATTATTGGCTTGAACACTTTCCTATAGGGAATGACAAGTATGTCCCCCCCCCCCCTGGTGAAAAGTTATTCTCTTGCTACATGTTTCCTATTAAGAAAGGATAATGTTATCCTAAGAAGTATTTTTATACAACCATAAATAACAGAAATGTGGGTGTTTCTTTTCGGATGCTCTTCCCTTTGTAATATCATGATTAAAATATTAACTGCTTGGAAAAAATAGAATATCAATTTGTACAAATGTATATATGCGTGATGCATTCTAAAATAAACCGTATAAGGCTTTTAAAATTTACCTGTAATCCACATACACAAAATTCCATAACTAGGTACATCTTCTCCTTTTCATCATTATATAAAACATCTACAAGGTTAATTACATTCTTATGTTTTAATATCCTTAATAGTTTTATCTCCCTGTTAACGAATGTGAACAAATAGTATTTAGAATTACAGAAACTAATTATGTTTATATATATATATATATATATATAATTTTAAAACAAAAGCGTGTGTTCTTTTCAAACATTAATATTGTCTTCAGAAAAAAAAATGTAGATTAAGAGTTAAACTATGTAACATTTATGTTTTTTGTTATAAAATCATGTTCGATAATATTTTTGTAGTATGTACGAGATATGCTATAGTTTTCTATTTATAATATTTAATTTACAAAATTCGTTAGATATTTTCTCTCATTGCATATATTATTATAATTTCTTGTACATTTGTTTTTGTTATAATACAGTACTCGTGAAACCAAACTCTTATGTATTTGACTTTTAAATAATATAATATGCTTGGTGTGTTAAATTGGTGTATATGATTTGTCATTTTCTTGATTATTAACTCTGCTAGATCAACGCATCATTTGATAATTTATGCGTTATATCTCTCAACTGGTTTAAGTAATTTGCCATACACGCATATGAGAGAAACATAATCTTAAGAACATATCAAATATATACCTTCCATGTTTTCGTATTAGTTTTCATGAAATAATCTTCCCTATAAAAGAGAGACACAAGGTGAAAAGCTTTTTTCTGTCTTGAATACTTCCGATATTTACAAAAACTGTAATAACGATGATACTTGATTATGAGTTTCAAAAAGTAACATGGAAAATATCTCTATGAATTGTATTTATGATAGTCGAAAAGTATTACATCAGTTTGACATTTCATTGAAAAAGACATTTCATGCACACCGATCTAGTACATTAGTGTAAATGATTGAAAGTGTTTCATAATGAATTTTGTAATCAAAATAGAAAGCTGTTCTGGAAGAATATGAAAATTGATTAATCGTACCGTTGAACGTTAAGCTCTCCATTCGGGATTCTACGAAGTTTCTTCCTTTTTAAAATTTTCACGGCTCTACGACAAAGTGTCTCTGAGTCCATCACTTCTTTCACCTTTCCGTAACTACCTTCACCAAGAACATCACCCATAACATATTTACCAATAAATTTACATTTTTTCTTTTTCTCTTCGTATATAATCTGATCAGAATCCACCCTATGGAAGAACATGTTGACTTCATCCAAATCGTAGTTCGGATCATCGTTAATCCACGTGACTGGCTCGATATCTTGAAATATTCCATCGTCGATTTCTTCTTCGTCCGGGTCACATATTGTGATCCTATTGTCCATTTTTCACAACTCTAAATTGGACTAAACTGTTATTCGAAGCCACGCAACTTTAACCTAAAACACGACCGGCACCACCATTGTTGTGAATTACAGCTGTATGCGGCCACGGCTTGTGATAACAAAGGATTCGGATCGTCATCTCAGTTTCGGAATACATACATACACTGCCGCTCAAAAGTATGCGGACAGTTTTTTAATTGCAATTACCTACAATTTTATTAATTCAATTGATTCAATTCAATTCAATTAAATATCTCTCATATACCGCGCGATAATAATAAAAATAATAATTATTTTTATTATAGAATATTATATTTCTATATTCAGATAAAACAAAAAAACATTCAAAAACGTAGATTATCTTTAGTTTGTAATTATTTGAAATATTTAGATATGATGGCTAATGGGCACATACTTTAAATTTAGTAGTAAACATCATTCAATATTATTAATTTATATTACATAGATTCTCAAAAATTACAACTGTTTTCATACTTTCGGGCGACAATGTACATCGACCATACTAGCGGCCGAATTCGAAAGTATGTTGACTTGTTTTCAAAAAAATAATTGTCCAATCGATGAATCTCGTGTTTTCAAAAAATATTGCACTTTTCCAGTACTTTACTACAACATATCAGTATTCAAATATTTTTTTCGAATTGATATACACAGTAGACGTAATTTTTATTGAAACCTTCCCAGTCAGCCAAATTAGAGAGCTGCTGCTGGCAACAGCGGACGCAGCAGCTGTCCAAAAAACGGATTTTTGCTTACAGGGTTTGTTATATATTTGCATAAAAATGAATATAACATAATTAATAAAATCAGTTTTATGTATATGTATATAGGTTTGTTCATGTGCGAAATCTCTTCATATATGTACTTTCTTGCACAAGTGAAATTACAAAACATTTTTATGATTTCATATATTTCATGTAAATACATATTAGGAAAAATAATTAATTAGAACAGCACGGACTAATATAAGAATAAAAATGTTTGCGTTCACTTTTTGTATAAAAAATGTGTCTACCAATAAATATTACTCATGATGTATTACTGAAAATTATAAACTCATTTGAATGTTTTTATATTATTGTACACAGTATATTTTTATCCTGTATGTCTATGTTTCGAATTTATACAAATGTATAATCGTTATATGATATGCCCTTTCTACAATTATATACAATACATAGAATGTATCACTTAATTATTACTAAAAAAGATGTCCAAACAGACAAATTTTCTAGATATCTCCTCATGATCTTAAATAAAAATCATAAAGTTTATTAAAAAATTATACCCTTGGATAAGGGAGATACTTTATATCGTACACAATGAAAACGTAAATGTATCTTTTGTGTGGTGGTTTTGTCAATGATGATGCCCAGTTGTAATCAATGAAGGCAACAACGAACCGACCACTAAAACTAATATTTCTTTAACTTTGAGCCCTGAAGGAGACACTGCCATGTTGTCACCAGTTGGTAAATGGGTATAATTGCTATTTCTCGTCATTAACTCTGGCAGAACATGCACAGTCGCAACATATAGGAATGTGCCTGCACTAAATAACATTGCTAAACCAGTTGCATTAACATTACTAAGAGTTTCTTTTCCTTCCTACAAGAAGTAATTGAAATACGTTAACATTTAAATAAATTAAAAGTTGGTTCTTTTATAACTAAATAATTACCTTCCCAATACCAAAATAAGTTAGAAGAGCAAGGCAAGGTGCAGCAAGAGAAAATACCAAGAGATGCCTACTTATTTTTCTTCTATCTACTCCTTCATGAAGTAAAAATGATACAAGACCAAATGCAGCTGGAGCCTGTAGAAGATTATTAATTCAATTTTTAAAATTCACTGCAATTTTGTGTCGCATCTTCTATACCCTAAATGAAAATAATATAGTACAGCTTGTCATCCTTTTTACCTTATGCAGCATTATTGCTAAAAATACTATTATTTCTACATCAGCTTGTGATGTAGTTGCAGCAGCTCCTAATGCAACTCCATCAGCTGCTGCATGAACTACAAGACCCAATGTAGCGGTAACGCTTCTTTCTCTTCCTCCGCTTCTTCTAGCTGAGCACTGATCAACCAGAAGCATAAATACAAAACCAAGTATTAAACTAATGCCTATTAAGGAGTGAGGATCATCTAAAAAGATAAAGATAAGAAACAATAAATTAATTCAAATTAAACAACATTGACCTTTCCAAATAATTTAATTGACTTTAAAACCCGAGAGTGCATTTTTCTTAATAAAACTGAAATATTTTAAATATCTTTAATACGTTTGCAACCATATTCGAAACAAAATTTAATTTATGTAATTTGTTGTTCTATAGCTGAATGTATAATACAACAGTTGGCAAAACTGTTTGGTTGCACAAACTTTAGAGATTATATTAATAATGTTTGCAGAACAAAATAATTAAATTCTACAGCTGTAATTCTAATCTATTGTTAATACTAACTGTGAAAATCTTGATGACTGTTGCCTTCACCAGTAAACAATGCTCTTATACCTTCAGGTATTATCACAGCTAACGCAGTGCCAACAAGAAGTCCAGCACCGAGTATCGAAGTCAGATGTAATTTGTCCTAGAAAGATTAAAGGTTCATGATGTTCATGATCATGGAGAGTTCTTTGTAGCATCTGTAACCAGTAGTTCAAGTGCATGATAATTACAGAAAATAATCGATAAAAATGATCTTTTATTCTTCTGTCCATCATGCAGTGGCAAACAAATTACCTCGGACAAATTCATGACTAAAGGCAACGATCCAGAAATACAGGAACCAATTAGCATCACTAAGGAAAGCATCCATAATACCGAACTTTCTTCCATTTTTTTCACATGTATTTTCTCAGTAAATGGAAAGTGTTTATTTTATGTAATTGATACTTTCATATTTTCGTGGCAAACTGAACAACCACATATGTCGTATTTATTGAAACAATCCCATTTTTATCTATTCTGTTCCTTTTAAAACATGCTTCCTGACAATCCAGCACAATCTGTTTTCGTCTACGTAGCAATTTTCGCGGTGAATACTGTGAGTATAACAACGACACGAAAGCAACCCACTTTCACAACCATAGAAGAGGCAGCATAACATAAGATGTAATAAAATACAATTTTTCATTGATCTCCCCGGTCCGAGATCTGATTCAATCTAATTACAACATAAATGTATCTCAAAATATGGGAATCAGTACGGAACTAAACTGTTGCTTAATAAAAACAGTACTAGAGAATCGCACTTTCTACTGCTTTCTACATTTACTACGCGTTTATTCTTCTGAATGAAAACTATATACATACATTACAGAGATAATGCATCCAATGTCCCTGAACTTCGAAAAAAAAAAGATCAATGAACTCAAGCCACTGATATATATCAGTGACTGAAGCCTACATAGACTATAGGTAGTTTCACGGAAAATACTTGCTTGTGCATTCATCAAATGCTTTTTTGTCTCGATTTGAAGTGTATCTAAAACTCTCTATAAATCATTTCAGTGTCACACCCGACGTTACCGATAATTCAACATTTTCGGGTGTGTTCTGTTAGCAAGTTTAAAGTATTTGTACACCTCGTTTGTTCTACGAGTATAATATGATTTGGCAGAAAAAAATTCATGTAACAGTGACTTTCAGATACAATCTAGCATTTCATTATAAATAGTTTACTTTGCACGTCCTACACATTATACCAATTATAGATATAACCACTTTATTGTTGCAAAGTGTATTCGTTCTAATTCTAACACGAATCTTCGACCAATAGCGACAATGTGTGTGTGGCGGCAGGGGATCGCTATTGGCCAAAGAATCGCATTAGAGTTAGAATGAATACACTTTGCTAGCCATTATCTGGCGCGCGCACGATACAATTGGAAAATTTGCGAGAATTGGTTACATTGGTTATTATTTACAGTCCTCTAGCGGTGAATTATAGAGGTATCGTCCTCAACAATGCTGTGACATATACAGTGTAAACAAACAATGTTCGTAACGAAGCCTAACCTACAATTAGTATAATTGTTTCCATAAAGTATCATCGCAATTATTTCTGATATAATTAATAATAATCATTACGATTTCCTCTGTGCGTTAGCATAATCATTTTTAAAAAATTTGAACTATCTCGTTAGATGGCAGGATGATCAGCGATTGACAGCGCCTCTGTCGGAAATGTCGGTGTACTAAACAGTAAGTGATTTGTAACGAGTTGAGCGAGACAAGTGATTAAAAAATGGCATCCGCGACGACGTCGCACAATGAGGTTTCGCAGGAATTTTCTGTCAACAAACTTATTCGTGTCGGTTATTATGACCTGGAGAAAACTATTGGCAAGGGGAATTTCGCCGTCGTTAAAATGGCTACCCACGTCGTGACGAAATCGAAGGTGAGTCCGTTGTTAATCCATTTTTCTCGCAAACAGAGTATCCGTCATTTTGTCGTTATATCTTCGGATAACGCTGTGGACACGCAAATTTTGTCTTATTTTACGGCTCCCGGTAGCTTTTTATGTAACAACAAGTTGTCACAGCACAAGGGGAACTAACAAGTTCAAAAAATATATCGCGAAACGATATTACCAACAGACACTGCTACATCGATTGAAATATGTTTCCTCGATGTTTTTCAAATTATTACCAGTTATTATCTGGCTGAATCGGCTGTAGAAATAAAAAGAAAAATCTTCTACGTTAGTTTATAGAAAAATTTATCGATGCGATTCATGTCTACGTACGCAATGAATGTTTTTTTTAACTTACGTTCGTTATGTGTCGCTTTTTTTCCTTTGTATATTCTTCACTGCTTTATACCAGAATCAATTCAAATACTCCTGTTTAGCAATCTATTGATAACACGGATTAATTTTTAGAATGAAGTACACGCTGGGATATGTAAAATTCATTTTTCTTGAATAAAAAAGTGTTTAAATGTAATGTTTGCAAGTAATAAAGATATTATTGGTAAATATATCATAGCTCGCGAAAATGTATTATTATTTTTAGTTTTGTTAAGCATGTTTTTAAACATTAAAATTTATAAACAATAACGTACCATATACATATGTCACTGTATGTTATTCCATATTATTCTCCCTAAATTTTTGTGTGATTATTGAGATTTATATTTAATAACTATTACAGTCAGTCCTGAATACTTTATAATTATAGTTTTATTACAGGTGGCTATTAAAATAATAGACAAGACAAAATTAAACGAGGAAAATTTGGCTAAAATTTTTCGTGAAGTACACATAATGAAACGATTAAGGCATCCACATATTATAAGGTTGTATCAAGTAATGGAGACAGAAAAAATGATATATTTAGTTACCGAATATGCACCTGGAGGAGAAATATTTGATCATCTTGTGCGAAATGGAAGAATGCCAGAACCAGAGGCAAGAAGAATTTTTCGTCAGATTGTTCTTGCTGTTCGTTATCTTCATCAACAAAGAGTTGTTCATCGAGATTTAAAGGTCAAGATTCATATTTGTACCCTAAATACTTTTACATATCAAAGATATTAAAGAGCGAAACAAGTTATATGTGATTTCATGCAATGTTATGCTTCGCCATTGTAGGCTGAGAATTTACTACTTGATGCAGACAATAATATAAAACTTGCGGACTTTGGATTTAGTAATGAATATACTCCAGGTGTCCCGCTTAGTACTTGGTGTGGATCACCACCATATGCTGCACCTGAAATTTTTGAAGGGAAGCAATATGATGGTCCAAGAGCTGATGTATGGGTATGTCATGGTTTCTGGAAGTGTTAGCTTTTTAAGTATTCTAATTACATAATTCTTTATCAAATGTTCAATTTCAGAGCCTTGGGGTTGTTTTGTATGTATTAGTTTGTGGTGCATTACCTTTTGATGGGCCCACAATGCAATTATTACGCTCTGTAGTTATCTCAGGAAAATTCAGAATACCATTTTTTATGTCTGCGGGTATATCTTGTTCCGTATTCTGTTGTTTAACATACACGACTTTGTTACTGTTGTAATAATCGCATTTATTTTTGTAGAATGTGAAAAGTTGATTAGACATATGTTGGTAGTAGAACCTGAAAGGCGTTTAAGTATTTCACAAATTTTAGCACACTCCTGGATGGGTGGAGATGGTGTCACAGAACCAGAACCAGGAGGGTAAATATAAATATATTGTGTTATATATGAAGAATGAATGATCATATTGTATCATTCTTTAATCTTGTATTCGTAGGTGTAATTCGGAAAATGTGCCACTACAGTTAAATCAGTTAGTAATAGAAAATATGTTAAGATTACCAGGACTCAGTGCAGACACATTATTGAAAGCAGTTCAAGGGAATGCTTTTGATCATGTATCAGCAATATATAATCTTCTTGTTGATCGGTTAGAACCAACAATGCCTAGTTTACCTAGTATTCAAAGCTTACCAGGTGATTATGCTCCGGATGGTGCTCATCAATTAGAAAAGGTAAAAATTATAAATATTCCGCTTAAAGATGTATTATTTCTACGAAAATTCGAAAATGTCGGGTACCTGATGGTCGGGACAGGTCGGAAAAGCATAGGATCGAAACTAGTCGGATTCTCGACAATTTTCGGGATTATTTCCGAGATTATTAAAGAATCTGATATATTCGAGAACCTGAATATGCTTGAAAATTCCTAATATTCTTGGGAATCAGTCCTGATCCCTAATAAAATTCCCGACCCGACATTTTCGGGCTTCTTGCAAACCTCGAATTATTTCTGTAATTTTCCGATGTTTCCCTTTTTATAAAGTTTGGTGACACTGAAGCAGAAACAGAAGAGAGAAGTGGGATGCAACTTACGGCTGGCACACCTTACCATACCACAAGAAGACATACAGTTGGACCTGGTGACACAGCTCACCAGCCATCGACACCATATCCATATAATTATAATCACAACACAGGCGATCCAACATTGCGACTCCTTCCTATATTACAGTGTAACAACACTGATCCTCAAGTGTTACCTCATACAAATTTGCCATTAAACCTTCCTCTAGTTCAACATCAGCCTCCTCAAAACTTTCAAATCAAGGATCAACATTTGTTAAAACCACCTCCTGTTATGGGAGCAAGTGAGTAGCATGACATGAACTATATTTAATGCCATCAATTATGTCCACTTTTAATAAGTATTTCACCGATTGCAGCGGGAGGCTTTGGAAGAAGAGCTTCGGATGGTGGAGCTAATCTTCATGTTTTCTATCAACAACAAGGTAGTAACTCTGGTAGTGGTGATGATGGGGGATGGAGTCAACCTGGCAGTAGGGAACACTTACAACCTGTAAGACAAAAAGGAAGATGTCAAATATTATTAGGTTGTTGCATATGAAGTGTCCGATTTTGGGATGCAAATTTTATAAAACAATTTGATCAAGAAATGCGAAAAGCATAGCACAACCAGACAGGGTGATTCTACATGTAAAAATAAATCGACAGGAAGGAATAACATTGTATGCAACAACCTAATACTATCAGTTCGTATATCGTAACGATTTTTATATTACTTTCAGATTCCGACTGGAAGTCCAACGCTTGTACCATGTGCTCAATCATTAAATGTAGGAGTCAATAATGGTAGCGGAGATACAAATGGCAATAACAGTGGCAGTGGTAGTGGAGGCAGTGATAGAAGACGGCGAAGCGGTCTTACTGCCGTCATGCAAAGACCAGGTATTGTGGGTTATATCTTTCAGGTATTTGCGTGCACAAATATCGGTGCACTTTATTATACCATACTTCATATCACCACGATGAGATTTTATTATTACGATTTGCTGTATCAGTTAATTTAAACGCTTGCTATATTTCTTCGTTTTTGAAGCTGTAAGTATGATCATTATGCCTTGTTCTCTTTGTTATTTCAGCATTTGTACATTGATATGTTTTTTATTATAGTGTTACTATGCATGTTTCCTTTTTTAAAGAGTCAATAAATAAACTGTATTTTTAGTTAGTATGTTGTATATCAAAAATATACATATTTATTGTCATTTAGAGCAACATTTATTCTAGTATTTCATATGTTACGGTAAATGTGATTAATCCGGTGATTATGCATAATAACCAGTTATTATATATAATCACCAATTTATTACATTTACCGTAACATAGATACTTTCTATATGCAATATAAATTTACGTGTTTACAATAAGTGAAATAATTATCATACTATTTTAATTTATTGCGCGCTATATACGTTATATTCTTGAAATTGTTAAGTTTTAAATTCTTATAGATAGAATTACATTTTGTTTAATATCTTTTGATTTTAGCCTTCACTTAGTGTTTTATTTGATTTTATTTTTGGTTTTTGCATGGTTTTTTTGTGTCTACTGCACTGCCATGCCTCGTTGGTTGGTAATATGCATGTAGTTATAAATCCGGAAATGGTTATGGAGGTGGAAGCTAGGATGAATAGAGCTTACCTCCCATCACGGCTCTTACCGTCTCACCTTAGAGGATCGACACTTCCACATCACAGGAAGACTTCCTTGTACCATGCTAGCACTGGTAATTTTTGTGTGGTTTTTCGCATACTGTATAGATAGAAAACATTTGCTCTTAAGTGTTATTTGTTCACTATTAACATTGTTACACGTATTGTTAATCGTAAATATGAGATTCGAGTGCATGATTAATGAAAGGAAATAATGAAACATAAATCAGGGGGCTAAAAGGCCACGCAATATCGTTTCAAAAAAAGAAAATTGCTTAACATCACTTGCAATAAGATTTATGTACGTTCTTTGCATTACTTGTTCTATTTTCATTATTCTGTACGTGTCTAGAAAAATTGGCAGAAAAGTCCGCAACTGAATAATGAGTGGGACATGTAACGTGTAGTAATTTGTGTCCCACTTTAATTTATAAAGGATATCAAACCTTGCAGAATAATATTTCTGTTCATTAGTGTTCATTCGATAGTGTGTATGTATATATACAGGGTAGACCAAAATTCGTGGTACAAATAAGATAGTGTAACACAAAATCAAATGAAAATGAAAAACAACAAAATCGTCTTTCGGTTTTGAGGAAAATGACTTACTATGATTGTTTTTGTATACGATGATGTGCCTCCTGTTTCCACGAGACATCTTCTACTGGTTACAAATCTTCCAACCTTGAGTGACCGTGGAAGACAAAAATGTTATAGGTCAGTGAATTCGTTTCGGAGTAGGCTACACACTTACCTGAATGAAAATATACAGTTCCGTATAAAAAAACAGAGCTCACCTTGAAATCTCGGAAGCACGTCGCCTAGAGAAGATTTGTGACCACCGTAAGATGTCTCCTCCGAAACAGAGTAAGTTTTATTGAAATATTTTTTACAATGAGTTATAGTTTCAAAAAAAATTGCGTGTAAAACTGGTACACCTTGTGTATGCATTGTATGCTTATGTATAAAAGTGTGATTCGTGCAATTTTTATAATTAAATCATTCAAAACTCTATTTAATTGATTTCAGTAGGTAACAGAGACTCGTATAAGGAACCAAGTGCTCATGTTGCTGCAGAACGATACTCGCCAGTTCGAAGAGCATCAGAAGGTTCTGGCCCATCTGGACCAGGAATTCAAGCACTTCAACAAGAGTACCAGCAATTGCAGAGGTTAGCATCTCCATCGCATAGTCCTGCAAGTATACCTGGATCTCCTGTACATGAGAGAGGTGTAGCAGCAATTACACAAGGTATATACTTTATTTCAAGTATATTTATATTGCAACTTCTGTGCTACAATTAATGTTTCATGGCAATTCATTTCCGTACCTTGTTTTTTTGACAGGTTTAAGTGGTTTGACCACGACAACAGTGCAAGGCAGCATTGTACATGGCACTCCGACGCAACCACCAGCAACACCATTAGATTTAAGCCCATTAAGGCATCATAGATCACCTGCTACAACACCTGTTAGTTATTCGCCTAGTAATAGCCCAGCTTTGGATATGATTCAAGAAGAACATCCTGTGGAAATACCAAGAGTAAGTTACTTTTAAACTATTTGAAAATTCAGATTATTTTTTAAATGAAATAGGAATATTCCAGTTGTATACTTTTAATTTGTCTTTTTTATATGTCATAAATCTATTATCATTTATTTATTATGTGTCTAGTTGTAAGTAAAGAAGATACATTTAGAAAATATTATTTAATTGTCATAATTACTGTTGGGTTGACGCACGTGAAATGTTACTTTTGTTAATTTTGCATAGCCGAAATTTTTCAATCTAGTAACATGAGTAAAGTAACATTTATTTAGCGCCACTAATGAATTAAAAATGATTTAAATCGTAATATATCGTTACACTTAATACTGTAACTTACTTGTAAATTGACTTTTAGAATATTCAAACCATGTATAGTCGAACAGCCTGTATAGAAAATGAAACATTTCACATGCATTCAATTGAATGCAATAAACGATACAATCTGTGATATTCGAAATATTTTCATAAAATCGATTCTAATATAGTTAAAATGTTTGTTGTAGGTGCCACCTCAGATATCTGTAACAGATCTCGGGGGACAAGTAACAGTTATCAGTTGTTCACCTTCGCCATCTCCATCACCCGATTCACTCGAAGATGCGTTACCTCATTACAATCCTCTTCCCAGTTTCATCATTTCCGAACCATGTGACCCATTAAGACCGAGTATCACGCGTGGTATCGGTAGGCCATTAAATACACCAATACCGACGGAAGTCGAAGTCACTTTATCAGACGAGTCAAGTAGATTAAACAGTGAGGCTATATTAGGTCGTGTCAAACAGATTATAGACGCAAGAGCCCCACCAAAGGGATTTATCTTTAATAGAGAAGAAGTGAAGGGTAGCGGGCTTAGTTTAGAATACCCAGGCGGTGTTCAAATAGAACTCAGAGTATGTGAGTCAGAAGAGAAGGAAGTCAAAGGCATTAAAATGCGAAGAATTAGTGGGGACCAATTGCAGTATAGTCAACTTTGTCAGCAGCTGATCTCGTGCATTACCGTTTGACGACAGCCAGCTTATAATATAATGTTTTCTTATACATTACATTCCTGGTGCCACACACACCACTCATTACAGTATTGCACATGCATGCTGCATACATACGAGCGGTACTTTAAGTATACCATTCTTTGTATCGGTACATTCATACATGTAACATTCAGTGTGCTTGACTTTCGAATGTTCTACTCCTATTTTCTTTTTTCTTTTTCATTCTAACTGTGTAAATCGTGGAAGAGGAAGATTTACGTTATTTCTTGTGCATAATGTGAAGTTAGAAACGGACATGTTACTACTGAACACTTATAAAGTCTTAGAACTAGGGCTTTAAAAGGCATATTATAAATATATACATACCCATGTGCAGGCAAGACAATGTTCTGCTATTTTTTAAAACAATTTGAGTATTAACGGAACAGGACGATTTTCATGAAAGTTTAATCGTAATGTACATCACATACACACACACACACACACACATACACATACACATTAAACACACACCATTCCTTTTTGTAGAATATTTGTCTTCATGTTAGAAGTTGTTAGATAGTGAATTCATAATTTACTGTTTAAATCGTCATCAGGTGCCCTTTTTAGCTTAGGTAAGGAAAGAGTCTTTTGTACCGGATTAGATGACAAAGCATTTTCATGATATATACATCTTTCTGACGTAACCAGGGATCTTTTATATGGGATTTATTATATTTATTCAATTGTCATTGCAATCATTTTAATTTCATGATGCATATACACATATTCCATGTTTGTAAATACTATTTTACAAAGATCATACAATCTTTCTGTTTTCCTTTTATGTTAATTGGGACTGGAAGAATTGCCTTCTTTTTTCTGGTACAAATACCACTTCGTTGAATAATTTAATTTTTAATAGCTAGAAATGTATACATAATCTTTCATACGTAGCGCAAACACATTATTGTGATTTGTAGTTCAAAAACTGCACAGACTGAGTTACGATTGTAAATCTTTCTCTTTTAAAATGTCGGTATATTTCGTTTGTGCAGTCTATCAGTGAATACGAATAGAAATTGTTTAATACGTGCTTTTTTAAAACGTGCTTTTCAACTATTGCGCTGTACAAACCATTTAATTGTCACGATTTAAAAAGGAAAGTATGCAATCTAGCTCTCCTCGTGTAACCAAAGAGTTCAGTTGGTTTTATTAAAGAAAAAAAAAAACAAAAAGATGATAACGTGCATCCAATAGAAATCGCTAGTTAACGCAGAATGAAATTGTAACTAGGCTGGCACATATTATTATTATGTTACAATGGTTAGATAAAAGACATTATATTAGTGTCGTGTATGGAAGAAAAATAGAAGATTTAATTCACATATGTAAACAAGGTATTTTTCTAAATTTACTTGTTTATAAAGTAAGCAGAAAGAAGTATGTAAAAAACATTTTTCGTCTAAGGTGCAAGTGACAATGTATACTTTGCAGAATACAACTTATACATAGCTTTTTTCCAGTAGTTGTGACTATCTTTTTTTATTTTTTCAGGATATTATACTTCAAGAATTTATTTGTATTACGTTTCTGAAAAGTTAGAAACTGATCTTTTTTTTCAATGCATATGATTACATATAATTAAAAAAATAGTATACATATTAAATATAAAGTTCCATTCTGCAAACAAGATAACAGGACATTGTACTTGCACTAATACATTTTCTGTTAGAGTATTCCAACTTGAATCATGGGTTAAATTGAGTTCGTTGGAAGTGATGGTACTTCTACACTTATGTAAATAACGAAATTCAATGTAAATACATGATACGTACTATTTAAAGATCTCTGAAATGAACATTATGTAGGCTATTCTATTTGAGCTAACTATTTTTAATACACTGATTCATTGGATCTTTGTTAACATGTGAATGTCTTTAACAGTATATTTTACTATACATTTTCCTATAGTAATTGTGTATATACTGGCTATGCATCTAAATATCGTGACTCGGTTTCAAAGAGAACCAAAGGTGCGTTTACATTATTTAAATCAAAACATAAATGAATTTACCTGTTTCCTAATTACACGAACAAATTATTTCATTAGTTAGCTAAGTGAGAGTAGCCTTTTTAAATCATGTAATGTCCAATTTCCATCATTTATAGAACAAATAATTGTTTATTAATTTGTTCATAATTTTAATTGTTAATTTTTAAAGTTTATATATCATTGAATAATTTTCACGAAAATTATTATGCTCGGACACGTGCATTGTTTGTTAGAATCATAATGGGAATATACCATAGAATATTGTATTGTATTCTAGCTATATCCACGAATGTTATGCAAATTACTATACAAAAACGTTTTGTATTTGATATAAATAGTACATTTGATTATAAATCGCTGTAACATATATTTTGTTTTAAACAGTTTATAATATGTTGAGAACATATCTATTAGTAATATTAACTGCGTACTACTATATTACAAAAAGAACAAAATTCTTCGTGAGAACATATGCTAAAGCAATAATTTATGTCTATGCGAGACTTCTTCTATAAAATTATATTTTAAACGTTTTTGTATATTTCTTATTGATACCAAATTTTATAGAAAGTTTCACACATAGAAATATCTAATTTATGAACCAAAAAATTCTGTACTGATGGAAATTGGGTAAGTAATGTTATCAATTACGCACAATAGTGCATACCATTGGAAAGTGTAGATCAACATAATCCAAGTTATTGTACATAACACAGTATACATAATTCTTTATTTAGGGTACATACAGTGTGTATGTATGCAAAAACAAACTATGTACATTATAAACATCTGCTATATGGATAGGATACAGATAGTATTTTCTGCTGTCAATTCTTCAACTAAGACTGTGATTTTTAAATATACTAATGGCTAGGTAGATACAATACATATTGATTGAATATGATAAAATAAAAATAAAAGAAA
Organism: Lasioglossum malachurum; assembly: GCA_028455605.1. Lineage (NCBI taxonomy): Eukaryota > Metazoa > Arthropoda > Insecta > Hymenoptera > Halictidae > Lasioglossum > Lasioglossum malachurum. Next base: position 19,389,679 of record CM052311.1, read on the forward strand.
TATTCAAGACATAGGCATTTTTAATGTTTCTATCTAGTATATAATATTTCAGAGATATATAACTATGTCTCTTGTTATCATTTATAGATAATGTGCTATAGAATGTCCCTTACAATAAGAAATTGCTATCATCTATTAGTATAATCACTAATAGTAAATTTTACAAAACATCAATTTTTACTCATAATTATGGTAAACAAAATAGAGAAATTGAGGATTTCATTGTGAAAATTAAAATAAACTATTGTATAAGCCTCGCAACAATAGTTATTATTTATGATTATCAATTTTCAGTAACAAAATGATTTTACTTCAGGTGGTAATTATTATAAATAATTATGTAACCTAAGAATTTCTTCATAAAATTGTTTAATATCATTATAAATACAACATTACGTATAAATAGTAACGTAAGATGAGGTGCACACTTAGATCCTTTGAAATTTATGAAACGGTTACTTTTCCGCATTAAAATAATTTCGCCAGAAAGCATCGACTTCAGCGGTTAACTAAATTAAATATATCGTTTCGACGTAAATGAAATAGATAAGAAAGTGTTTTTAACTTAGAATCATTCAACATTACATACTGTAAATAAGTATATTTAGGGAAGACAAATTTTTAGAGTTGACGCAACATGGGATGTTGAAACATTTACACTAAAAATCGAATAATTTTCAAAACTACTGCCAGGTAGGAACATATCCACTTAGAGCAACACATTAAACAATTTATAGAAAGCATTTGGTCTAACTGATCGTTAATAAACTAAAGATTTAATAAATATTATTATTTTGCATTTGAAACGTTTGAACTTTATCCCAATCTATTAACATAACCTATTCTTTCAGTGTTATTGTTTACTTTTAAAATAGATAAATAGACTAAATATGGACGTTTATAAGTACAAGTTTACGTCTTTATGGATTACTATTTATAATTGATAAAAGCAGGAATTACATAGAAACTTACTATTTCAATTAATTGTGTGATAAATAGGAAAGAATATTCAGTATAAATACGTTCAATTTAATGTTTAACTTTATCGAAATTGTCTTTTATTAAACTGTATTGAGGAGTTTATTTGACATATTTATATGTATAACGGTCTGTACTGTTTATTTACGATAAACAGTAAAAATTTACTTTCTTTTTTAAAGTTGTGAAGTTTTTAAGTAACTGCAGAAAAACTGTCATTATTAATTCTATATAGAATGGAGGTAATCGAGCTAGTCTCGGATGAAGAAGCTATAGAAGACAATACAAAGGAAAACAAGAGTTCTAAACTTTACAACAGTAATTGTATAAATTTTCAATGCTCGTCCGGGGTAGACATGAGATCAGCTCCTTCGTTTGCATGCTCTTACTATGGTGTAAATACAGAGAAGAAGAAAAGACGTATGATATGTAAAAAATGTTTTAACTCTGCATTAGACCATCAAAAGGTACGGTTACGAAATAATATGATAAACAGGACATTTAGTTTCATGTTTATATCAATACATTGATTTTTGTAGCAATTAGTCGCAGCTTTTGTGGATCGTAAACCACTGTTAAAATGTGAATTTCCGGATCATACAATGGAAGTCGAAATATCTGATAGTGATGAATCGGATGATGAAAAGAAAAAAGACATAAGTGATGAAGGTGAGATAAAGAGAAACAGAAGTTAAACTGAATTAAGAAAAATGTTGATTAATATTGCATTCTATTGCAGAGAAATATCTGCCAGAAGAGCTGCTTGAGGGTATCGAGGAAATGTTTGAAAGTACTTTAAGAAATGTTTACATCAAATACGATGTTGATTATCAAATCAATGAATCTCATCAGATACTAAAAGAGCAGTGGAATAAAATAAATGGTACACCATAATTTTGTAGCATTTATAGTTACATATATTTATTATACATGTATAATATCATGATCATACGATATTATTTTTTAAAACAGAAGAGACAGAAGTTTTGGACAAAACAGTTAAAGATTTAATGCGTACTATGGACACGTTACGTAACAATTTATACAATGACTTCAGGCCACAAATTCAAATGTTACAAGAGCTTCAATTAGAAGATGCAATTGCGGATAATACTTTGTATCCACTGGTGGCAACAAAAAAAGTAACGCAAGTACGAGTGCCGCCTGCAATGCTACAAGATAGTCAACCAGAGATATTACCTATTGATCAAGACAATAGGCAAGTTTTAGCTTTGGATTTACCTCCACCTGGTCCGCTTGTGAAACCACAAATTGATGTGGATAGTGTTGTGTATATTATGAAGCATCCACTTATGCCATGGATTAAAGCAAAGGTTGATAAATCAACTGTTCTAATATTTTGTTAAAATAACTTTACATTGACATTCAATAGCTGTTCTATTATAATTTATTAGGTGCAAACTATTGTTTCAAAAAATCCATTGCATTGTCGCGTGAAATTATTGCAAAAGAAGTACAATTCAATTGTGAAATCTGTTTTTGGCAAACAAGTTGCACCCGCCGTAATTAGCCAAGTAATAATTCCAGTTGGTACAAGAGTAGTTGCAGTCTTTCGGGATGTTACGTCTAGTAACTTTTACAGTGGTGTGATAGCCGAAACACCAAAAGCTACAAACAAGTACAGGTATGCCTGCCGATTAAATATAGGATTATACAAGTTAAATCTTCCCTTAATACAATCTTCTTTCAATGATTAGGTATTTGATATTTTTTGATGATGGGTACGCTCAGTATGTTGAGCACAGACATATTTATTTAGTTGGTGAATCCTCTGTCAAGGTGTGGGAAGATATACCTCACGAGTCTCGAGATTTTGTGAAAAAATACATTGAGACGTATCCTGAAAGGCCAATGGTAAAATTACAAACAGGACAAGTAGTGAAAACAGAATGGAACGGCAAATGGTGGATTGCCAGGGTAGTACAAGTTGATGCAAGTTTAGTGCAAATGCATTTTGATGCTGACGGAAGAACTGAGTGGATTTACAGAGGATCTGCTAGATTAGGGCCGTTGTATCTTGAACTTTTGAAAGCTAATGCCAGGCAACAAGGGCATCATGCTTCCGTTAACACTCCAACTCGGCATAGACTTCCTGTTATTAATAATGTATGTTTACTAGAGGTGTGCGAGAACCTGAAAATGCCGGGTATCTGATGGAAAATTCGGAAAATTTTCGAGAATCCCGATTCATTCGACAGCCCATTACGACCTGACATATTCAAGTTCCCGCAAACTTCTAATGTTTACTAGTTGATAAAACCATCCCTTTTTTATTCCAATTTTATCAAAAACTATAACTGCCAAATTTATTAATATTTCAGAAAAACAATTTACCTTACGTAGAATATACATCTAACATAGAACCTGAAGAGGATAGAGTTACTCAAGCAGAAAAAGCACAAACTCCTGTAGTCAGTGAAAATACAACTGTGATTGTTCCTACTGCACCGCAACAGGCGCGTGCTGTCGCCAGGAAGAGTACCACTAAAAAACAAACTGTTGTTGATACAAATACCTATACTCCTAGCACTGAAACGAAACCTTCGCATAGCATAGTTGTAAGTATATCGTACCAAACAGTCTTTGTAGATTAAGCAAATAAAATAGAAATATCGAGAGTTTTTGTTCTCCATTTCAGTATTATCAAACGCAAAATAAGATTCAAACAAAGAAATTTGTTCCACACAAGTGTGGTCCCCAATGTGTTCAGGGTATATCCTTCACACCTGACGATTTGAGAGGTTATTCACCTCTTTCAATACCGCTGCTCTGCGGTTGGAATCGACAACTTTGTAAATATCCTAAAGGCAAAAAGATCACGTTATATCAAGCTCCCTGTGGCGTTAGATTACGGAATATGGAAGAGTTACATCAGTACCTCCGCAAAACGGGTAGTCCAATGTCTGTTGACCTATTTGATTTTGACTATTGGGTACATTGTCTAGCCGAGTTTGTGTTAGATAAATGTTTCATTAATATAAAAGTAAGTGCATGGTATAATTGATGTTATCTGGGCGTAAATATTATTCGATTTAGTTAATATGTGATGTAACTAAATTATGCATTCCATTTCAAGGATCTCAGTTATGGAGTAGAAAACGTACCAATACCGTGTGTTAATGAACTAGACCACACCCAACCAGATACTATTCGTTATAGTACTCTACGAGAACCCACGGAAGGCGTCAATCTTAACTTAGATCCGAATTTCTTATGCAGTTGTGATTGCGAAGATGATTGTCAAGTATGTGAACTACACTGAGATAGTATTTCATTGATGTTAGTTACATTTAACGTCTCTACTAGAAGTGTGCGAGCACCCGAAAATGTCGGGACTAGAATTTTATTCGGGATGGGGTGGGTTCTCGAAAATTTCGGATTGCCGAGAATATTAGGGAGTTTTTATATTAGGGAGGATTTATATCCTCATATGACATATTTGTGGGTTCTCGCACACCTCTAGTATCTATATTTAAATTTTCAATGATATTTTATTATCGATTAGGATAAGACGAAGTGCCAGTGCTGGCAGCTAACAATACAAGGTGCAACTCTTGGAGGAAGAGTGCCAAACACATCTGTTGGTTATGTGTATAAACGTCTACCAGAACCGGTGACTACTGGAATCTACGAATGTAATTCAGGATGTAAATGCGCTGTAAAGACTTGTTTGAATAGGGTAGTGCAGCATCCTCTGACATTGAAATTACAAGTGTTCAAAACAGCTCCCCGAGGTTGGGGCATTAGATGCCTAAATGATATACCTCTGGGATCTTTTATTTGTATTTATGCTGGCAGATTGCTTACGGAACAGGTAACTTTAAATGAGTACTAGTTCAAATTATTGCGAATAATATGAAATAAAAGAGATGCTGCTGTAATGTTAGTTATACATTGCAGGGAGCCAATGAAGGTGGAAAAAATTACGGTGACGAATATTTAGCTGAATTGGATTATGTTGAAGTAGTGGAAGGAATTAAGGAAGGCTATGAGAGTGACGTTCTTGAGCCAGAGATGCCATTATCTACGCCAGATGATAAAAAGAAGTCTGTGACAAGCGACGATGAAGATTATAGACCAAATCCGAATACGAACGATTCGGACGAGGACTTCGACATTAGCAAATATGCAAACTTCAATGTAGATTCACCAGATCCTTCATCTATCAGGTAAATAAAGAATAATAATTTCTAACTTTGATATAATTTGTATATGAGCTACTAATAGTGCCACTGTGTATCAATTTAGGAAACGACTTAGAAAACGAAAGCGAGAAGAGACCAATACTCAGGATGGGTCTGAAGAGAATAGTGAAGATGGAATTAGTACTAAAAATTCCGAGATTCTATCGAAATCGTCAGCGAGTGAAAATCAAGAACCAATCACGATAAGTGATGAAGAAGAAACTAGAAGCGGTAGACGTGAACCAAGTAGATTCGATCCTACAGTTGAGCCAACGCAATTAGAAAGGCCTACATTTAAATCAGTAAGAGATTTCTTTGGAGAGGAAGAGGCTGTTTATATAATGGATGCCAAAACAACGGGAAATATAGGGCGTTATTTAAATGTAAGTAAACTGTATATTATCCCGAGTTAATTCTTGTTTGATATTCACCGTCGCTAAATCCTTTAATAAGAATTATTGTCAGACAATGTAAATACTTCGTCATTATACTTGTACATACTGCTCCTATGATTATCACCGGTCGCAATTATGTATGTAATAACAATATATTTTCTTAATAATTTCAGCACTCTTGCGATCCAAACGTTTTCGTTCAAAACGTATTTGTTGACACACACGATGTAAGATTTCCATGGGTGGCATTTTTCGCATTAAATTACATAAGGGCGGGTCAAGAATTAACGTGGAATTATAGCTACGATGTTGGAAGTATACCGGGTAAAGTTATCATATGTAAGTGTGGAGCATCTAATTGTAGAGGTCGACTTTTATAATGTATGTCACACACTTGATAATAACAAGAATAAAATTGTTTTTTCTTCATCCTTTTTTGGTATGTATTCTACAGTATTGAATTGCGCATAATCATATAAACGATACAAATTGTGAGTAGAAATTTCTTCAGAAATTCTGATGTTCATGGTTTTCTTTTTGTTATATTTATTATTCATTAAAATATAACTTAGCTTACAAAATAAAGTAGACCTGTCGCATAGAACAAATTGTATGCATTTTACAAATTGTAAATGTTTCTTCCTGAGTTAATTTTAATATGCTATTACAATACAGATTTTTTTTATAATTCTAATGAACATAACGTTTCTGAAAAGATATATCTATAATATATTTTATGACTATCAAAGATAATACAGTCTTTGCATTTTTAATAATTGACTTCGGATAAAGAAATTTTGATATATGTATATAAGACTTCTAACAGAGTATTCTGAAAGTTCCATTAATATATATGTATATATTATATATACGTACGTGTATATATTATATATACATATATATATATGTAATCAATATCGAATAATAAATAAACGATAAATATGGGTTTTATAATAAAATACAACTGTATACATAACAATGATGCATTGGCTTATTATTTTTGATTATTGTACACCTTTTAAAACCTTTTCAGACATGTCAAGTAATTAGTACCATAAAGATAGCTCTTTAATCTCATTCTATAATTTATACATGCCTTTCCTCAAACTCAGTTAAATTATGTATGTATATATCTCGAATAGAGCATTTATAGTATTTTATATGTATTCTTTCTCGCAAAGGTATTAATCTAAGCTGCAATTATTATTTTGATAGTAGATCACAAAAAAATGTATAAAAAGAAATTTATAACGTTCATAAATTAATAACAAATATTTAAAATACGATGCTGCATCTTATGAATGTATCAAAATATCTTCTGCTATATGTGATTATAGATGTTTTAAAAAATAAATTTGTTCTTGTGTTAGTTTTATAAAAAAGAGAAGAACAAAATAGTATAATATACTATTTTAAAAAGCTGAAATTATACGTACATTGAAATTCCTAAGAATAACCGTGTAAGACTATGAGTTCATGATTATACACTCCAAATGTGCGATATATTATTATAAAACTACATTTGTGTACCTATATCTTTTAATTTAAAGTGCATAAATACGATAGTCTAGTCATATGCAAGAAAATAAGAGAAAGCAATGGTGATACTCCTATGAGGAACATTAAAATACTAAAATAACAAAATTATCGCTCTGTGTTTTGGTCAGCTTTGTGCTAGTGAAGCTTTAGCAGTTGTTTAATCTCATCTTTCTCGGCAGCATCCAAATAACTGGTTCCATCTGGTGTTAGACCATCTGGTTTAGCTCCTTTTTCTAATAACAGTTTTACACAATTTGTGTGTCCTTCCCAAATTGCTGCTAATAATGTTGTTATACCATGCTTGTCTGTAGCCTATAAACAAATGTAGATTATTGTAACGCGTACATTGTTTTTACCTATGCGAATTTATTGGCATCATTTTTTTTTAAATACTTTATAAGTTAATTGTATTTTCTCATAGATGCAATTTAAAAATTAAATGGTTACATGAAGTTATTTCTTTATTATTCGTGAAATGAAATTATTATATAAACCTTATGAAAAGTTCCTTATTTCTACCATATGTGTAATTTTATAAATTCAATGTATATACATATAATATGCATATATGAAACGAGTTGGACCTCTATTATGTGCAGTTAGATTCACAGTCCACTCAAAAAATTTCATATAGAACCACTCTTACTCTTCTATCACATATATCAAGCTTAACTTTTAAAACATATTTACATTTGCATTTGCACCCTTCTCCAAAAGGTATCTGACGACTTCGTTCTGACCATAATCAGCTGCATAATGCAGTGGTGTCCTTCCATCAATTATTTGATTAACGTCAATATTCTATGAACAGAAATATACTTGTAAGACCTACATTCATGGAAAAACATATACGATACGTAAGAAGGAAATATAACTAATTTTTACAGCCATTCTTTTGTTACGATCAATTTTTTACACAAAGTAAATTATAAAGATCTTGGGCGAATCAAATCAGAAGTTCTGAGAAACGTATCATTATGACATTTCTGATTAGCCGACAGTCGGAAAGCAAAGAAAAAGGAAATTGAACGTCTTGTATTTGCCTTATTCTCAACGATATCCCGCACTTGCTCCAAATCACCATTCTTTATACCCCAAACGAGCTCACTCATTTTCGTTACGGGTTATTGGAAGATTCGCCGATTAGAACACACGGTCTCTCGAACGTCCACGTTTATTCTAATCAGTTCACGCTCGCTCTCACGTCCATTAAATTTGGTTAAATAGCGAATTTCGCTGAAACAATTTTTCGGCGCTGCCAACATATACGGCAAGAAAACGAAACTCATAATGCGTCCATGATCACGGTACCAACATCAGACACTGCCAAAAAGAATTTCGCAAATTTTTAGAAATACATAAACTGAATGTAACATTTACATAAAAAGATTTGTTTACTAGTCAAAACTGAAAAATTCTCCCTTATTCTACCTTTATCCTTTGTAAAATTATTTTCAAACTATAAACAAGACTGCTCTTCCGACAGACAAAAATATCATTTTATTACGAATTCTTTCAGAATTGTATATTTTCAAATCTTTCGTTCAACACTTTTTAATAGTTAATTAAATGAAATTTATTCTCTACCAACTAACTTTATAAGTTTTGTAAAATTGCAATATAATTCTTATATTTTATACTTTGATTCAGCATTTTACTTTAGCGCGAGTGGAAGGGATTTTCAAAAGAAGCGGGAAACAAAGGAAAGATTACCGTTTATGTATAAGTATAAAAATTTAAAACATAATGTATCTTTCAACGGGTTGAATGATGGAAATCAATCTTTAATAGTTGCCAAGTGAAGTATATACATTTCATCCAAATGCTTTTTCAATTGTAAAAATGAAATGTAAAATAAATTATAATGCTCCGCCAATACCTTCATGTCCATGTATTTAATTCTTCAAGTTGCAGAAAACTCTACTTTAATTATTGCGATAACAAAAGATTAGTATATTTATATATTTTTTCACAGAACTGCAGACTTTGATTTCCCAAGGAAAATATTAAAATAACGAACTCAAATTTGGTCCTGATAATGAACACACAATTAAATTTTTTTCGTTTATAAATTAAGAGATTCGCACGATCTCGTTTTATATGTCATTTCGAATCGATGATTGGCGAGGAAATGAAAGGCTGGAGGCGAACGTTGAATTAAATAGATATTAATTTAATCACATATAGTTACAATCACACATGTTTTTACATTATGTACGAAGAGCTTTCTACTTCCAGAAAAAGACGGGATAATTGCTACTCTACGGGGCGATGGTTACAGCTGGAATTAAGAATGGACGGTGTGCATCTGAATCTCATTTCCGGGACTAGGAGACTGAACAGACACGGTAACTGTGAAAACGACGCTATTCACCCTACAATTAACGATAATCCTGCCGTTGAATTTTCATTTTTTGTATATAACGATCCGGAAATTTTCCACGGATTTTCGTATCGATCAATAAAATAAAGAATAATAATTATATACAATGTAATAATAGCCTCGCGTGAAGTTGAATCGCGTCGAAGGGTAACAGGAAGTTGCGATGTGGCCTCCTCGTGACGAAACAGGCGCGCATCGAGGCGCGACGACGAAAGTAACGTTCCTCCTCGCATACGGTTATGAGTTCCTGTCCTAATGCCTTTTTTCCTTCAACAATCTCTTGCAATCTAATGTCTAATACCGATTTCATTCTTACGAGTTCTTTTTAGAATGAACGTTCTTCAGCCTGCCCAACATTTCAATCTTTCAATTGTTTTCTTTTATTATACCAAGCAATATGAAATGATATGTGCATCAATTTCTTTCTACATATTTTCGAGCCTATCTCTTTAAGATCAACGGTGATCTATTTATTGGACCTAATACATATAGCTAATACGAATTTAAATGGAACGCATCCAGGCAAAATGGACCCGCGTCCTCCGAATGAAATACTATGGATGTCGTGTCCCGGTAACCGGAAGTGGGCGGTGAAGAGACGAAGCCGGAAGGTAGACAAAGCGTTTTCAGGGAAAGTGATGGATACTTTTGTTGTTCGTTTGATCTTTCGTGTTTACGGGGGCCACATGTTTGCGCTCGAGATTAGGCTTTCGCGGGTGCAGCTTCTAATGGTTTCTCGTCTTCGACGATCTGCGTAGGCGGCGGCAGAGTCGGGATCTCTGGGTATTCCAGTTTCGCTCCTTCCTCGCAATCGAAGGTCGGACAGCAATCGGGGAAGGGCGCGGTTTTGTTCGTCTTTTCGGACAGCTTGCATTTGGGATTCGCCTTCGGCAACGGTCCGCAGTCCTCGACCAGCTCGAATAAACGGCCAGAGTTGTCATCGGCCGGCACACAGGTCGAACGGCCACAGAATGGTGTCAGGGCCCATGATTTTGTTGGCTCAATGGTAGCGCATTTTGTCGAGGCGAAGCACATGCCCGGGAAATCTATAACAATAGATATTTATACGTGAATACTCGAGCAGCTTGTGATAGGGTCGTTATCTAAGGTCAATCAGGTTCGTGCGACGAATCACCTAATTGAATCTCTTATTTTGAGGTCAATTAACTTAATCAAATTCTTATTTCGTCCTTGAATACATTCAGGTCTCGACGTAATTAACACTTTTGTAAATTAATGTATAAACACTTGTGCATCTATCCCTGTATTGGACATAACATTGTTCATGTTAGGTATACAAATTAATTTGTGGTCATTTCTTCATTTATTGTCTGTCCATAAACAACCAGGACAGATTCAAGTCTTCGAAATCGTACAGGTAACTGATGGGCGCAGTCAGAAATTGAATTTAAAAGAATGTTAATGGTGACTGATGGAGGGAGACACGAGAATCAATTTGTACACCTAATAGTTTAAGCTTAAACAAGACCGAATGGTTAAACAAAATCCAGTATCGTGTAGTGTGCGCGCTACATCGAATCAATTTCGAAAACGCTTGGCATTCCGGGTGAATCATCGGTCGGGTTTTCACCGGTAAAAGTAAAATCTCATCGTACATGAGCAACGGCTCGCGAAGATTGCATTTCTTTGGGAATGTCGTCATCGAATGTGTGCAAGATGCATAGACACGGGCATTATCCGCGGAGCTAACTGTGAAAGGTATCGTTACTTTCTAATTCTAATGCATACGTGTGTGCAAGACAAATCGTTCTAACGAGCTTCTCCTCGCGTCTTATGACACTAAACTGTGCGCACTTGTTATCAGAAGAAGCTCATACCGTGGAACACAGAAGCTGTACACAGAAAACGGTATTACGCATCCCCTTTCGCAGACATTGCAACTATCGATTTATCTTGAAAGTTAGTTTCACTTAATAATACGCAACCTCATTGAAGCGGAACATTTACGGCTGCAATGATTAGAGCTTCTTTATCCTCAATAATTCCACAGAAGGGAAAAGGAACTTGATATTTATTGGCTCGACTAAAGCTCAACCAATTGTGTTTGACTCGTAATCTGATATTTTAAACGGACCAAACGGACGCGTAACAGCTTGATAATAGGAAACTAAACAATTCTGCAGCAGCTGAAATACAAAATCAGTGAATTTTCACCCGAGGGCTCGTTGCTTTTTCAAGATGAACGGTTTAGCGTTGCAGGAACTGTTCGATTCTCTCAATTCAATTGTCTTCCGCCTACTGACAGAGACTGAGGGGGCGTTCGTTTACTTTGCCCTTACATCCGGTGTCGCGTGTCTATCGCGGCAATCTTTTTGCTTAACTTATGCTACAGGTATTATGGCGTCATAGCTCGCGACAGGGACGCCGGTCTTACCGTGACCGCATGTTGATGTATCGCCGACAGGACGATAGAGTTTCGCCGGCGCGGTAATTCACTCGTTGGAAATTTCAAGGAGATACACTTTCACTGTCACCGTGGACACCGCGTTGTGTAATTTTCGCGAGCTCCAAATGAATTACTGCGCGATCGCGAAATTAAATCCTTAATACTCGTCGGAGCTACTCAGTGAACATATTTCCATCCTGTCGCAAACGTTGTTTACTTTTTTCTAGAAGGAATGTCTCAATACATGACGAACATGACTCGATATTGATCCACCGAGCTGCTTCCGGTGTAGCGAAGAAAATATTATTCCCTCTTTCCGACTTATTTCCACAATAATTTCCTGGCTGGTTGTAAAAAAGGAGCGGTAGCGAGAAAATGGCGAGAAATTGAAAACAAGGCAAGAAACGCATGCGACCACACAACGCTCGCTTACTTCGGCGGACGTGATTTATTTAAATAATGACGTGTCCGTTACCGTTTTCTCAATGCCACCGTTACATCGAAGGTTTCACGTGACGGGCACCCACACCATCGACGATGATGTCGTGGTTGCAACGCCGATTCTCGCGGGACACCTGAATCGCGAGAAAGTAGATCGGCAGGTCTCGTGTCGCGAGATCGGTTTTCTGTCTGTCGAACACATGTTCGACTAAGTATGTACCGAAGAGTTCTCGAAATTTCTCGGCGGTCTCTGCCTTTTTTATGTAACCCTGTAGCTACATCTGTAGCCGGAGTGTTCATGCAAATCGGGATCGAAGTACAATGTACTTTGCATCGATTCATTTGTATTTTTGTGGGTAGAAGATGTTATGCAGGAATTGAAAGAGAAGTGAATATGGCCGTCGCGTCGCTAGCCGAGTCATAATTCTTACGGATCATTATTCGAAACGGAAGCGGCGGAACATGATTCTCGATCGCCTCACCACTTTCACCGACATTAAGGTTTAAGACTCGCTGCTGCCGAGGGTCAGCTTTCGTGTCCGCGGGTGTAACGTTACATCCGTAGACTTCAGCTTCCCCTTCGAACGATCATGTACCAAACTTGTATGACGAAAACGTTTCAACGTAAAGTTTCGAACAAGCTGCAGAATAAAATTGCAGCAGCGATTACCGTTTCGTAACCTTCCTGTTATGTTCAATAATGTTCATTGGTATCTTTGTTTTCTCCGCGAACGTCTCCGAAATATAAAGTGACTTCTGCATTCGCGTTACCCGAATTTGGAAATCTTATCCCGAGCTGCATCCGGTTACCCGTTAATTAAGCAGGCGATAAATCGAATGAACGATGTAATTGTGTCTCTCGCCGTGTATTTATTCGATTAATGAATCCGCAGGCTATCGTTTCGATAAATGCGTGATATTTCCTCGTAATTGTGTGTTATTTTGTTACGGCCCGACAGCGCGTGTCGTCTTTCGAAAGTTCCTTAGACGGCGACGGGTCGTTCATGTAATCGCTGGTTGCGCGACGGCAGATAGTAATATGATCGAAGAGCAAACGATTGTTCCCGGCGTTTCCTTAATTGAGGACGCGAAATCGCGAATTCTCATTCGGGTCCCGCTTTCGTCGCGACCCAACCCACGAGCCTACTTTTACGATTCCCGATCGGGACGGGTACACGCATAGTTCGTGATCGAAAAACTTAACCGCCGAGGATTTTACCATTCGGATTCTAAGGCTGCACGACAGGCTCGTCCTCGATCAGTTATCGAAAATCTGCAAAAATACAGAGTTCGTATCTCATCGCGTACCGTTCGGTTGCTGCATCTTTTGTAAACGCGAAGGTCCGCAGGCTGTTGTGTACAAAAGGATACACGGTCTCGTGTGCACCTTACGGTAAAAGTTTCGTAACGTGGTCTAATCTCATTATCCTTATTCCGCGTGCGTATAAATAGCGTGTCCTCAGCGTGTCCGAGACACGCGACACCCATACGTACATAAACGTACGTGATGCCGTGTTCGGGCCCGGAGCAACTAGGCTGATTCGATCATTCATCGGAATCCAAGCCTGGAGCGAGAAATACGGAGTATCTGGGCCAGGGTGCTCCGGGACCGATCTTCGATATCGTCTAACCGGAATCGGCAAGGACACTCCTAAGAGCCCATTATCCGCGTCATAGGTTCGTGGAACTTCTCTGTATTAGGGTACTCATCATCGTGTATCATCAAACATCCCTTTTTCTCACGATTTTTATTTTGCATATGTAGATCTGCAGTCTATTCGTAAGATGTTTCTAACGATTAAGAATTCGTAGAAGGTAATTCACCTTGACCCGTCAGTCGACTCACCTGTCCGCGAGGGTGCCGTATAAAGAAGAATCAAGAGAAAAAAGACGAAACAAGCTCGATCCCGGGATATGGTCAAGAGGAACGCGTGTCAGTCGACGGAACTTTCACGGTTGTCGATCTTGAAGCGTTTCCTATTTTTCTGTTCGCGTGCCGCGACCGAAATCGTGTCTTCGCGTAACGGTGAGTGAGGGATTTGGAGGCCGAGACACGCCTAGAACTCTCTGTGGACAATCGTCATTCTTTTCTGCGGAGAAGGTAGGTTTGTCTTCGCTCGTAGCAGTTACGGTTCGGCGAGTAACGTGATGAACGACGCCTAAACACAATGGCGAGTCGACGAGAGTCTTGTCTTCAAGGACCGCGATTAATTGTGAATGGAAAGCTGGGGAGACGGGCGTGGTTAACAGAATCGATGAAACTGCGTTTCGTCAGCGTTTTCCTGCAGTCTCAACCCTTGCACCGCCGTTCAAGCTGATTCCATCCGAAAATAACCCTTCTGCATTTTTAAGAATGCTCATAGTTACCCGCCGTTTATTCTCAAAGAAAACTTCAAATTTTTATTAGTTGTTCTATCTAATGGAATTTCGAATTTTCATCAAAATGATTTTGTAACTACCTTCCGCGCTAATATTTTAAAGCAAATTGATGGAAACGTTACTTCCACGACCAACTAATTTAATACTGTATAAAGGCTAGACGTTTATCTCGATTCTACATTCGATCTTTATATTGGAACTTACACCTATCGATAACGCGCTGTTCTAAGAAGGTCTATTATCTTCGCGCTTGGTAAACATGGTTTTAACCTTGGGACAAGCTTCTCGCAACGCAATCTATCCCGATGGTTCTTGCAGAAGAAAGGAAATTTCTATCGATTACACCGTTAACGACAAATTGTTCCAAGTGCAAACACGGAAGAAGAAAGTGGGAAACAGGAAGCCGATTTAATCTGAAACGTGGAATGGATTAACCTGTTGATCGAACAAGGCTACGTCTAACCGGTCCGATGATTCCAGTTTCTCCTTGGAATGCGACGAAATACGTGAATTAATTTTGCACACTAGACCGCTGATTTTCTACAGTACTTTATCTAGGTCTTGATACACCATAATTGCCACATTACTGTATAAATAGTAGACATTTTCATTGAGGGTATGAATGATTTTCGACAGCATTTAGGTAGAAGTACCTTTTGTTTAATTATTTTATTACAACGTCAACTATATCGAGAAGAATTGCATGGTCCCCTAATTTGTAAATCGCGAAGGTCAGCAGAAACGAAATATAAATTCTAAGCCGAACAGCGTATCCAGCTTTGGAGGTCAATGATCAGAAATTAGTCATAACAATAGGAAACCATTGGAGTAGTTCCTCCAAAAGTACAATTTTTCCCCGAGAGAATAAATATTGAGAACTGTATGCCGCAAAACCGCGAAATCTTCGGCAGAATGGGAACAGCACAATGTGAACTATTATTATAAATTATTCATTCTTTTCGCGCGCGAAATCTAGTACTTGTAAATTTAATTTAGCAACATTTAAATTAATTGCCGCGTAGTAAATATACTCGAGTTTTGCTTTAAGCGAGGGGCTGCGAAACTCTACCTCAGTAGTTGAGGATTGACATGTCCACA
The DNA here is from genome assembly GCA_028455605.1 of Lasioglossum malachurum. Lineage (NCBI taxonomy): Eukaryota > Metazoa > Arthropoda > Insecta > Hymenoptera > Halictidae > Lasioglossum > Lasioglossum malachurum. The sequence continues at coordinate 19,405,504 of CM052311.1, forward strand.
ATCAGGACGTCTAAGCCCGAATATAAAAGTCAATGACAGATTCACCAACATTGAACTTAAAATCATTGTGACTGGAACTGTGAACGTGTGAATTTTATTCACAGGTTATCCTTCGCACTATCAATTATTTTTCAATTTTATTGCCAACTCCCTACTATTTTAAAATGTCGAGTGTGACACGACATAGGAGTTCCTGTGATAAAAACTGATGTTGAGTCTTTAATAAAGGAGTGGAAAGGTTAAGGTACGTAGCCTGTGGTGGAAAATAGAACAGAAACCTCGAATGTATATTGTATATAGGGGCTACGTTATACATACAGTGACTCGAATTAATATTTTAATTCGATTGATTGATTACTTTTTTAATATCGTACTATACGATTTGAACTATTTTGGGAAGCTAAAGCAATTAGTTTACTACAGGATGTGAAAAGAAATTTCACAATGCAATTGGTCGGAATTGTATAGAAAATACTAAAAGTTTCATTTTACAACTTTTTTATACAGGCCTATACTGAAAATTTAAAAAATACGTTTTGTAGATTTGTGTCAATTAAACATATTCTGAAAATTTCGTCAAAATCGGTCGACGTTGCAATGAGCTGCAAACGTTTAAAGATGGTAAGAATTGCAGATTTTCACGATTCTCGGCCTATATCTAAGAATTCTTACATCTTTCAATGTCTGTCGTTTTTTCCCGCATCAACCGATTTCGATGAAACTTTCAAAGTCCATATAATTGACACAGACCTACAAAAAGTACTTTTTAAGTTTTCAATATAGGCCCACATAAAAAGTTGTAAAATACAACTTTTAGTATTTTTTCTACAGTTCCGATCAATTGCTATTTCTGAAAAAAAAATTGTATTCACATCCTGTAGTAAACTAATTGCTCTAGCTTCCCAAAATAGTTCAAATCGTATAGTACAATATTCAAAAAGTTCTCGTCTTTTTTAGAGCGTCCGAATATTAATTCGAGTAACTGTATGTCTAATAAAGTCAACCCTCCTATACAACGTTTATAAATCGTTGCGAATGACTGAATCGTTTTGAAAAATATGTTCTATCTATCGAGATACGGTAAGGGAAGGAGAATTTGTTCGAATTTGTAAATCCGCCAGTGGTCCCAGGAAGGAAGATAGCTAGGAAAACTCACCGCGAAGAACGTCAGCAGGGATGAGCCTCCTGTACGTTTTGGGTCGTTCTTCCTCCTTCTCCTCAGCGGCGAAGACGACGACCGCGACGACGAGCAACAAGACCGGCAACAGCTTCATGGCGACAGTTGGTTGCAAGCGGAGGAGGATCGACACCGAAGAAGGAGGAAGAGGTGAAGAAAAAATCTATAGAGTCCTCGTGTACCGATTAAGAACTGGTTGGGCCCGATTCTCCTGCTGGCATTTTATAGCTGCCCACGGGGCGGGGTCCTGTGATCCCCACCAGACATTATGGTCTCTCACCTCTTGAACCACCAGTCACCAAAGAATCATTCCCGTCCGAAGCTGGATCGTCGTCGTCCACCACACGCGCGCACCATGCACGGACGCCGAGATGATTCGTGCCGGACTGTCCCCTGATCCGCCATGGTGTTCTCGGCACGAATCATTCCAGCTCTATGTACGCCTACCCCTCCTCCCATGTACGTATTGTAGTCGTCGCGGAGTATACGCACACGAATTTACTATGGAAATCGAATCGAATCCACGACCAATGCATTCCGCTTGGCCGCGATACATATGACAAAGTGGGTTAGCATTCGGTGTATGGGTTTTCTTCGTTCTCTTTTTTTGGTCCTGCCCAGGTCTGGCCTCCTCGAGGGCACCATTCCTTTCATTCGGTCAATTAAATCGTTCGGCTCGTAGGAAAGTTTCGGTCACCTTAGGTATTCTTTTCTTTTCGTTTTCTACGGGTGTCGTAATGGACTATTATCATTTTAATAGTCGGTTTGGAGATAACCTTTTTATTGAATATATTATTGAATCACCGTGTGGTAGCTTAGGGGACTTAATTTAGTTGTCGTGCAAAACGGTAGTGTAGTTATTGGGAATGTTCATACGTGCGATGCAAGCTTAGCTCAAACTTGATCTCTTCAAGGCCACTTTTTTCTTTGAATTATTCCATAGGAAAGTTTCGGTCCCGATATTCATGTGTTTCGCCTGTAAACGATAATGTCGCGGTTTACTAAAATAATACAACGAAAATTATACATGTAACTGTATAACTTTGTACAAATAGTAAAGGATTCGAAAAATCTGAGAATGTTAATACGTTGTTTGCAAAGTATATTAAGGGATGAAATAAATTTTTATTCCCCTAATCTTTATAACCCCCTCTCTCTTCTAGGTATCTATTTTTTTCGTGTACTGTATAAGAACGTATATGAACTGCATCTTAACCAAGGATTTGAACAATTCCAAAAAAATGACTTTCTCGATGTTATTCAAAGTATGAAGCAATCTATATACGTCAAATGTACACCACCGTCCATAAGTCACCGGACGCCTGGTTGCTCTAAAGAAAATGCAAATTCTGATGTGGGTACCAGCTCATGAAGCAATCTTACTAGTAGATTGTTTTATTTTTATGTAAGACAGTGGCTCCGAACACATATAGAACAGCTCTCCACCTTTCACCAGAATTGCTTTAAAAATTAGGAAAAGATAACGAGCTCGAAGTTACACAATACTCGCCGCAGTGCACCCACTAAAATACAATTAAAACGTAATGACGCTAACTAGATAAACGACCGAAGAACGTGCACCGAGAATCGGCGAGGAATTTCTGGGAAAGATTACAAAAACTGTGAAGTATAATTAGCTCGAGAATATAGGTATTAAAAAGTTCACCATTAGATCATCCAGATTGATTCGAACGATTTCTATATGTTGCAATCACACTAATGAAGAAGATGTTCTATATCGTTCGCCGTGTTCAATAATGCTTGAATTCTCACCGAACGCTAAGAGATGTTTGCGAATTCAGAAAAGCATTATTGGCATTTCTACTTTCCCGAAGAAAGTTATGCGCGTTGTCACTTAAAATGTTCCCCATAATTTGCATAAGAGGCTATGAGGTGATCGAAGCAAACGGAGGCAGCAAATATCTGCGAGGCAGTAGGTGTAGTTCGAAACGGAGCAAAAATAATTATTAATAACCTTACCTACACGAACTGGGTGGTTTCAAACTAATAAATGCGGATGAAAGTTTTCATACGAGGATATGAAGCTGTTCATTGGAAGCAAGAAATGGGAATAAATGGGACTAATAAACATTTTTTATGTTTAAGCAATTTATTTTGCGAAAGGTCGTTTACGGGGTACGGACCGAAATAAGGCACGGTGACCCTACCTAATAAATTTTGCCCCAATCCTGGCTCTCGCAAGGCAATTAACCCTTACTCCGTAAGTATTGTTCCGAGAACCATAAACCATGGTTGTGCCTGGCCTATTTGCGATCTACTGTGGATAAAAGTCTTTAAAAAATCTGAACAAATAACATCTTCAAACCTTCTGAATGGAGATTAGAACAAGATATTTAAGTAATAGTTTGTTTTAAACATATTAATAAGAAATATCGTCCACGAGAGAGAGAGAGCTACTTTTTTCAAATTCACTCAGACACGATCCTGATTTATGAAGCAAGGATTGAATTTGTCCTTGATGTCGAGTTTGTAAAATGATTCATCTCGAAATGAAAATTTGCATAAAGATTCGCAGTTTAGATAGAAGCAGTCGAATGACTAAAAAAAAAGTGGTCTCGAGCAGTCTGGTTCGATAAAGATCTTCTCGTTCGTCCTCGTACCCGTAAGGATAACGGAGGTTCTCTTATGGCGGGCAAACAAAGGCGACTGGCGACATTCGTGGCAGCGTCACGCGACTCGAAACAAGTAAGTATTGCTCAAGGAAGAGAGCCTGGGCGAACTCGTTTCCCTTTCGTTCTCGTCCCGTCGTGTTTACCCATGACGCGTTCACCGTAGAATATAACTGAATCTTTCCGTGACCGTCGCATCGCCTCTCGTGAAATTTTGATTACCAACGGCTGTAAAAGCGTATCGTGTCCGCGAGCCTAATTAGACTCAATTAGGATACCCACGTTCGCGATGCTCTAATGATTCGCGCCGCTCCGGACTGGGCCGGCGTTAACGAAAATGGCAATAATCATTTGGACTGTGACAACGCAGTTCTTCTTTTTATTACTTTCTGATTAATTTCCCTGTATGTGAAATGTTACAATGAAAACTGTTAATAAAAACAATGTAAACTACTGTAGACTATTCAGTCCATTTTCAAGAAGATTGGGAATCACATCTTAATTGATTAACGGCTAATAAATTCGCTAATGATCCCACGAAATAAAATATTACAGTCTCGAAGAAATGAAATAACGGGGGCCGGAAGTGATTTACGTTTCAGCGCATAGTGTCGAAGTTTCAACAACGTTTGGACCATGATGGCAAACTTTCGCTATTTCGTTGAGAAGCATCTCGGCGAACAGCTTTGCATGCGTCTATTATACCTAAACACATGTGTCCCGCAAGAAAAACTATCGTTCGATGTATAACTAGACAAGCAATGGCTTCGAGAGTTTCTTCCTGACCATTCGAAGCAACAAGTAGGAAGGAATCGTGTTAGTGTTGCTGTATGGTTAATAACCGTTGCGCAACAAGTTCATCTATATAATTTACGAGGAACTTTAGCGGTAGCATTGAGCGCTGCTGCGCTTATAACGCGATTAAAAAGTAACGGAAATATTTCACCAGTGTCGGAACAAAGGGGAGCGAAACTTCATTCTAAAATAACGGGCAAAAACATAGATCCGGCAGAAGTAAAGATATTCTTCGGTTCGCACGGTGAAAGTGAAAACTGAGATCTCTGACTTGTTAAAGAACCTATCGGAAGTATATGATACGAAAAATATAAGATCCTATGCTTATCCTTGTTCACCGATGCTCCCCGCCATTTTGTAAAAGTGAGCATTACAAGTGCATAATGATCCGCAGTCTGCTTACTTATGACAATATTCCACTTTGAACTTTCCATTCGCTGTTCGCGAGTACGACCAACTGTTTCTCGAATAGAATGTTCTCTTCGTACGGCAATAAAAGACAAAAGAAAGAAGGAGGAATACATTTTCTGCTCGCTCCGAAATTAATTAACGAAATGAAACGGAGAAGCGCGGTCGAGGCATAAAATCGCGAGATAGGAAAGCGAAGGAGAAAGGGAAAGTTGCCCATCGGCGTCCTTATCCCAGGTGAAGAGACTGTAACCTTCTGAATCACCGGTTCTGAGCAAGTTCGAGGAACTTCAAGCGGAACAGCTTGACATCTTTCTGGACACCTCTCGCAGATGGTGTAGAAAATCATGTGCTCTTCCTGGAAGGAGAATTTTGCTGTGAGCTGCTAAACATCGTTTTTCCACCTACGTAATTTGTAGTGATCTTGTGCTTCTCGTCCGTTTCATCAGTTTATTGTTCTTCTGCATCTGGCGACCTCGAAATGCCTCGACTGTCTGCTCGAGCGACTTCACGGGTAACAAAGCTTCTTTCAGAGCTCCTTCCGCTTTCTCTTCAGACGACTCTCCCTCGACCGCCAGTTTCTCGTCTCTCGATGATGAAAATGAAAGGGTCGCGTGTTTCGACCTTATCCGCGTTGCGGAAGACAGCATCGCGGATGGCACCGCACGCGGAGCAAACGGGACCACATTCTCCGAGCCCTTGCCACTTTCCAACAAGAAACTGTATACCGGAGCCTGTAACACGAGGACATCGCTTACAATATTGTCCTCCAAGTGTGCGAAAACTCAGGTCATCGAAGATCTGACCTACGACTAACGTTGGAGGATCTCTGCTTTGACCACTAACTGTTGGGTATCTTCAAGACCTTCTCCTTCTAGAAATCTAGGAAGTTTTAATGTCGATTCGACCCTGTTTTCTGCTGAACGGATCTTTCCATTAGGCGTTTAATGGTGATGTTCTTATTTCTTTGATCGTATATCTTCCACCGTGAAAGCCTCAATAAGTCTCTGTTAAGATTTAGCCTCTCCGGGAGCCTAATCGCAAATATGCAAAATTTGTTGCTTTTCTCGCCCGGAGAACTTTCTCAAACAGAGTAGAGAAATTGCTTATTCTCGATGTTTATTCTTCCCACGATTAGAAAGCCCAATTAACGTGTTGATTAGAGGCCTCTTCAACGCCTCCAATTCTGGACGCAAAGTACCATAATTTTCAGAATTTAGTGGACACTTTTATCTGCATTTGAATGAATTCCGTGATGAAAGTATGCGACTATGCGCGCAATAATAAATTTTGTGAGACAAAGTGCTCATAATTGGTCTGGTTTCTTCTGAAGGTGAATCGTACTGTCATCAATGTGCCACGTGGCGAAGAACATTGTAGCAGATCCGGAATGTCAGGTTCGACTCAAGTTGCAACCGGTTGCAGGTTAATAGCGTCGAAAGAAATCCCTGCACACCAGAAAAGGTAGCTGGTGTGAAAAGCGTGGGACCAGAACTGAACAGAGCTGTCACGATTTATTACACTAATTTAACTAGTATCGGTGCACGCCTAAAGTGAAGATTATGTGCAAAACCGATGTAATTACTAATTATAGGTGGTAACAAATAATTACGCTTCTCTATTTGCTGATAATTTGTGACCGGTGACGAACGAAGAAAGAAGAAGGACACATAGCTGTTTACATCTCGGTAAGGCTTGTGAACGAACGCGTGAGTCATTGAATGCATCATATCTTAGCACACTATCCGCTGAACGCCATTAGACACTATCTCGAGACCCGACAATTATTCTTCGGCAATCCGTTAATTAAGTTATTATTAAATTCTTCGTCAATTATCTCTCCGACGACGGATATTCATGACAACAACACAACTTTTTCTACTTTTCTACACTTCTTCTAAGCACGTTACTCTTTCTACTATGTAGTAGGAAAGACAAGAACTGAATTGCTCCATGACCATACCGCCGCCCAAGGGGTAATGAAAAATGAATGAGACCCCTTCTCGATAGGCCTTGACACTGAAAATTTTCCTAAACAGCTAGCCGCGTAGAAAAGCCTCAACAAAGCTGCCCTTCACGTTTTCCGCCCTCTATTCAGCGTTGAAACGCTAACAGCTCTTAGAACAATCTCGAACGGGTCAGCAAGTGGAACAGAATACATAGTTCTGTTCTTTTAATGTGGGCTTTGACTCGACTCGCCGTTCAATGCTCGCAAGTAAAATATTGCGAAATGTAGAGATACCCTAACCGCATTACAGTCGCTCGTACGAGCGAAACAAATACGAATTCGTGCCGGATATTCGGATGACGCAATTTTTAAAAGCTGCGATAACCGGATATACGTGTGCAGAGTCACGATCCACTTAAATTATATCATACCCGCATAAATATGTATAAGCCGAAAAATAATATGTTCGTTACAAGTTACAATCTCGCGTCGCTGTGCGCGCGAACCGTACAAAACGTAGTCAGCTTCGGTGAAAGGAGACCTCGTTCAAGATCTATAACATAACGTGCGACTTCTTGAATTTATACAAATTTGTTGCCGGTTTCTACGGCTTACCGTGATCGTTCGTCGGTTTGTTATTGCGCAAATATTCGCTCGGTATCTTTCGAATCTATATATTTCGAAAAAGATTCGATAAGACATTAACACGTTCAGGAATAATATTTTCCCGATTCCGTGTCGTTACTATCCTGTGCACTGATTAGCATTCATCAAATTTCCAACTTGCACAAACTGTACGAACAATTCACAAAATTCCACACATTGGTTTTACATGTACAGCAGTAATTTACGTATTAATATGAATTTAATGTTGTGCGCCTAATGCGGTTTAGATAAATCCTAGATTAGATAATGTGACGCAATTCTGCTTCTAAACGCACGCAGACAACGGTGATATTTGAAAAGGACGAGTGTCCATGTGACATTTATCTTAAAAGCAGTTTAACAATTGCAAGCGTATGTAAGATCGAGCGAGGGATCCTTAGTAAAAGTAAAAGCAGTCTTTTCCAGAACATTCGGATCGTTCCGCTGTAGTCAAGCAACTGCCAAGACTTAAAAGTCACCGCAACCGATTCCTCCAGCAGAAAGTGCTGCATGTCTGCCTTTTAATATCTCTACGAAAATCCAAAATTTTCTACGATGTTCATCCAGAACTCAAAGCAGGTTCTAGACATTTTTATTTGTCGTGGTAGCTTCTCCTTTTGTAAGTTCTGTTGGTCCTACAATGTTATTTAGCACTGCGGCTAAAATGGACTGTATTGTCGAATACGAGGACCTTATCTTGTACGCAAACTCCGAAATTGGAACAACGCCATACTTTATCTAGTTGGACCTTCGAAACTGTTATCTTCCATACAGAATTTCATGCGATACGTCATATACATCGAATCATGGCTTCTTCTCCGCTCCTCCTTCGCGATCGGGACCATCGTGAAAAGGTGAAAGCAGATCGCTTGCTATAATCCTTGAATAGACATTGCGATTTTTTTTCTCTTTCTCTTTGGCCCCCTTACAATCATTCGGCATAAAGACGCCGCGTGAAATCACGACCAAGAGAACGATTTTGCAACCGTCTTCGAGATTATTTGAGTTATCCTCCGATATTCGTTGTACGATTTCTTTGGGAAATACTACACGGTTCATCATACGCGAGTTAACGAAACAACATATGGAATACATTCAGTGTGAATACATATATGTAGTGCCAGGGAGAGAGACATGATTAGGTTTTTAAGGGCAAACACTGTGATAAGCAAAAAATTTTTCTAAAGATAACATTTTTCGAAATGTCGATGCAATCGAGGTATTTTTTTTATTGCCGTGATGTAATAGCCAATGTGAAGGTGAATTCAAGATACTATAATATTATGACCTTCATGTGGCACCGAATACTATAAAAAAATTGAAATAGATATATTTTAAATAATTTTTATAGTGCTAAAGTTAGGTGGAACAGTATGTAGAAACGGTACATACATGAAGAAGCAATATAGAAACATTTTATCGAAAGTATCATTACGGACAGGTGCAAATTTAATCAAATCATAAAGACTTAACAGATAGTTGTATACACCTCCATTATCAGCAATTTAGAAAGTATTCATTCTGGCTTAATTACTCGCCAAGAGAGAGAGAGACAAAAGCATCGTGATCCGACAATAAATCCCATACATTTATACGCAATTATCAGTAATGTGATCCGCGGGAAGATTAATTAAGTGCATTATGATGCACAATTTCTCGAAATTGCGATAATTCGATTGTAAACATCGCCTAGGGCCTAGAAGATAGCAATCAGTATCAATCCATCATTCTCGCATCAACGAAGATTTTTTGATTTATCAACAACCTGTCAACAACGCTATTGAGTTAAGCACGCTTTTATTTTGCTAACTTATTGATTTCGAATCAATGCGAATTCAATTATCATTTAAGTGACTGAAATGAATAATTATGCATATCGCGCGGTATCTTTTGAACGCGCGCTTCAATGTGATCGCAATAAGTCGATCAATAATAATGTGCATTCAAGCACGGTCCAGTGATTTTTCATAGAATTATCTTGAACATCGATGAAATTTTCCCACGAGATGTTTTTCTGAGCTCCAATGTCAGGAACGCATAATAATCGTAAAATAAACTGTTCCATTGCACATTTTTTCCTATGACGAGGCCACGCTATTGGCACGAATAAATTATAAGAAGGCTGTGGATGTTATACAAACTCGCAATTAAACAATTCCACTTAAAAGAACAGATTTCAAATGCATATTACATATACAGATAAAAATAGAGTACAACATTTTATTGCTTTCTATATGTTTCTTGTTTTTAACGATTTTTCTCCGACTCTCACTGCAGCTGTAATCTAATCGTGAATTATTTTAGCTAATTAAAACAGAGTTGTTATGTAAATAAATACATAAGAACGAAGTACTTTCTTACCAACTTAGAAACGTTTTACCGACAGAACCAGAGCGCGGACTCTTGCAATCAGGAGACAACGCTGTGTCGAAAGAATATTGTTCTTCAAAACGAAGCCGCAGGTGCGCAATTAAGGAGCAGGAACCGTAACTACAAACGTTAGTTTTCTGAACACCAATCAAGCACTTACAATCATGTAACTTGCCCTTGGCATAATTCGAATAGTATTATTACTTCATTGTTATGTTCTGAGAAACTTCTCAAGTTACTCATGACAGGCAAATTAATAGTTAGAACCATGGTAGGCCTACGATTCATCTTTCATATGTGTATGCAATTAACGATCTGATACAATATTTTATTAGCGTTACGTACTTCGCGGTTATTTAGAGGTATAGTTAATTAACGTGAGTTGGCGCCTCTGCAGTGGTGCACTGCTTTGCCCATTGAAGCGCGCGGAAATTTAAACTAGTTGAATGAAAAGCTGACGTTCTGTTACAAAAGTTATTTTATATTTTGTGTTTTCATATTATTCTTTACCTTATTACATATTTTTACCCTGGGCTCTAGGAATAGGTAGTATTTAAATAAAGTTTAAGACGCTTTATAGTCAATTACAAAACAGATTAACTTGTTTATTTAATTGAATATATACATATCGCGTACTTTTATATTTTAAATACAGTGGGTGTACGAATACTTTGTACACCCAGTGTACATGCATATATTATTCTACTATGTAAACTCTAAAGCAGCCCCTAACGAAAAATAAAACAGATATGAAATATGAGAGTTACCTAATATTTTTACACGTTGCAAATTAAAGCAAATTTAAACTGTAAATGGAAAAATTATCGTTAAATAGTTCTAGAGAATTTAAATTATGATAATGCATTTCTGATTTATTGTATTACCTTCTATAATATGTACATATATATTCTAATTATTCATTTTTAAATACATATAATAAATAAATGGAGTAGAATTAACTGTATAACTTTTACACTCTTATTTTTATACAAAATTAATGCTAAAACAAAAGGCAATTGATTATTAAATATTATTGGAAAATAAAATAATATGATATTTGTATAGATTAAAATATAAATCAAGTTTTGAACTAAAAGTTTTGTTAATTGCTTTTTCTGCTTATTATTTATTGTATCATAATTGAACGGATTAACAGTCTCCAGACTCCGCTTTAATTGTATTAGACTCACTTCTTGTTTAAAAATTGCGTTTGTTATTGGAGCAGTAGCAATCTTTACGTCAATTTTTATAGCCATAAACCTTTCAAGTAACACATGAAACAACCTGTACATCTTTATACAATGTGTACACTGTGTGCTTTGTTAAAGATTCGTTCCACAGCATATGTTTTTATCAGAAATTTAATAAATAATTGAAATTGCAATTTATAATAGAACAATCATAGGCAACAGAAATAAATGGACATTTATATACTACTAATATTGTTGAAGTATTTGATGAAGCAATTAAATAATTTTATTAAACAAGATTTTATAATTTCGCAAACATTGGTAACATCAATGTCCATTTATTTTTATTCCCAACTGTACAGTAGTAATGCAAAAATCCTAAGTTGTATCGTTCCATATAAAATCTAATGTACATTTCACGTGCAGAGATATTGTAATCACGTGACATTTGAATCACATAATGTGATCTCAACTCGCAGGCTCGAAAAATATTTTGTTACTAAAAGTGTCTGATAAAATAGATTGTTTCCGTACAAAAATGCTTGCACAGTCGAAGAGATGATGATATATACATTGAAAAAAGGAAATATGGATAATTAACATCTTCCAATAAATTTGTTTTGGATATATTGAAAAAGATTGATAATTTTTACATTGTTAGTGACTAGTGCATTAATAACAATGACTCTTGGTGCCTTATTCAAATAAAATGAGATAATTCAACTAATATGTACTATGTATATCTTCTTATAATACAGAAATATTTAAATAAATTTTGTATGTGTATACATGTCTCTTTCAACGAGAAAAGTTTTTAAATATATTAACAGACACCGTACTCCCTTTTACTTATAACTTATGTTCTTTTTATACTAATATTTCCTTATGTGCACATTAATATTTATTACTGAAATCATATTAGGTGATGTAATAAGAATCTCTTATCTTCCATTTATAAAATGTTATCAAATTAGTTATTGTTTATATTAATTATGATTATAAAACACACTTCATCATTTTACAATTATGTCTATCACCCAACATAATTCGTACTGTACATAAAATAACTTTAAATGGTATTTAATATGCCTAGAAATATTAGACTAGCCACAGGCAAGAACCATATAGTTTTTTAAATGTTTAATGTAATTTTCAAAAAAGAATCTCTTTTAAACCAGATGTTCTACGCTATTTATTCACAGCCTATTTTTTTATTCTGGAAGACTTATTATACATATTAATTTTTCCTGTAATACATCATCTCTTCTACCGCGTTATACAGCATTTAGCCCTTAATCAAGAAATTACCTTACAAGGACGGTGAATAGAAATTTTACTCAATAGGTGCAAATCTTTCCTGCCAAATGTGAAGTCGATGTTGAGTACTTAATATTGGATTAAGAACTTGTCCTATACAATTAATACGGCTTTTAAACCGATCTCTGTCTCTACCCATTTGTTCCCACGGGCCTCTACGAGCAGCACGGTACGCATAATCCCATTTTACCATGACATGAACAGTTGGATTCAAATTAAATTTTACCTAGAATTAAGATTTCATGTTTTAGTACATAGGAATTCAAATAAGTAATTCTAACCATCAAGTGACTATTTACTTTTGGAACTGGAGAAACACTTTCATTGAGATTGCATGTCTCATTTTTGTTTTCGTCGTCATCACTAGTTTCATCTGTATCGCTTTCATCTGTGTATTCATCATCACTTCTAAAGGTTACTTCAGATTCTGTTTCGAAAACTATACACGAGCTATCTTCCGAGTCGATAGAACTCTCTGATGCCAAGCGCGGCCGGAATGACTTTCTCAGCGAATTGTATTTACTGTCAGCAAAGTTTTCATTAAAAATATTTATACATTCAGGTATGTATCTCATTCTCATAGACAATTTTGACATTCCTTGGCTACAAGTCTTATGGGATTTCGGTTTCTGTAGTGTTGGTTCAACGTCGGCAAACGTGAACGCTTCGGGACAACTATCTATTCCTGAAGTATCTAATCCGTCTACTATGTCTACGTCTAAGCTACAACAGTCTTCTTCTTGCCAATTTTTTAAATCATTTTGTATGTCTGCAGCAATATCGTGCTTGGTGCGTTCCTTTCTATGTCTAGTTTGACTTACACCAGAACGTCTAAGCTGCGACTTTGCACGACCTCGACCTCTGCCCTTTGTTATAGTGTTATATTTCCTCCGTTGCTTTGGCGAGGAGAGTGATCGTTTCATTACTGTTTCTGTTTCAGTTGAGTCAGTTTTATAGAATCGATCTGTCATATTCCCATAAACCTTTTGCCACATATTTGTCAATATATTACACGCAGAAGTTTCTTTAACCATTTGTTCACTTTCTATGTCTGTATTGATTGTGGAGAAAAGTGGTTCGCTGTTTGTGATTACTTTGTCGTTAGCTCTATTTTCTGTGCAATTAGAAGACTGTTTCTTATCGCAGATACTAGTATCGTTAGTATATTTGCAGTTGTATGTATTGGTCACGTTTTCTGTGCTATCTATATAAGCGTGTTCAAACGATCCTTCGATATTTTTCTTATTTGATACCTCAGTTGGTGACAAATGATTTGAACTCTCCTTAACAACTGGCTCTTTTTTATCAGACCTCTCTCCAGCTTTGTTATTAATATCAATGTAATTGTAATTGAATTTTAAGTTCTCTATTGACGTTTTCTCATTAAAAACTCCACCCACATACAATTTCTGTTCTTCTAATATATTATGATGTATATTCTCAATCATATTTAAAGATTCTTTCATCGAAGTATTATGAATATACACATTATCAGTGTTCAATGTGTCCCTTTTAATTGTCAAATCTTTAAAAAAGTCATGAGAAATTATACCTTCATTATTTACTACTGTTACCGATAGTGGGTAATTAATGCCTGTCATAAATGATACAGGACCTTTGGTAACTCGATTCCACATCACATTCAAAGCATTGAACACGCTATATAGCATGTTTTCTCGCTTTGGACTTGACATTTTGCTTCCCCTGTTCAATGTATCGTTCATCGAATACATTTTCTCCATTATTGGTCGACTACACACAACATATCATCAAATGTAATAACAAAATCACATTTTCAAATGCAAATAAGTTGTTTATCTTTAATTTACTCACGTATTTTATTCAACAGACTGGTACTTCTTTACGACCTCTCTTAGTTCTCATATATCTCCTTTGTTGCACTACAAACAAAATGTTGAGAATTAGAATCGTCTCTTGTGTTCATAATCACAAAAATCTATAATACTTATAATCGGGAGAAGCACAAAACTTTTGGAGTGATCATTCCAATTATATGTGTAAAAGTTTTTCTGAATTATCTTTAGCTACAATTGCATATTTAAATAAGAATAATTGTAATTATAGATTGCAAACAAACTCTTATGATTGTACTTGAGATAGAATTTTGTAAATATTAAGATTCGTACTTCTTTCCTGGTGAGAATTCTTTCATTTTCTACATATGTTATTCGGCTAGATTATAACCCTGAAATTTAAACATTTCGAAGCCGTATAAATGTCTAAGTTAACTACGGGAGCATTTTACAATCTTGAAAACATTCGCGAATCAATATACAGTTTATAATTACAATGCCGTCTGCCGTCCCGTCGCAGATTTATCACGCACATTCCAAAGAATAAGATTGGTTGATACGAGCAAATCGCGAAGCGACGGGATAACCAAACCTTTACTGTTCCTTTCGTTTTCGCATATCGTTAAATTTGTTATTATGACCTACTGTTACACATAGGAATTGCAATGATCCAATGATAATAAGTATTTTTACGCATACATACAGCAAAGATAGCCTCCACAGCCGTGACAACCACAATCACGTAGTAGACAATCCTGATCGCAGTTTAACAACAGATTCTTCGATGTAGTGCACTTGTTGTCTTCGATCAAAGAATTTTCGATAAACCTTGTTACGTCGGACACAATGCTTCGCTTAGATTTCTCAATAATTTCAAAGGATTCCATTGTAATATGACAAAATATTGTTGCACACATTTCAAGAACAAGTTTCAAGCGGCCATTTTCAACTGGTTGATGCACAGAATACGCGTGATTCACGCGGCTTGGGGCGCTGTTGTCGCCAATATTTCGCATTTATGTTATCGTCGTATTTACGATTTACGATAAAGTGTGAAACGATAGTAAGTATATATATAGTCGTGTAAATTATATTTCGCGAAAACAACACATCAATGTTTGATCTCATTTTTCTGAAAATGTATACATATACATAGAAAATTGATGGACAAATTCAAATAATCGAGTGGATGGGAAAAGGTATTTCCTAATTGGTCAACATGTTGAAACTGATTCATCAACTGATGAAATCTTTTGTTATTTCCTAGAAATGATGCGTGTTTCATGTCTGATGTAAACAAAACAGTTACATACTAATGCCATTTATAGTTTTTCTTATTATTAGACTTGCAATGTGGTCAGAGAAATGGATGCTCATACAATTTGTACTAGCTTTTATTGGAAACTTTGTTTAAACATAAAATGCTAATCACATTGGAATAATTAAAATATATCTTTATAACAATAATAACATTATAATTATAATTATAATTTATTGTACAGTTTCATTACTGACATAAAAAATAATACAAGATATACAATTTACTACTCCCAAATAAAAGTTTATAAGTATTGTAATCCAATACCAAATTGTACCGATCGCAATACGTCGTATTTCATATATCTCAGGGGCGAAATTATATTCAATTCGATTCTTGCAACGTTTCCAAGTTTCATTACAATGCCGCCACCGACTGAAGCACGCACATTCTTCGAAAAGATATCCATATTCAAATCCATAAGATTCATATTCTTACTCAAATTATTAGCTGAAAATAAAATATATGTTATTCTCACGAATCTAAAATAATTTGTTTGAGCTAATAAACCAATTCCTCCAATTTAACGATTTTGTATGAATGTTAGATGAAACCACAGCTTTCAATTAAAATATAAGTACTCTGCGTGCCTCACAAGAAGACCCGTGGAACGAACTCGGGCCGATTGGTCAGGATGAAAGGACGCTATGGATAAAGGGTAAATCGCAAGTATTGGTTGAAGCGGTCACTACGATGTAGCGTCTGTTGTAAAAGCCATTGGGACTACGGTAGTGTCAACGTCGGGGATAGGAGAAGGTGCAATTCCACGAGACTTCTTGTGAGGCATGGGCAATACCGTCCACATCTCACGAAATGAGACTCGGAAGGTCTGCAGTATCGTGTCGCGAAGCACTAGTACTGTAAAATAAGTGTGTGAGTAAGTAAACGAGTGAACGTTAAGATGCGGATTAGGCGGAGCCAAAACTTCACTACTCTTGTCTCTGTGCCATCCCGAGTCTCTCTTTGTTAGCGACATTCAAGAAACTATACTTTTTATTATTTCAGACTCCTGTACATATTAATGGAGTTCAAAATATATCACATACTAAAATTATGAATATAAAGGTATTGCATTATAATTTTATAAAAATCCATACCCAATGTTGCGACATTTCCACCGTTGACAAAACCATGTAACCTGAACAAATCTCCAATACCGTTACGACCGGGTCTGAAAGGCAGTGGTGTATACAAATGAAGCGCCGCTGCCCAATACGCATCGCCGCCTAATGAATCGTTTTCCTCGCGAGGTCCACAACCCCTCATCTCGAATCCTCTAAGATTCATTGGCCCACCCAAAAAGAAACGATCGGCTATGCTTATGTTCTTGTCATCGTTAATCGCACGAAGTAATCCAGATTGAAGGCCCAATTGGAAAGTCTATTTAAAAGTTCATAATAATATTTATAATAAATCAGAGAAAAATATGTAATATACATATGTATGTGCATTCTCTAATAATTCAATTAAATAACACTTGCACAATATTCATGTGGCGTCCAGTTAGCTTGCATAATAAGTTCATTTTTTACAAAACCAATGTTCCCTCCAAGTCCAGCTACCTCCGTCGAAAATTGTACGAGACTTCCCATAGTAGGAAATATTGTAGAATCCCGTTTATCGATAGAACAAATGTGTCGTAACGCAGATTTCAAACTAGGCCCACTTTCTTTACGAACGGAAAACGACGCTTTCTTTGAACAAACAATTTGTCTGCATATGGCTTCGTACTGTAAATTGTGTTTCAGTATCCCTGCTCCATCAGGGTTAAAACCAATATCTAATAAAAGGCCTTTCTCAGACTGGTTGAAGCCAGACCATGGAAAATCACTAGTAGTGTTGAATACGCTAGCAGTTAGCCTAAAAACGAAATGGAATGATTATAATGGAAATGTGAATCATTGAAAGAGAAATATTCGTACTTACACTGTATGAAGCCAACTATTCAAAAGCGGTTTAACTGCTGACACATTTATATTTGTAGAACTTTTTGTACCATGAGAATATTCCATTTGAAGTCGCTCTCCTCTGCCAAATAAATTGGGTGCTTTTGCTCCAATAGTTGCAGAACATTCATTGTTTCCAACCATAGTGTTAATTCCACCTATTAATCGTCTCATTTCACGTACCGTAAAGGTGACCTGAAAGACCACGGGACTTGAGATTTCTCACAGGAATATCTAGTCTTTAAGAACACATTTTGTCAATGAACTGAAAAGAATTAAATCTGAGAAATTACTTATTTGTTGTTGAATTAGTGTGTAATTATATAGACCCACTTCAACGCCTTCTGGGGTGGCATGAGGACCTTCACTCGTATCAATGTAAACTCCGACGCTCCTAAAACATCCTAATGATTCTAGCTTTCCCTTGACTTTATGGACACGTATAATAACCTCTTGAAAATCTTTAGCTTTAAAGAGGTCTATTACTTGGTTTTTTATTATATCATCTTTCGTTCGCTTAAGTCCATCTATGTGTACTCTGTCAACTCTTGTCTATATCATAAAAAGGCTTCAAGTTAATACATTTGTTGACAATTAGAACAAGATGAGGTTTCATATAAGGATGTAAAGTTAAACATACCTTAACTGTTTGTAAGTTAATAGTCTTCTCTCCTGCTTTGTCTTTTTCAAATATGTTCTTCCTCTTATTAACATTTGTAAACTGCAAGCAAACATTGGTAAATGACACAAATTATTAATGTGATAAGAATGTACATTACTTTTTTCAAGACGTAAATGCTGTTTTTAACATAAACATATATTATTACTTACAGAATCTTCTTTGTTCTTGGGGTTGTGTTTTTCACTGGGAACAGCATGATTTAAATCTTGATTTAGTTTTTTTGGCATTGTTGTTTCCTGGAAACGAGAAGGTATGTTAATTTGTAAATAATAAGATGTAAAGCATGAATGAAAAATATAAGAAACATGGAAGGACATACTGTGAAATAAATGAAAATAGGGAAAGCTAATATAAGTTCTAAGTAAAAGATTACATAGAAACGAATTATTATTAGAAATTACTCATGCTGTAAATTAATGTGCTCGATTTTAGGTTATAGCCCTTCTAATAATATGCACTTACCTTTGCGTAGACAGTTCCCATTTTTACTAAAATTAATCGTATACAATTAATGAGAACTTACATTAAAATGTTATGCTGAATTTTGTCAAGTTCTCTTTAATATTTGACAATAATAAAAAGGGATAAATTTTTCAAATTAAATATTCAGAATGATTGAAGCTCAGCGGTGTGGCATAGTGGCATTGCTATTTGCTATTGCTATTACCGATAGTGAAACATCGCCCTCTGCAATGCTGCATTACCATAAAAGCTTCCATTGACAATCTACGCTGAAAGCGTACTAGAACGAGCTAGGACTATTTAGACTCAGACCAAACTTTACAAACTGTGTAATCAATAAATAATGTATTCAAACCATTGCTAGAAAGTAAATCTCTAGAGTGTAAACTGAAAATAATAGAACCGTTACAGTATCTTTATTGAGATGCGAAGTAGAGAGAGAGAGAGAGAGAGAGTTCAAATAACTTTATTATGGACAATTTAAATGTATGTAAACACATCGTAATGTAAATCAGGATTTTATTTTGTATTTAGAAGTTACATTATAAAACATATTCTATATGTATATAGAATTAATTTGTGTATTTTACATTACATAAAAATAGTGTTATCAATATCAGATATGGCAACTAAATATATGTATATTTAAATAATGTCTCTTGTAATGGAAAGACGGTTATGTAAATACATGAAAGAATTGCGTATCTTCAGAATCATCACAGTATGAAGATTGCCATAATTATCGTATCTTTGCCATAATTATCGTATCTTTGGTAGAGGTAGATCATGTTATCATATCGATAAAAATATACCTCATTCATAACAAAAACAATCA
The DNA here is from genome assembly GCA_028455605.1 of Lasioglossum malachurum. NCBI lineage: Eukaryota > Metazoa > Arthropoda > Insecta > Hymenoptera > Halictidae > Lasioglossum > Lasioglossum malachurum. The sequence continues at coordinate 19,425,041 of CM052311.1, forward strand.
TGTTTTAGTGAATGTTGAACGCTGCATCAAATCTGAATATAATACAAATTTACTCATCGATGTTAGTCCTTATTAATCTGATCATGTGCAGGAACTTTAATAAGAGGAAGACTTATAAATCTATTTACAAACTTAAATTCCAGATAAATAGTATAACAGATCATGTATTGAACAATAATATACTATCCTGTTGTTTACCACAATGTAACATATATATATATATATATATATATATATATATATATATATTCATTCCAGTAAAATACATATTAAATTGGACGTAATATACTTTCTTTATAACATTCCTTCAACAGTTATATAACTTATTTCTTACTCATAGTACTCGTAGTAAGAAATAATATATTATTATATAATTTAATATTTAAATATAATATTTTAAAGCTTTCCATAACGAGAATTCTCTTCCTCCATTTTAAAATCGTTGATACAATTAATCATTTAGTAAAAATACATAGTTGTTAGAGAATTAGTTTCTTATTAGGCATCATTTCTTTCTCTAATTTTTACTTTACTATCCATATAATTATCGGCAGTACTTCCTGTCATTGTCATAATGCAGCTGGACCCACTCTTGAATTTGTATTCGCAGAAGGCACAGGACTTCCATGAATTTCCAAATCAAATTCGGAATTTGACAAACTATTTCTCATAACTCGGTTCAAGCGATTGCCGTTCGCGGTTACTTCAGTGGATCTTCCGCACGCGCGTTGTGCTTCTTGACGAATAATTGTCTCATTAGTTATATATGCTTCGCGTCGAATTCTATCGCGTAATTTTGGATTCATATCAGGAATGCACCATCGTATAAGTATCATTACAAGAGCGACGACGTTCTGAAATCATGAATTTAATTAATTCTATGTAATAAAACATCTAATATTCACTTTCAAAAATGAGTTACGGGTGACAAATCACTATTTGATATTCAAAAATAAGAAAATCTATATACCTCGAAAACAACAATGAACGCTAATCTAGCAGCTAATACATGCCAGAACATAATTGTATATTGATATTTATTTGGAGAATTTGGTGGTTCTCTGTAGTCTGGATATCTGCATATGTCAACTTGTTCATGGGCGGATAGAACAAATGGCTGGGTTCCATTTTTTAAATCACTTGTGTTGAACTTCGACAGAGAATGGTCCAGAAAACCATCTAGCGAATAATTGTCAGAAACAATGATTCGGTACACTAATCTTGGTATAAAATTCGATGTAAAAGCAATAATGAATGCCTAAAAAAACATGATTATATATACATATGTACACTGTAGTATGCAAAACTTATTACTCATAAGTATTTCAACTCACATTAGTTATAACTGCGAGTTTGGAAATGGAATCAAGAATACGATACCATATACCTATATCTATGACACGTTGTCCGACTGGCCTTCGATACATTATTAATAATTTTTTTGCATCAAGTCGCATCTCAAAAACGTTATTCAGTAATGCAAAAAATGGCGCTAACGGAAATGCAGCAACGAAAATGGTAACGAAGCCATATTGTAATACTAGCGTGAACAAAAGTTATGAAAAATCAGTAATACTTCTACGGAGGATAAAAAACTGACATAAACCTCGTGTAGTTACCCATTTCCAAATATTCCGGAAATAAACTTCTTGGACCCCATTCTACTAGTTTATAGTCTTTGATCCACTGGAGATATTTTCTGGTATTAGTTTTTCTTTCTCCATTCGTCATAGTCATTCCAACATGTACTTTCAAAGTATTTAACCATTTGTAAAACAATGGAAACAACATTTCTAATATTGTATTCATTGCCTGTTTGCCAATCATAATGATGCTTAATTGTATACATAATTCCATAAGGCAGCCACCAGGTCCACATTCTTCTTGTCGATAATCGAAAAAACGATTGTAATTTCCTGGATATCCGACAAACTTTCCTTTGAAAAATGCTATATAAAATATGGATGCGTAATAATTTACAAACTCAAGTAGATATATTTTTAACGTTAAACTATCATCGAATTCAGTTTGTGTTCGAAGCAATTCGATCTGTAACATTGAGAAACGTATTACAAGAGTAAATGAAAAATAAACATGTACATCGTAAATCCAGCGTTATCTGAAATACCTCTGTTAAATATTCAGCCAACCAGACGTAGATCCAATTGAAGACAATAATGCAACACAAATTGATGCTAGCTGCAGTAGCTGTTGTAAAGAGTATTGCATAACTAGTTACCACAGGATGACCATAAACACTTAACGCAGTTAACACAGACATTCTATACAGAACAACTCCCAACACAGCGGCCATCGCTATTGCAATCTGTATTGTGGAATAAACTTTTTTATTTTGGATTATCATGCAATATAACAACTACTTAATTCTTCTTCTTATTATTATGTAGAGCAAGCGTACCAATAATAAGATGACGGAAAAACTAAGGATCGTTGCTGGTACTCTCATTTTCCAAAACGGTACCTGCGGTTCTTCAGTATTTGTAATAATGTTAAGGGACCTCTTTTTTATATGAGCTAAACGCGCTAAGTACTGTGGCCGAGGATGTTCCTCTTGAGCATCTAAACCAGTCAGGTCCCATCGATGAGTTATTTCAGCCGAGTATCTTTTCCACGATTCCAAGAATAACGTAGCTAATAAAAGATAATAAAATAAATAAGTAATTGAAGATCGATACGTTAACATTAATGTCATTGTTACTCTAAAGTAATACATACCCCATAACGACATAAATATTGAAAAAAATACGGTAGATGGATTGTCAAACAAATATGTGATTCTTGAATGCAGACAAGTCTCCTTTAAGTCCCAATATCCGCAAATGCGGTCACACAAGGGACACATTGAAATAGTACCATTACCGTTGCAAACATCTTCACTTGGTTCATTGTAAAACAGAGTTAAACAACTATATATGAAACAGAGAAGGCCGACAATGCTGGCTGGTATCAGCATATGTGTGTAAAATCCAAGCCAAGCAAAGTAAAGTCCAATTTTTACTCCAAAATATTCTTTGACGTAATCTAGAGGTTGATAATGAAGACATTTTTTCAAACAGGCCCATTCGGTGTATAAGAGATATCTCATAGACTCTGGTGATTGCAGGTCTCCCTAAAAATATTAGTATTGTACTTTAGAAAAATTTAAACAAGCTCAATAAAAACTAAACCGTTATCTGAGACAAGTACTGTGCGGTATCTCGCACGGACCCTAATCCGCGCAGGTAAAAAGGGGCATGGGTCACAAAGGTAAAGGCAAATACAGGGCCATTTTTTTTTGTTCGGACAGAACCAAATAGGACAATTAAGTTACAGAATAAATGGTCAACTATAGCTTCATGAGCGTCGATGGCCCTACTAACAATAAGATCATAAAGCTAAGGATACAACGAGAGTCCAGGTGGTAGTATTAAACACTAATACCTGAATGGCCCGTCTGATAACTGAACACCCTATCTATCCGAATAAACGCACGCAAGCCGATTAGGGAAAGATAAGGAAATCCCACATATATATGCCGTTATGTGTCCAGTTCAAAGCCAAGCATTCGAACAAAAATCTCACAATCCTTTGAATGTCAGATGGTGCGGACAAAGGTACACAATGGATATGTATGAAACAATAGCACCTTTCCGGTAAGTACGGTACGTTGTAATAACCATAAAAAGGAATAACCATTCTTTAACTGTTTTAGTACCACGCTTCAATTGGTACCATTCATTTAAACCAAGGTCTCCAACGTTTATGCTACCATGCCTCCCCGAAAACAAATTCTTGTTCGCGCCTCTCTATTTCTTATTTTTCTATTATGGTATAAAAATTAATGTTTGCTCCCAGGTTGAAAACCGCTGATTTAAACCGTGAACTTGAGAGATATTTTTTCTGCAAAAAACAAAAAGATTCAGCTTACATCGTGTAGTGGATAAGCAGCCACGTATGCTTTGTCTGAAATCAGCCTTTCTATTCCAAACGCAAAATCATCGTCCATGGCCTCCGTAAATCTGGTTCTATCCAAAATGAATTGTACTATTCTAGCACGTGTTGCGGCAGTAAAAAAATTAGGCATATCTATGTCGAATAAATATTCTTTATCACGACTGTAAACTGCAGTGAAGTTGTGTTTCATTTTTGGGAAGATCGTTTGATCAACATAATATCTGCTCATAATTCGTTTGAATAGAGAATTGACTTCGTTGATCAATGTGTTGCTACTACGGTTTTCAGGAATTTTCAAACTGCTTAATTCCTTCATTGGCAATCTAAGTTTTAATATTTCAGCATACCGTCTTAGCACTTCTCTCGGTGCATGTATCTTTATGAAATGGAGACCATTTGGTTCTGCATTCTCATATTCCATTTCCAAACCTTCTTTTTCCAAGCCCTTTTCAAACACCTAAAAATCGATGTTGAATACCATATGGTTGTATATATATTTAACTAAAAAAGAACTTACTCGTCTATATTCCGCACTTCGATGTGTTTGGGCTTCAGCATTGTATTCGTCCCAAACAAGAACAAAATCAATTGTTCGAAATTCATCTTGGAAATATAAACTAAACCCTGTTCTAGAATTTGAGACCTATGAATGCGTCAGATTAATTGTTTCTAATCATTAATATAGAGCTTTGATGTTCTGGTATATAATAACTTACAATTTCATTATCATTGTCGGACTGTCGAATTTCTTCCATTGATATTGCACTATGCATAGTGTTCGTACTACCTAGACTATCAACATCGTGCAACGCACTGCGAACACTTTGATACAAAGTTTGCACAGATCCGATATTCAAATTATTTGGTATCCAGGGCACAGTAACATCTTCATCGTCCTCTTCCATTTTAATCGAATAGATCAGTGGTCAAATAATCCTACTTATTTGAATCAAACAACTTATACTACATGCAAGCCAAATAAGCAGGATTTATGCAATTAAGAACAATAAATATAACTTGCAAACCTATTTTTACAAAATTTGAACTAAACATATTCATAGCAAATTATATGAGCACTGCTAGAAAATATATGTAATCAAAAACTACAGATAAATTATTATTGAGCAAGGGAACTTTTATATAGTAGCAATAATGACCATTTCTACAAAAAAAATAATACAAAGTCTCAGTCTACATAATGTACATAATGCAAACGTTAAAAAGCAAATTAAATACATACGAAATTTAAGAAAACTGCTAAAGAAACTATTCCACCATTTCTATTTAAAATAAATGCACGATATTCTTACAGTATTCTCATTCGATGGCTATCGAAAAATCTTTGCTTCCGGATGTTGTTAAGATACGGAGCAGGAAATTATTCTTGTATATAATGTACATCTGTCCTCGCATTGTAGGTCCATTGGTCCATCGTGCATATGTACACATTTAACCTTTCTTCTTATACGCACTGCAACACGTGTTTTAATTGAATCGTTTTATTGCATTTCTGCATTCATAACATTCACTAACTGTCCGAATATATGGTTTAGAAACGAGAAAATAAAACATGATGTGACGGATTCGTCATGCGGGCGTGAATTGCAATACCATATAAAATTATTTAGAGAACAATATACGCTAAATGATCACGTGGGCAATATATATATGTATTTAGAAATTATTTAGCACCATAATAAAAATATTTATTATAGAATATAGACTAGGATAAAATTGAAATATTATTTTTATATTTAATAGTACTATATTAAATAGTACTTTAAAGTACGATTTAGGTTTTTTAGTAAATGAAAAACAATTTTTATAGAAACACTAAATTATAATCAACTAAAAATATTTGTGTGAAAGAACAATTTAGTACGGTTGTAAGATTTATTTATAATGAGATTATTACAATTCTTCAATGAATACTCTCTCTTATGAACGCAAATACTTTATTTAATATAAAAAATTGGTAATACAAAATTATTCTTTGGTTTTATTATAAAATTTTTTCCACAGCTTCAACATGTATGAGTAGATAAATACTATTAAGTCTAATAATGTAAATAATGAAATACATGAATGGTAACACGAATTATAGTTTATAATTATACGAATAATGTATGAATTTGTATAATATGTCATAATATATTTTACATTTCCTATACATTTAACATTTAAATGTTAAATTATCATACTTTTTTAATTTAAATGGAATTAGTGTGCATCTTCTATTATGTACAATAATTATAACATAACTTATAATAAATCATACTTCTTGCATAACTAAGGAATTGAGCTCATCTTCTCCTGGGCACAAGACTGAGTCAATATTATAAAAAGCAGCATGTAAAGTTATCAGAAACCAGGATACACCTAAAACATATTTTATAAGTGTATTGTGTATATTCACACACAACAAGGATTTCTACTTAAATATATTTATGTTTTATTTACCGAGGACCCAAAAAAGTGCTGCACCAGCTCCCACCAGATAGAATATTGGTAATGAACATATTCCAACTAAACTGTATACCTGAGCCAATGTGAGTTTATGATTCAATACCATGAGTTCTTGTTTAGCATGGCGCTGTGAAACTTTGTAACATATTCCAAGAGATGCTGCAACAGCGAGCAGCAAAAGCGGTGACGTTATCCTAACATTTAAACAATATTATTCTCACAATTACATAATTCCATAATGAAATAGAAAAATAAAACCATATCTTACAAGCAATATATAACTAATCCAATGAACACGAATAAATAATTACTCTGGAAGTATTCAATATTTCTCACAACTCTTTTGCTTAATCTTGGTAAACTCGGTGGAGGCCTAAAGTTGCTTGTATTCAGAAATAAAGACCATGGTCTGACATTAGCTTTCCGATGTTCGATCCATTCATGAGCTTGTGGATATCCGATATTGCTTAGCGGTAGCTGCGGTATTTGTAGGAATTCGAGCCTATATAGATATTAAAATGCATCGCTTTACAAAATGTCAACAATATGTTTACTTTAATCCTATTTAGTATCAATCGTATATTTGATACAGAGAATTTCATTTATAGGGAATCCGTATTGTTCTTCAAGGACATGATTTACAGATAAAAACGGTGAATACGTAGAAATTTTGGTTTCGAAATTGGGTTGATGTGACATATCGCTAAAGCAGTGACAAGGAGGTGATTCATTTCCTTATAGGTTAGTAAACATCTGAAAGTTCATAAAATCAGTGTACGTTTTATTACCCGCTGCCAGATTTTTGTTTCTGTTGGGGCATTTGCATGTCACCGTCGATCTCGATTTCTAAGTCTGCCATTCTTCCTTTTACTGTTCAAATTTGACAAAATTGATCACCGCGTGACAAGGAAGCGACTATCTTCTGTTTAGCTTGTATTTGTTTTTTACGTGTAAATACCTAGCCTCGCATCCCCACCACGAGGCGTTTGCAGTTTCGTTTTAGAAGAAACTCGTCGTAGGGCCTACGACGTAAGCAGTAAAATTCCCATCATATCGCACATCGAACCACTATGTTATCCCCACCATCAAGAGCTGCTACACTAACACATCTACACGTTTACGCGTACAAACGCTACAGGTTGCAGCTGCTCGATAAAAATTCTTTCACTGCCTCCTTCGTAAAACTTCTTTCACGAAAAGGGCTCTTTGTCCGGTTAAGGTAAAAGACCTAAAAGATTTTTCCTGCTTCGCATGCTCGCTTGGATACTTTCATTTGGACAACCGTAAAGAAGAAAACTTTTCCTTGCCTCTTTTCGGGTGTGTTACAATATATTTATTGCATGCTATTTTTTTTCTATATACTATTTAGACGCTTCTTTTAAATTGAACTTATAAGTATATATATATCACTACTGTGTCTTCTCTCACAAACACAGGAAATCAGAATACGCAATTCTCTTGTTTAGATTTCCTGAGTTTGACTACTTTCCACATACATACGTATAAATGAAGTATACATAGAAATTTTATTTGGTACTTGAATTCGTCATATAAAGTCTTTGTATTAATTTAAACTAATTGTACGAATAAGGCTTCGATCGATACATCTACTTTAATGATTTCGTAAACTTTTAATAATAAGTTTAACAATAAGTTTTTGATTGACTGTATCTTTTATTTCAATTAGTGAAAGTGAAAATGTACATTAGAACACATGGTTTTACATATTACAGGAATATAAATGTTTTAAATGGTGAATGAGGTCATCCCTGTGTGGACAGGATTTGTTTGCATCGATTCTTCGTCAGAAGATCATCATCGTTTATTTTAAAGTGTCCTTCGATCTCAGGTCGAAACTTTCAAAGAAGTAAACCGTGACACAAAGTTTTTAGAATTTCTCTGCGAATGGCCCTCACCCTCGGGAAGCATGTGCAGATGACGCTACTATGTACGACCATTGTGAGTAATTGGAGCCAATAGGAGAGCACGTTATATCGAATTCCATAGTCTCTTACTTCAAACACGGTCTGCGATTGGTGATCACAATTTCCCAAGTAACACCGGGCCACCCGCCATAACGAACGTAGCGTGGTACGAGAAATTATTTGAATGAACGTGTTTCAAAGCAATCGTGATTGACAAAATATTCCTGATTAGTACTGATTTCACTTTAGCGTACGCACTACACACGAGAAAGTCGGAACTACCAGAAAACTTGATGGTGACATTTTGAAGACAATGGAAGTCGCGCAGAAGTTCCATTTCGAAGCGTGCGACATACAGGACGAAGAGCTGAATATCAGCTGTCGTACGAACAGCTCCGGTTGTGATGTTGATGATATTTTAGATTCTTCCGCTGAAGATCTTGGATGTTCACCACTTCATCCAAGGAAATTATCGTTCAGCAATATTATGGACTGCAGTGATAGTGAAAGTATCAACAATCAGTCTGTGCTAACCAACAACAACAAGACCCCAGTCACCAACGTGACAGGTTAGTAGCATTTTTCAAATTTTCTACACTTCGCAGTCTGTTTTTGCTAGTTATTTCAATTGAGATTTATTCTTAGAAGTACTATTTAGTATTGGTTCTACGTTGTTTACAAATACTTTTCTGCTAGAACCTATAACTTAGTTCTAAAGTTTCTGGCATTTCGAAACACTTCGTGCTGCATGCTATTGCTTCTGTTAAGTATAAATTTCTTTTCTATAATTCTTTATACTTTTCATTACCTTAAATCATATTTCATATGATGTTTGATGTTGTTAATATACACTGGTGATTTGTTTGTTTTCGTAATGGTCGATCACGATATACATCCTACCTTGGATACTTTCCGTTTGGATCTTTTACTTTACATTTTTAATTGATAAGTAAATGTATCTACTTTTGTGTGAAATACTGATTGTGTGTTAAGCATGGTGTGGCAAAATTGATAGTATCATTTGACAATTGTTTTACATCATGTGTACGTGTATATCTGCTTGGACTGTTTGAGAAGTAGTCAGTAAACACGATTAGACAGTGTACTGATGTTATCTCAGATTTTCAAATCTTCTCCTTTTCCATTAAATAATTAAATATTTATAATTTCAACAAGGTATGTAGGTGCAGAAATAGTAATCATATCTTTCACAGCTACATGCAAGCTATGTATTATTTTATTTATGCTTATATTATATTAGTAGTTTTATCCTACCTTATTAATTTACATATCAATAATTAATCCTCCGTCAATTACATTTTTCACATATTAATTCTTAATTCTTTATTAATTACATTTTTCACATATCAATAATTAATTCTTCGACAATTACATGTTTCGTTAAAGGTTTTATTATATTCCTATCTGTAAGTATAATATGTAATCCAATTAAATTTCCAAATAAGTTTTAAAAGTAATTGACACTTTCTGTACTGTCAGATTTTACTTTATTAATTTCTGTTGATGTTATAGATAATTTTACCTGAGCTACTAAATTTGTGGTGTAAATAAATATTTTGGAAATAAGTTCTTTGTTAACTAAAATGATGAAAGCGATTAATGTTATTCCTTACCTTACCGACACGGTGTAGTATAATAGACAAATTTTTTTAAACAAATAATCACCGCATAGAAAGCTGTCTATTGTTTTGGGGGAGAGCCGGCAGCCCCGCCCCCAAACCACCTTCCGCCAACTGAACTAACACAAACCTATTCCGATTTCTCTTTCTTGATATCCAAATTCCAAAAATGGCAGAACCATAACAAATATCTCTCTTCTTAGAGAGATTCTATTAATCTGCAGAATACACACAATCTTCTGTTAACTGCAAAAATGGATCTGATCCACTTTTTTTCACCTCGTAACGCCATACAAACTCACGCATATGATCAATAAGGGTATCTTCTCTGATCAGCGTGTTTTACAATTTTAGATCCACCTCCAAATCTGCCTAGAGTATTCCCACGATTACAACTGTGTTTTGTAACACAGGGAGTGACACTGAAACATTAAAAAAACATTATTCAAGTCCCCAAAAATCCATCTTGCAATGATCATTTTAATCGAAAAAGAACCCATTCCCAAAATTTCATTCAATTTGAAGCATGAACCTTCTTTGAATGTGTAGTACAAATTTAACATTAATTGAATGTAATAATTTGAAATGTGCCATATCATTAACAAATTTTTGATTATAGGTACGTCGAGAATTAGGATTCCCGCACGTGAAAATGCGAATTCACAGAAGATGTCGATGGCATGTAGTCCACCTTACAAGCGTGTTAGAGCCTTGCGTCTATTTGATTCTCCAGCTACTCCTAAAACATTAATGGAGAAAAGCGCAATGCATACTCCATTTCCTTCCAAGTGTACTAGATTATTTTCATTAGACAAGCCACGGCCTTGTAGCTACCAAACCAAAACTGACAAACCTGCAGCCAATGTAAATCCTTTTACACCAAATGGAATGCTGTTAACAGCAAGAAAGCGGACAAGATCCAAACGTAGTCTTAATGGGTTAGTAACTAATATACAAAAGGAATTAATTGTTGGTTTCTTTAATCTTTTCCTTACCGAGTACGTATCCGTAAGTAAGCGTTCTCTGTGTCGGGGACCCATCTATAGTTAGTTATGCGGATTCCAATTACAGTCGGCACTGGTATCCACTAGTACCGACTAAAGTCGGGAGTCGGTATTGAAAGGATTAATTACATCAGTGTTTGCATTTATATTTAGTTTTCTTTACTTTAATAATTTATAATTTTCTTTCAGCTCTCCGGATATTGAAGTCACGAAGTTTGATCTCGGCGATTCTGACGACTCGGATAACGAAATAGAGCAAGCAACGAAACGTGTGGCGTTACAAGATTCTAATATTCCTAGATACCATCAGGAGTTCCACGAACTTGGTTTGATTGGTACTGGGGAGTTCGGGTCAGTTTACAAATGTATTAACCGTCTAGATGGCTGCACATACGCCATTAAGAAAAGTATTAAACCTGTTGCTGGGAGTATTAATGAGAAAAATGCTTTAAATGAAGTTTACGCCCATGCTGTACTCGGAAAACACCAGCATGTTGTACGGTATTATTCAGCATGGGCAGAGGATAATCATATGATTATTCAAAATGAGTATTGTAATGGTGGTAGTCTAGCGGATGCTGTTGCCAACTTACAGAAAGAAAACAAACATTTCACTGAAGCAGAAATGCGACAACTTTTACTACATGTTGTCGAAGGTTTAAGATACATTCATAGTATGCAATTAGTACACATGGACATTAAACCTGGAAACATATTTATCTCGAAAGAGAAAAGGCTACTAGCGGTTAATTACGATTCCGCGGACGATGGATTTGACGAAGAAGAGACCGTCGAAGAAGAAATTACGTATAAAATAGGAGATTTAGGTCATGTTACATCTGTTAATAACCCTCAAGTCGAAGAAGGAGACTGTAGATATTTACCGACCGAAATATTACAAGATGATGTTAGTCATTTGTCGAAAGCTGATATATTCGCTTTAGGACTAACTGTTTATGAAGCAGGTGGTGGCGGTCCGTTGCCTAAAAATGGGCCGGAATGGCATGATATTAGGAATGGAAATTTAAAAGAATTACCGCATTATAGTCGCGATCTCAACGAATTGCTTAAGGTACGTAGAAATATAGTTGAATAATAGATGAACCTAGTGATGGGATTTCAGATGCTTCGAATCTGATTCGAAGCTTAAACACCTGAAGTTTCTGCAAATCTTGGAAGTCTTGATCGTATTGGTGGTCTTGAAAGACACCGACGCACGAGACGCGATAATCGACACTCTGTCCGGCAACACGCACTGTCCGACACTAAGAGCAGTTACGCACTGTCGACCAGTCGCCAGCAGACAGGTAGCCAGCAGTCAGGTAGACAATTCCTAGGTCGCCGGCGACCACTAGGTAGCAGAATACAAACTATCTTGTAAGCACTTGGTCACAGCGAGTAACGAAAACATCAGCGACGCAAAGGAGACTCGTTGGTCCCGACGACAATTGAAATGCATTGAACTCACTTGGCGTTTCCATGCAATAAAAGTCTTTCTTGGCGACCAGACGACTACGTGCATGAAGGGGGTCTTTTCCAACAGACAACGCTCGACAGTTCCACACTCACACACCGCTAGACGACGTATACGTACGCGAGGATTGCAAGGGCCCGAGATTCCACTTCTTATTTCTCGATAATACAAAAACGGGGTTTTTTAGTAGTCAAAACCGCTAGATGAAAGATCAATCTAGTCCGCTGTTTTCCTCAAAAGTCGTTCTTTTACGTTTCCGAGCAATGGTTTTGGAATATTTAGCTGCATGATGCCCGTTGGAGAGGCCAGTACGCCGGCGCGACTGCAGCATCCTCTGACGGGYAACATGCAGCTGAATATTGCAAAACCATTGCTCGGAAACGTAAAAGAACGACTTTTGAGGCAAACAGCGGACTAGATAGATCTTTCATCTAGCGGTTTTGGCCACTAAAAAACCCCGCATTATTGCATTATCGAGAATTAAGAAGTGGAATCCCGGGCCCTTGCAATCCTCGCGTACGTATACGTCGTCTAGCGGTGTGTGAGTGTGGAACTGTCGAGCGTCGTCTGCTGGAAAAGACCCCCTTAAATGAGTTTTGATACACAAAAGTTTATTTTAGAAATTGAATGACTAGTTTATCCCCATCACTAGCTTAACCCTAGGGCAGCGGAGAGTTTTGTGTATGGCAGACTAAAATGTCAAACTGGCTACTCCTAAGGACACGGCACATGGGTAGCTCAGACAACGACCGTACCCGCGTTCGTTTATATCAGTCTATGCTAGCCATACGTATACACAAGGAATTGCCTACTGCTGAATTCACGCACGCTGCTACAGCTCTCTTACATAGAGAAATATTGCCATACTCCGCTGGCCCAGGGTTGAAAAGATTTACACGTTTTATTTAATTGCAACATCAACATATTTAAAAAAAAAATTACAACTAATATTGTTCTTATTCTTATTCTCCAAATTTAGTTAATGATTCATCCGAATCCTGAAATGAGACCTTCAGCAGGATGCCTTATTCAACACAGAGTACTATGTCCATTTGGAAATAAAACAAAAGCACAACTTCGACATGAGTTGAACGCGGAGAAGCTGAAAAATGAAATTTTATCAAAACAGCTCCAAGAAGCGGCGAAATGTTTAAAAACCATAGCCCCAAATGTGGCCGCCATTAATAATTCACTGAATGCTGGCGGTGGCTACAAGTTGAGACCGACGCCAACAAGGACATCGACTCGGGTTGTTGGTAAAAAGGTTAATCGAAGTAATAGCACTACAAATTTTTGAAAATTATGTGTTATATTTTTGCTGGACTAAACGAGGGAAAAGGGGGTAGGGAGGGGGTAAAGGTGCTTAAGGAATATATGATTTTTTTAAGTGCCTTGATATTGTGATATGAATTAACTATAGTATGTACGTGAAAATATTGATCGATATTTGATAATATGGAAACGAAATATACAGAGTGAAATTGCGTAATAGTCATGGGTAAATTTTCTTGCCACGATGAAGGTATTGCATCTATTGCTAATAATTTATGGATGGGTAATACAGTAATCTAATACTGTTACTCGGTAACAGTAAGTATTTTGTGTTCCATGTTTTTTTATGTCAGACAAGAAGTAGGTATTAAAACGCGTAAAAACATCTATTTTTTTTACACAAAGCAAGACTAATTTTACCTGCATAGTTCACTATGTGCCTTCAATGTTCTTGTTACAATATTTACTTCCCCTTACTTTGCACGATTTCTATACATACATCCATTTTACAGTAGTTCTTTTTTGTCGTCCAGTCAACAGTATTATGAAATGAGAAATGTTAAAAAAAGAAAGTGCAGACACTTTTCGTATCAGTTATTAGTTAATGTATTGACATATCATTGTGTGATATTTGTTCTTTCCATTCTTGTTTGAAAACTAGTGTAGTGGATAATTGGAAACCCTAACTAGTAGACTGCAACAAATTATTTGCTAAAAGTTCATTGTATTTTTATATATAGATATTTACATATAGTAATAGTTCAGTGTTGTATATCGTCTAATTAGTAATTGATTAATTCTCTAGTACGTCTGTATTATCCATCTTTCGTTATTATTAAGTTCTTGTCAAAATGTTTAGTTCATTAACTTTTTTCTTTTTGTTTATAATCAGGCCCTCCATGGCTAGATAAAAAAACCGCTCTTTTAGATGCATTGATCAGCTTTTATACATTTTCGCTGCATGAATTTTATAAGTTTAAAAATCGTAGATATTTGAATACAAAAATTTAAAATTGATATTATACACTGCCTGCTTTACAATATAAATTCTTAGTCACATGGATAAATACTCACTTCTTTATTTACTAATATTGATAGTCAACATCTCTAGAACTTCATCTGAGCATACTTCCTAGCCCTAAGAATACAATTTCACTCTGTGTGTGCTTGATAACAAAAAACTAACTTACACTTAAAATCTTAACTGACTAAAGAGTGACCCATTAAACGTAAAATGTTTTAAGTTTAAATTATTTTTATAATATTTTTTTATAGTCCTATATCGTCTTTAGCATGCTCTGGAATTCGTATTATACAATTTTCTCTCGTGTTTTTAATATATATATATTAAATAAGTACTGATGTATAGTAATCCGCCTTTCTATAGTATAGATGGTACTACTACAATTAGCTGTTCTTTATTTTATTTACTAACATAAAATTCTAAAAGAAATGGATTCGTTTCAGTTATTAAATATGTAATCAATTTCGAAAGTGTTGCATACGGGAGAAATTATCGATGAAATTTTCTACTTCGAGTTTTCCTTGTAACAAAATTCCGTTTTTCTTTTTTAATCAGGAATGTCAAAGTGGTTTATCAGAATGTTACGAAGATCTGTATCATACAATCGCATTTTTTTAATATCCCTGTTCCTTAGTTTGCCATCAGATAGATGTCTCACATGTAAAATCACTTGCTTTATATAGCTAATAAAAAGGAATCAAAGTCTTCGTACCTTAATTTAACATTCTCGTGTCACTGAGCATGCTAATATGTGATCTTTTTATATTTGCATTACTGAAGCATTTTGATATTTATATTTTAAAAAAAAAGGAGAAACGAATATAGCATGTGTAATGCATTGCATTACTGTTTACAAAGTGAACAACAATCAAACAGAAGATCTGGACAGCATACTTTTAGTATTATTAGTATTTTGTTGTAGTTTGTGTTGCAAACTACGTATTTATTTTGTCATACGAGTTTGTTGTTTCTTGAATTAGGTCCATTGAAAATTTTCCTATAACATTATCAAAGTGATAGAGGTAATGCGATCATAATGTTAGTTCCCTGAGTCTTGTAATTTATGTGTATCCTCGTTTACAAACCAATGTTATTGTATTTAATGATATACCGCGCTATGTATAAAAGTTAAAGAAGTTTTTTTAAGAAACACGTCTTTTTGTTAAGCTTCTATTCATGTGTGTGTGCGTGCGTGCGCGTGTGTGTGTGCCAGAAAGGGTGGATCCCGACTTTTGGCAGTAAAATATGTGCTAATGTGCCACAGTTACATACACTGTGAACTGTTGTTTCATTAATCTTATTATTATTAATATTATTATTATATTATTATTATAATAAATGATAATTAACACCCACTCTTTAAAATTCCTCATTTCCAGTGTTCTTAGCAGAATAGTACATTAACTTGAGCAATAAATTCATTCATCTTTTAATGTTAATAACAGGTATGATTTTAAAATGTTACACACATGTGAGTCTGTATTGATGTGATAAAAAGAGAGTGAATCGTTCAAAAGTACTATACTTGAATTTTAGAATCTAAGTATATTGTTTATGTTTAGCGATATTTATTTATAAACTAAGTATAAAATAATATCGGCTTACTATTTATTCATACTAAAGTATGTATTAGGATAAGCATTTTTATTAAGTCGCATACTTAAATTATTAAAATTTTGTATTTAATACAATTTGTTTTACTTTAAATATGGTAAAAAGAAATTAACTAGTATTAGTGAAAGTTCTTTTGAATCTCCTGAGAAGGGACCACGCATGCGTGATAGAACGAAAATTGACAGTACAATACTGCCTCCTTGTATACCCGTCTGATTGTGATGCAGTGACGACCGACGCATTGATTGTATCTAAACAGTCAAATAAAATACAGCTACAATCAGAAAATTAACTGTTGTGCATAATTTTGTGTATTTTAAAAAAATATTAATGAGTATTAATGAAAATACATTTTACATTTATTTCTCTCGTAAAAATTAGAATAACATTTCTCTTGTGTTTCATAAAGTTTTCGTATTTAAACATCTGTCAGTGCAAAACAACGTGTAAATACATGTAACATTTATATTTTATCGATTATAAATAAACTTCAACTGGCACAAAAAGCACTTTTATTTTACAGTTTCTTGCAATTTCATAAAATTATGAGAGAAATGCGACATGAATCTCGATTTCGTTTGTGAATAGGTCACAATTCTATTTCAGCACATGCTGTTCTTTCACGTTTTCCTGCATTAGAAGTTTTATAAATAATGCTTTTACTTAAGTGCATCTATTTTGTAATTTGTATACTTATACTTCTCTACTAGTACTATTAAATAAAGTATTTTCACTAATATTGTAGTGGTATATATTTTATTAAAGATTTGTTTGTAAGAGAATGATATTTTATAGATACTACATATACGATAATAGTTATCATAAGATTGACATAGGACATAGACAATACGATATGTCTGCTTCATTTAATTATACGATTTTAAGCATGTTATAATAGGATTATGTAGAAACATAGTATGTCATCCAAGCCTGCACGCACAGAATCTTGCCATGCAGAAGCTGCATGAAATATTCTTAAAGAAGATCGAGAAAAAAATGCTGCGTTTGGCTGAACTTGTTTATAGGCCTAACAGTATAATTTTTATGCAAATGGTTCGAATCTTTTTTATCAATATTAACATTATTCATTATAGAAATCATATTTCATTTCTATACCTACATACCTTGTTAGTTAAATATTAATAGCATTACGATGGTAATAAATGTTCTTTATGTATTGCAGGTATGTCTTAAATTAAGCAATAATGTATTTAAAACTTCCACAAGAAGGCCAACAAAAAAAAAGACAAAATGAACTTTTATATCGATATGGGTATTTTTTATCCATGATTTTATGTATGATACTTGCGTCTATTAGACCACACTTGGGTAAAACAAATGGTATACTTGCAATCAAATACCTGTATTTCTATGTATAATGCAGCTTTGTAATTATGTGTATTACAGGTGTTTTTAACGGGAATATCATAATTCGATATTTCGCTGTGCCTTTAACGTACCTAGAAGCAGGGTTGATATGTGATCCCAAATCACTGTACTTAACATTAAGCAATGCTCCTCTTTTGATATTTACCATGACCTTCATATATATTTTAATGCCCTTTTTGATGAGATTGGGAGTGTGCATGTTAACTTACGCAAATGTCAATGTTTGGCTATTAAAGGGAATGGAAGTAAATAAACAAAAATATTGTTCTAGCGATATTACATTAAATGTAATTTCACACACATCGATTATTATGAGCTTTTATATTTTAGGTGCTTTACTGTATGCCGCCTCCGTTTAATACAAGCCTTGTTTTATGCCGATTAGCACAAGCAGACTTATCGACAAGCATTGTAATAACTTTAGTTTCTCATTTTGGTGGATTATTTATCTCTCCTGTACTATTGTACTTTGTGGTAAACTATTGCTAGACTTTTTATAATCAGATTAAAAATTTTAGTTAGCACTGATTAATTTAATGAAAAATGTTATTTCTGTTACAGTTAGGGGCATCTACGCCTCCTCTAGTCGGTGTAAACATTAAAGAAACTATTTATAGTACAATTGTACCACTAGCTATTGGTATTGCAATCCAAGTATATATTTTGAAATATGATTTCTGCTTCAAAATTAAATCGCCATGGTTTTCCCAAGGATTGTTATTGGCCACAGCGTACCATTGGTTCTGTGACGCTGTTTCAGTGGATGCATCATCTCTACAAGCCAGTGATGTGTTATTATGCATATTAATTGGTGAGTTTGCTGTTGTTACCTTTTGTAACGTGTCTATCTATCTAAACAGAAAATTATTCAATGTAAAATGTTGTGAACATTGCTGTACAATTATGTCACATGTTTTCGAATATTGTTCAAAGGGTATTTCAATCTATAGAGTGACATTTTAATAAGTTACCTTCAGAGCTTTTCTGTTATAAAACTAAAAAATGTTTATTATCGGATTTTTTTATACTATTTTATTTACATGTCAACAATCAAGAGAAAGACATTCAAATATCTAACATTCACAAATGAATTTCATTTCATGTTTAGTACAAGTATCACAATATGGACCATGATGAAAAGAGGTACAAAAGTAAAAGAATTGAAACATTTCAATTCAATTCTTGAAATTTTGTGCACATTATAAAATTGGAATAGTAATTGTTTTGACAATTGTGGTACCGACTATAGAGGCAGGTGTACCAAAAGTATTTTCATCAAGTTTGAAATCGATCGGTTCATCTCAAT
Source organism: Lasioglossum malachurum (assembly GCA_028455605.1). NCBI lineage: Eukaryota > Metazoa > Arthropoda > Insecta > Hymenoptera > Halictidae > Lasioglossum > Lasioglossum malachurum. The sequence continues at coordinate 19,444,109 of CM052311.1, forward strand.
GGCGCTGAGAGGGAAATTTGAATATAAAGCGTAACGTTTAGGTCAAAGCCGTGTATTTCATATATGTATATATTTTATTCGGGCACGATAGCTTAGGCTTAAAATAAAATATGTGCATGTATATGAAATGTACACGGCTTTGACCTAAACGTTACGCTTTATATTCAAATTTCCCTCTAAGTGATCAACGGGTCACGCTACAACGCTATTTTAAATTTCAAATCACTGTAAATACGTAAATTTTAGAAATTCACGACTGTAATTCTAGAAGTACAAATTTTGTAATTCTGTAATGAAGACATTGCAAAAAAAGAGTATATGTGTCTAAGCACCTAAATAACAGTGTACTAAATACATGTATCCCTCATCAGTCCATTATTACTTAGTATCAACATTTTTTATGTTCAAGCTTGCGTGGGACAACTATTTGTTAGCTGCTTATGTTGGGTATTGGGCTCTCGATGGTTACCTCGGGACATTTTGCTAGCTGCACTTTTTACAAGTACTCACAAGTCGGTTGGTCTTGGTAGCTGGGTCTTACGTGGTGCTTACCATGGTTCGGCACATGGTCCAGCAGTAAACTTACCATTGTCTATTCTACCAGTTGCACAATTATTATTAGGTAGTTTGCTAGCTAGTTGGTTGTCCCCATAATATGTAGGTATGTATGTTATGTTAATAGGTATAATATAAATAACCTTATATTTAGTTCTTGTAGTTATTTTCTGTTATAACAGAGCGCATATCTTTCTATTCAGTTTCCAATGTTTCAACTAATTCTTTAGTTGGTGTGTAATTACTACTCCTAGAATGTCTACTAAAAACTAATATTATTTTTTATAGCAATTTCAAATTGAAGAACTTTAAACTGTTTCACCATCTGTTAGTAGACCATGGAAGCAACATATAGAAAATTGTTTAATATTGACCAAAAAATTTACAGGAATTGTATTAAATATTTTCTATTTATTTCTGTTTAATATATAACGAATAAATATTTTAATTTCATTCAACTGAAAATGGTGCGTGTATATATAAAAAATTTTACAGCATCCGATATTTTAAAAAATGATATCCTCGAAACTTTATTTATTACACTGCACAGTTGCTTTATAAGCTAGTACGTAAATTTGAAATTGAAAGAGGCAAAACAATATGGATAGGTGTTTACTTCAAATTATTTTCAAAATGTATCAAATAAGTTTATTCATATGTATAACGAAATGCCGAAGGCGTTAAAACATATTTAGTCTGTGATTTTCTTTCATCTACGATTCACGTAAAATGTATTCGTGCCGCGGTTATTGCAAAATTCAATACTTACCTTGGAAACTAATCTTAAGAGTTTTTATATAACAATTATATGTATATCATTTTGCTCAGTGTATATTAAAACAACTAGCGTAAAATTATGCACGAATAAGCTTTGTTTTTTTTCAATTCTAATCAACTTAGTGTTCATTGACATTTGATAAAAAGAAATCATGACAATTATACATTACACTGTACATCATTACAGGAACAATCTTTAAATAGTACATCAAGTGAAAGTAGAAAAAAGGAGAAAGAAAACAAAAAAATTACACTACTTCGAAGCGTTGTACGCTATTATCTTATGTAGTAATTATTATAATAAATTGTATTTGTATCTTACAAGTTATAAATATAGTTTCCTCACTTTCGATTGTAAAATTTCTGAAAATTATAAGTATTCTACTTATCCCTAAAAGTCTGGCTACTGTTTATCGTAGATTTATATCTGAACAAAATAACAAGAGACAATTTGTCATAGTTCTACTATGAAAGAAAGAGGACTTTGAATTCAGAATAAGATGTTTCCCATACAAAACATAGCGATTTTATTCTACAAATAATGGGATAAATTTGGTTAATTTTTTGTTTTGTTGTTGTTGGAAACTTGCATATCATTTTTTTCTATTTTGTGACGCGCAATCTGGCACGGTATATACTTTCTTTTTTTCTTTATACCGTTATAATGCGCACACGCATATATTTAATAATATTAACAAATAGTGTAACACTCATGATAACGTGTATGAGCTTGTAACCTGACTCTTTCGTGAAAATCATGGCATTTAACGAATCAAACGATGGTGCAGCAGTGGCGCAGGCGCTGAGCATCATGTATTGATTTGCCCGTATCATCACACAGTCATTGTAGCTGGTATCGAGTTTTTGTCACGAATAACGCTGACGCTGCTATCGCCGCCAACTACGCGATTCGCCATCTTCATCCTCCTCTTCCTCGTTTTCCTCGAGAAGTAATGCTTCGTTACCCTATCACAAGTGAACATTTATTATTTATAAGCATCGTTTGTTTTACCCAGAGCGATTAAGAACAAGTCAAGAACTTGAGATTTGAATCTTATAAATACACAACTGCATTCTAGGTACCTTTGTTTCAACTAATTATTTCAGAAATGTTATCGAACTATAAAGTAAAAAGAGAATATTGTATCAGGTGATATGCCTACAATGTTTCTCTGTCTGAGAAACTTCTAAAAACTTACTTCTAAATCAATTTCTTCGTCAGTGGTAGGTGGCGCTTGTTCAGAACGCGAAGAAAGTTGTACAGATGAGTTTGTATTGCTACCACCGCCACCACGATGCAAGTGCTGTCCAGAGACCCATGTAATAGAAAGTAATCTATCCTGAAATGTGCGTCCCTTTACTAATGCTACCTCAGCTTCTTTTCTTGACTTGAAATTGATCACAATTGAAGGCGTTGCATCGTCTACTATTTGATTCACTATTTCTCCAAATTGCTGAAACAAACGCAAATATAGCAATTAATTACTAATAATATCTGGTGTGCACGAGCATAATTTGAAATGATTCTAAATATGAAAAAGGATTCGTTCTTCAAGCGCGTAGTAAACGTAAATTAATTCTTACTTGAAAATGTGTTAAAACTTCAGCCTTTTCTTCGGTTTCATAACCAGAGACTAGAAGACTTGTCGGTCTATGATCTACTGAAACATGAGTAAAACTCCCTCTGCCACGACCCCTATATGATAACGCGTGGGCACCTCGTGTCACTCTACTTGACCGTGTACCTCTACCAACGGTTGGACCTGCGTTTAAACCCAACGCAGCAGCTTGCGCTCGCAGCTCGTTTAGTCTTTTTTGCAACTCCCCAGCATCTTGCCCTTCTTGTTGTGCAGTCATTAAGTCTAATTCGGCATCCAAAATCTCTTTCTGAGTTTGTTCTCTAGATTTTGCTTGTGACTTATTCCCACCAATCTGACCGTTCGCCGCTAGATCTTTGCGTAAATTGTCAATTGATTGTTGCATGTTCTTTATCGTTGCCATAATTGCATCCTTTTGTTCTGGATTCTTTTCAGCTTTATCAATCAATGCTCGTATCTCTATCAAATGCTTGTCTAACAATTCCTGTTTCCTTTTACGTAAATCGGCGGTTAATTTTAAAGCTTCTTTACGCTTCTCCTCTTGTTTCTTTTTTAAGGTTTCTTTAGCGGCTAAAATTTCTTGTGTTTTTTTTATTGCGAGAACCTTTTCTTCCCTAGTGGGAGCGGTGGTAGTTTTTGGCGATGTCGGGACCAAACTTTGCGTCACTTGCTGCTCTTCGGTTGAACGACGAGTGGGAATATATTCATTCTCTTCGGTTTTCGCTGGTGTAGTTACAGCAGCGCCTAATCGTTCTTTTACAGAAGGACGGCATCCTGAATAAAAGGAAATGTTAGATGAAATATTATTCAGTCATAATGACTTCTTTAGAAGAGAAGCGTGAAGCGTATAAACCTAATGTTATACATATGCTTTGCAGTTTTGAAAAAGATGTTAACTTACCTGGCGGTACATTCTCAATGGCTCCACCAGCTGTGTTATTGTTAACATTGTTATGCCAAAACACTTTGATAAATCTATTATTCAACACAGCCTCGGTACTTCTGTACGCAGCTTTTGCTTCAGCAGGCAGTTGGAAGGTAACCAACGCTCCCTCAGGATCTCCGCCGAAATTAACTTGGATATTTACAATTTTACCGAATTTCGAGAAATGATTATTTAATTGGGTTATATTGTTCAGAATACGGGGAACTTTTTTCAATTCTAGGGAACAGTTGGCTGGATTATGCACCACTCGTTGTTTTGGTCCAAGACGATTGAAATCGAATGCTTGTTTACGCTTTAAAGGGTTCGTTTGAGTATGCGTGATTTCAGGCGAGTTCGTATGTGGAATTACTGGGATATTAATTAGTTCTCTTTGTCCTCTCCCATAAATACCAGGTCGCGGTTGGGGATGCCTACCCCATGGCATTCGAGGCTCCATGCTTGGTGCATCCGGATTATATTCGGCAAATGCATCTGTAAAAAGTTTTAAAGATTAGCCATCGCTACAGATACGAATTTCTTTGTAGTAATATGAATTATATGAAAGTGTTGTTCGCATTTTCTGATCCCTCATAGTGTTATCTATATTTTTACAGCTATTCTGTAATACTTAAAAATTACGCTTGGATACATTCCGTACTGGACCAAGTTTTGATTATTTTCCGTTCAAGTCACGCTACTCTACTCTTTAAGAAACTCTTACCCATATTGGAGTGATGTTGATTCCTTAAATGAGGTGGAGGTAAACTAGCAAGAGGGAGATGTTGTGGTGGAGCATTTCCATTAGGACCTTGAGGTGGTTCTGGTACTGCTGTTACAGGTACAGTTCCTGGTGCTTGCGCACTATGTGGACCGAAAGTCAAAACTCGACTTAAAGCTACGTCTTCTAATACAACTGGATCTGTACCATGGTCATAAGGACACAGATCACCTCTCATGCAATATCCTTTTTCTGCAAATATAAGTCAAAGAATTTATAGCAATGTATCTTCTCCGCTACTCTCTATAGAATAATTAAACACAAACCATCAAAATCTCTGCAGCGCCTCTTTGTCTGGAATCCTGGTTGGCTATTTGGTACATTAGAAGCGACCGCGACGACGCTTTGAATTGACTGACTAGTAGTAGATAACCGCATGTCTACGTCTCCATGATTACTATCCTGTGTCGGAGTACCTCCGCCAGGACTCCCCTCGATCCTATCCGTTCTGTCTACATCCATCCTGTCGGAACGGTCTATCTTTTTTCGATCTAACGATCTTGATCGAGATCTCGATCGAAGAGGTGTTGGAGACCTATTCCTAAATCGCGCTCGATGATCACGATTATCAGGACCGTCTCGTATTCTCGGTCGTATAGGTGATGTGCTACGACTTCTACTCCGTCTGTAACAAGCAGTAGACATTGTAACTAACGATAGTTAATTACATTCAGTATATCTTTATTTAATAGAGATATGCGAGACCAGCAAATGTCGGATCCGGACGGATCGAGAATTTTATTCGGGAGTAGTCTCGACCATCAGGTTCTCGTAAACCTCTACTATTTAAATAAAAAGGATTTACAAACCTTCTGTCATGTCGTCTTGTATTTGGTGGTGATTCGTTCCTCCATGGTCGACTCCTATCGCGTTCTCTATCACGACGAATGTGTTCTCTACTTCGAGACCTACGTCTATCTCTCTCCCACGAACGTGAACGTGATCTTGTCCTGGATCTCATTCGACCACTTCTGGAGTACAAACTTTACGTTAAGGATTTGTTGTGAGCTTTTATGTTACTGTGTCACATATTGGAAAATGATTTTTTTTTTAATGAAACTACAGACTATCTACGGACAATCACACAATCGAGTTACTTTCCCATAATAATCTCTCTTATACAGTAAGATATTTCTTTTATAAATAGAGTTATATGGAAAAGAAAGTCAATATTATTACTTCCTGTTGTCTGTAATTTGACAAAAAAAAAAAAAGAATTTTCCTTGAAACGATATAATATCTCTTTGCTAATGAAACTTACCGACTTCGAGAACGTTTTTCCTTCTCTTTGTCAACTTTTTCAGAATCTGATTTCCTAGTTTCACGTTTGCCTATTGGCATAGGCGCAGATCCGTTTATCTGGAGAGGAGCAGGAGGATTTGTATTGATCGACGTAACAGGAATTGTACTTTCAGTGATTTTTTCAATTGGTAACACAGGTGGTGGTGGATTTACACCAGGTGGTGTCCCACCGCCATCTGGATCATTTTTTGCAGGTGGAAGTATGTACTCTTGAGTTTCCAATGTTTTGAACAGTAGCTCTACAAAGTTTTTGGTTTCTGCGAAGATGATACAATGTTAATCGGTATGTTTAGTCTGCACAGATACTACTATTTTGTCTATAGCAGACGTGAATATACCTTGCTGCAGAAAAACATCAAGTTGTTCAACCATTCCACCTCGCAATTCCTCCAATGTTTTATCTTTTTTAACAAGAGCATATACGTATTTTGCTAATGCAGCAGGATCGGCATCGCAACTGTAAACATAAGTAAATAATATTGAAACTTGATAGTTCTTTTAAAACACATATTTTGTAATATTATTACTTTACTACTTATCCAGAATGTACTAACAGATAACATTTATGTAACACATAGATCATTAATGAGTAATAGAATGTAATCATTATTGACATTCAGTTAGTTCTGGCATAAAATGATAACATTTCTCGTAAAGTTTTTAAGTTACCTGATAACGTTAAATGAATAAGTCACAAATTAAGCTTTACGGTTAGTTGTATACTTGTAATTCATTCATGATAAGCCAACAATCAAGTCATTAGTGGCTGTATAAAAAATGTGGTTAGTTGTAACTTATTCATTATTCTGATTAAATGTTCATTAAACAAACCATTGATAATTAAAAGTATTTGTAAGAGCAGGTCTTGTACCGTGTAAACCAATACGATTAATATGTATGTAATTAAATTGAAAGAAAACATGTTAATTAACTATTACCGTCAACAAATCATTATGGAATAAGTCATTAAGTCATTTATGTTGAAAAATTACGAAATAAAGGAAATTTAGCTTCCATAGTATTGGAGCACATATATTCGGAGTTGATGGTTTGTATAGAAATGCAACAAAATCAAATATGCTGCTTATAATTACACGAAATAAGTTTGGATACAAAATACACGAGAAATATATTGTGGACGGGGGCATATTGTTGTTCGCATAGTTGTTAGCGATGAGCATGATGTAAATCTGGTGTGGTATCGTTGTTTGCCGAGATCTATCAACGATCATTTAGAAACAGACGAGTTTACCACACGTAAATATAAATCTGCATGGGGTATAAAGCATAGCACATGTACGGCCATTTACAACATCAAATGCATACACATACACCTAAAACTGTACTCGGGCAAGCTGGCCTACTTACAGCGGCTCCAAGACGGCGGTCAGCCACGCCTTGAATTGATCCGGATTCTCTATTATCATTTTCAGTGAATTCGCGACAAAAAACTCATGGAACTGTTCAAAGACACACGTTAATTACACAATATCTGGGCGGGAATAAGTACTCTCCTAAGTAAAGACAGTCGCCATTCTGAAATCTCACTCCTATACACACACCGTTCACATAGATAGAACCTAAAGTTTCTAGAAAATATTGCAGGAGTCGCTGGCAGCCGTTAGGTAGGTTAGGTACGCTTGTTGGTTTATCGGCATAAACAGAGCATTCTTACAGAGGCGAAACTCCGACGTTTTTAGAGAATTAATTTCTAGTGCGCGTGCCTCATAGGTTCATATACCATAGGGATGTCGATCTTTAATCGATTATTTAAAAAATCGATTATTTTCATAAAATAAATCGATTTTTAGAATCGATTCTTCAATATCCGAATTTTACAAATAATCGATTCTAAAATTGTAAAAATAATCGATTATTATGGCAAATTGAAATTGTATGACAGTACGTGGAGACCGTGGAGTGCAGTGGAGTGTTTACTGTGGAGACTGTGTGTATAAAGAAATCATAGACCCAACTATTATCAAAAGTAATTATATAAATGTTCCTAAAACGCGACAATTCAACTGCGCATAATGATTCCAACGGAACTCGTTCATTGGCTAATCCCCTAATCGCACTCGGCCGACCACGCGACCATTGGCTGACGTGCAACGACATACGTGAAACAAGTACGGAATAAATTTTTCAACTTCTTCGATTTTCATATACTCAATTTTGCTATAAATGCATAAAGTTCCGCACACACTATCTAATAATTATTATTACTTTATTTCTTTAATAAAAGAGTTCAACAAAATTTTGATCTTCGTTTTTTTATCATTTTTAGACATTCCTAAAAAAAATCGATTATTCAAAACATCGATTATTTTGGAAACGATTTTTTAGTGGATCGATTCTTGAGCTTCGATTATAATCGATTCAGAAAAATCGATCTTTTTGAAAATAATCGGCATCTCTAATACACCATGAACATAGCTACAAAATTACATAAATTTGGTATGTTACTGCCTATTTCGAGCAGGACGCGCTCAGTGTTCCGATATCGTCAAGCATTTTTCGTACGATGGATGGCCGCTAAAGGCGTTTGCAGCCTCAGTAACGTAAGCTTCTCGATAAAATGGGGTACCTTGAGCATCCCGCAGAATTTTAAAAAATTTGTATGATTTGATTCTGAAAAATAAATGTATAACATGTGCATATTTGTGTATATTTTGTAACTTGTAGGACACGCGTCCTGGAGTTTTTTT
>CM052311.1:19452851-19770302 GCA_028455605.1 Lasioglossum malachurum
TAGTGGTTTTATGCCGATATACCTGGCTTGCCGTCGGGTGCTGTGCATCGATTGAGCCCAACTTTTCTCGCGTATGCGCTCATATCCTTTCTGGTATATATATATCAGCGGCCACAGTACATTAGGAGTTTCATATCTATATGTTACCTCTATGTCATTGAATACGTTGATAACAGATACGTAATGGTTTCTATGCTGAAGACGTGTGAAGACGGTGTTTGAAAACGGTGTTTTGTTTCATTTTGTTTTCAAAATAATTTCTGGTTATTTTTACTTTCAATTGGATAGCCTGCATAATATAGAATGGACCAATAAGAAGTCTTTCTCTTGATCAGCCCTAGACATAACTCTAAACTCTAAACAATGTTGGTAATTGCATTGTATATGGTTGTATAATAATTATTGTATATACATTGATTATATTTTTGTTGTTTTAATCATTGAGAATACAAAAGTAATCGTGCGATAACGGAGAATATTAATACATATGCTTCCTTTAGTACACTGAAGATACGACATAAGTTGTAAACATGTTTCGATTGGTTTTATGAAAATGTTCGCGCCATTTATAATTACAATACACAACAGAACAACAAACAACGAAAGTATCGACAACAACAAAAACTATATAATGTAAATTTTTTAAAGTTTTATTAGCATAAATAATGTCATATTTAATACAATCTTGTAGAATGTCAAATTGAGTTACATAATTCGAGTTCTTCTGGTACAGAGGTTCCGTTATTTAAATTGTAATAATGATTTATTATACCAGCTCCTAGAGCATCAGCTATAATATTAATGGTGGTTCTTATACGATCTCTGCAATGTAATATTTTAATTGAATAGATACTATATAACTACATCTTTTGCTTTTGTAGATATTGATGGATGCTTACACAAACCAATCTATTGCAATAATTAATGAAACATCTTCTACTGGAACCCCCACAGAGTTAAGTACCATTATTAACATTACATAGCCACCGCTAGGCAGACCAGCAGCACCAATACATGATACAGTGCATGTAATACTAAAATCGTTATTTGATTAGAATCATATAAGCACAGTATTTGTAATACAACATACCTAATTATTATGATTCTAAACAGCGAGTATTGTAGTCCATGCAACTGAATTATAAAAATTGCTCCAATATTTTCATATAATGCTATGCCATCCATGTTTATTGTGGCACCGATTGGAACAATAAATTTAGTTATTTTGGAAGGTATTCCAATGCTTTCCAAGCATGCAATTGTTACAGGAACTGTAGCTGTACTAAATTTTAATTTTATCAGTTCACCATTTTTCTGAATGAAAAAATTATTAAATATATAATTTAATTACCTTGATGATGTTCCAAATGCAGTAGCAAAAGCTGGTCCAAGTTTAGATATAATTTTGTATGGAGATTGTCGTACACATATAAAATACATGAAAGGGAGTAATATAAAACCCTGTATAATTAAACCACTAAATACAGTTAACATATAAACACCCAATCGTTTTATTATACTTCCAAAATTGTCTACTTCCAGAATTTTTGCAGAGATGAAAAACAATACGCTCACTGGTACTATCCTAAATAATATAAATATTCCTTTTTACTGTAATTATATATTCTCTCCATGATTGGTCAATTGTAATTATATTTACATTATTGCCCAACTCATGATCTTCATCATTGCTTCTGATAAAGAGTAGAACATTTTTTTTAAAGGTTCACCTTTTTCATCTATTTTTCCAATAGCTAGACCCAACATTATGCTAAAAAAAACTAAGCCTAAGACATTTGTTCCTGGTGCATTCCTATGATTTATTTGCCATTCAGCTAATGGTACTACAAGAACAAAAATAAACTTTGAAATAATTAAATTTTTTAAAAATCACTCCCACAATATTTAGAATGAAGCTTCCTCTATTATTGTTCAAACATACCGGAGTTGTTTTCTGGTATTTCTAACACAGTTTGATACTAAAACAGGATACTTATATCAGTCCATCAATAACAATGATTATTTAGAATAAAAAATTCTGGTACCTGACTCAAACATGCATTCACCAAGTTTTCTGGTATCAAATTTCTATGATACAAAAAAGCAAGATTAAATAAAAAATAAAAATTTGTCGATATCAAATATATATAAATCAAGTACCGAAACAGATCTAAAATTGTATCAATTGTCATGTAATATCGAGTTGAATGTTGTGATACAACATTTTCATTTTTGAGAATTTCTCCAGGTCTTATTGTTTGAACAAGTATTACACTCAATGTTATCCCAACTACCGTTGTCATCGTGTAATAGCACAATACCATTAGTCCAATTTTACCTATAAAATTGAGCTATACAATTATAATATCAACTTTCAAGAAAGTTATCAGACATTTTATTTATTCTGTATTTACCTGACTTGTTCAAATTACAAGTAGCACTCACGATGGTAGATATTACAAGAGGCAATATTAAACAATTCACCAACCGCATGAATAGTTCTCCAGAGAACTTGAGATACATAATGCTACGCTCTGTCCATGGTTGAGGTGTAAAACTTTTAAGAATATTACCTAATATAATTCCAGCACACACACCGAAGATTGTTCTTAATATTATTTTTTGCTTCAGCAGAACCTTTGTCACCTTCATATTTATTATTACGTCACAAAAATTAAAATTTATGTGTATCACAGATTTTCGGTTTGAACTAAGCAAATCAAATTCTAATTCTTCTTTTTACATGATCATTAGTTACGCAAGATCTTATAGTATTTTAAATCTACAGACGATAAGAACTCTTATCTACTGTTTGTTTTGAAATGATAATTTATTGTTCTAAGGTGCATTCGTTGAAATGTAATATATTCATTCAAATATTCTATTTCCTTCATAACATGGAGAATGTTACCTTCAGCAAGGTATCTTATTACAGTGGACATACTTACGCTCTTTTATAATGTTGTAAATGTAGTAACTCCTTCGATTATATAGAAATAGTAGTAATAAACAAATGAAAAAACGATAAGTGTTGATACTTTGCCTTTTATTTATTTTGCACCTATTACAATATAATAAATATGATCGTGCACAATACATGAAGGATGTGTATTTACACACGTTTTTGTTCTTTAAATTTTCAGGCCATAATTTTACGTATTTGTAACTGAGTTCGCATTACCATGCTATATATCTTTAATCATTTAATATAATTTATACATATCTTTACAATTCTGTGTATCGTCTTCCAAGTTAATTGTTAAAACATCACATTATGCATTTCGTCTGCATCCAGTCTTCTGAAGAAAAAGAATCTCAAATAATCTATTATCGTTTCTCCAATAAAATGATTACTATTAATCCTTAGAGTTCCAATAATTAGTTCACTGTCGTTTATATGAAGTTTATTAGTGAGATCAGTAAAGAAATTTATTAACGTTACATTTATACAAAGTATGTTTCGTAAGTTTACATATCTAAATCTACATATTTTCCTATGTTGTTTAATATTTGGTTTTTTATTCCGTATATTACTCAATTTCCTCTGTGATCATGATTCTTTATAGACCTTTCTCTCTTGTGCTTCACTTTTTCAGGTGAGGTAATTTGATTTTGCTCAAATAAAAAGAGAAAAATTTGTTTATTGACTTTCGCTTTTTGGTAATCACGATTCGCCAGCCACAGTAACGGATTCCGGTGTCCTGCTGAGGTGTTTCTGTTAATACAACCTATATCACAGAAATTAAGACTGCGATTAGATATTCGCCCCAGTGAAATCAACCGCGATTAAATATTTCTACATTTAACGATTATTGATTTACATAAACTTGACACAACACAGGCACACTTAAACATAGATTAGTGAGACCAGTTATTCTGAAAAGATTAGAAAATTAAAACTTTTAAAACTCACTGTTGCTAAGCGTAGAACTGTATCGCAAAATCTAATGTTATACATAGTTATTCTTGACCATGCAAAAATGTATAAGTCATGATTTAGTAAAAAGGAATACAAATAATCTACTGATACCACTTCCAAAATTGGACACTGCAATTACAGTGCATAAGGATTATCTACATCTATTTTTTATAAATTGTGTAATCATTCGGATATTGTAATACCATTTCACGAGACTACAACTAAACTTTCAGAACAAAAAAAACCTAAGAATTCATACCACAATCTTCAATAGAAAATTGACAAACAAAATCAAACGAAACTTAAGGAATAAAAATATTTAGAATCTAATGCTAAGTGTACAATTCGATGGAAACTGTATAGATTCATGAAGCATAATGAAATTGGTGCATTGTAAGAGATACAACAAATATATTGTTCTATTTGTTTATACAATGAAAGTTTCTTAAGGCTTCTATGATTTATTTTTTTTTTTATTACATATATTTAAGGTATAGACACATTGTTTTCATGATCAAAAGATGTTTCCTGCGATCCTTAAAAATAAAACTGATTCAATACCTTTCCCTACAAAGGCGTTTCCTTTCGTGCCTCTGCTTTCCACTGAAATCCATTTACTCGCGTCGTAATGGGTTTATTCCTATTAGTTGCATTCTCAATTCCATTTCTAACGCCTGCTACTAGTCTCATGGCTGGGTTGGACACCAAGCCATTGCGCTTTGGTTTTGCATTACTTGCACTGAAATAGAAAGTTGTAAAAGGCTTCATGTAGTTTTCAATTACATTAATAAAATTAATTCAATTGTGTATGCTCATGAACGATAATTATAAATAATATAAAAAATTACCTGGCAGGTGTATGGTCAGAAGTGTGTTTCACACTCCTGCCTACACCGGCGCCACTATTCCCCAGAATTATCCTCATATGCGTGTCTCTAGTGAAATGAGTATCGGCTGAGTTTCTCTTTTCGTCCAGCCCGTTCTTCTTCTCTTTGCCAACATTTAAGCCTAGCATTTCGTTCGTCAACTCGAATGGTTTGCTAACGTCATTCTTATCGATGATCTCGGTCTTTATGTTGATCGGCTCGTAGATAGCCGGTGTGTGACTGTAGCTGGTCAGTTGCGCCTTGTATGGTATGTTCTGGTTTCCGGTAATCAGGGAAACCCCTAACTGACTTTGTATCACGTTCGCTGCAGTTTGGGCACTCGGTGGACTGGTGGTGTTCGTAGGTGAATAGGGTATCAGACTGTCGCTTAATGGCGAATGAGGTGGCGAAGCATAGATTGGACTTTGTGGTTCACTTTTCAATGGCGACAAGAGTTTGCTGAGCGGTCTGCTTTTTGCTCCTCTCGAGCATTGTTGTAGTTGTTGCGTGAAAGATAATGGTGTCTAAAATTATAGGAGTCAGATAACGGTATGGTCTTTCGTGTGATCTGTGATCATAGCGTGTATAGATCAAGTTGATTTCTACGAAGCATATGTGAACAAGGTTCTCGTTTATCGAGTGACTTGAAAGTGTGTATGAGGTGCGAGCGAGTGTGTTGTTGTTGCCAAAGTGAAACAAATCTTTTCATGGTTAGGATAAGAAACGATCTGTACACGAGTGCATGGAACAGAATGAACAAAGCATGCAGCGGTTAATGAAACGTGTGATGGATGAGCTGATTGGAAGTGGTATCGGAAATTGAAAATTCTTCGAGTGCAGTTATGAGTTAATGGTAAAGGTTTAGAAACTTTTTGTTACCTACTTTTATTACCTGATTCACCATTGAGTTCTGGTTGAATTTCCCTTGATCGCTTTTTGTGCTGCCCGTCAAATTGCTGCTAGATTTACTGTTGCTGGAGTTATTGCCCAGGGAGACGCAACTTCTTCTTTTCGTTGAATCTGGCGATTCTGCAGGACTGTATTGCGTAGAGAGAGGATTTAAAATTGCAGACGATGGTTTTGTCTCTGCTGTTGAATTGGAGGTAACCGAAGTAGCACTACTACTTCCACCTACATCATAAAGAATTAAAAAAGTATGCAGATTTCAACATAAGCATTTTCAGGTAAATTAAACCAACCTCCATTAATACCAGGTCGGAGAATTCGTTGATTAGCAGAGTGTTCTTCAAGAAGCCTCACTACTGTGTCATGCCCACTCTTAGCAGCTACCTTAATTGCATTTCGGCCACAATGATCGGAATGACTGGGATCAGCACCATGATTTAGAAGTGCACGTACACAGTGTTCGTGGCCTTCTTGTGCAGCTATACCTAATTTAAATTGATAAATATGGACAAAAATGTTGTTAACTTAGTAGGTGATGCTTGTGAATGGAGGCACATGCATCTTACCTAAAGCTGTTGCACCTTGATTGCAAGTATGATCGGGAGTAGCTCCATGCTCTAGAAGTAGTCTGACAATGGCAGCATGTCCTTGCCAGGCTGCAGAGTGAAGAGGAGTTCGATTCTCGTTGTCGCAGGCGTTTACATTGGCAGCACCTTCTGTCAACAGTAGGGCTACCATCTCAACGTGTCCTTGCCAAGCACTCACATGCAGAGGTGTTCTTCCCTACAAAGTTGCAACGCATTTATTGATTTGGATCTCCTATACATGAATAGAAATCGACGTGGAAAACTAATATTAGAATAAAAATACACATGGTCACTCACTTCTGAATCTCTACTTTCTACATCAGCGCGCGCATGTTCCAGTAAAAATCGTGCCATTGCTAGCCTGTTTTCCAAGGCGAGAATGTAGAGAGTACTTCTGCCGTCCGCGTCTTTTGCGTTGACGTCAGCATTGTGGGCTAATACTACTCTGACAGTGTCATAATGCCCTTCCAGAGCTGCAAGTCTGTATTCAGTTTTATTGATAAAAGAATAGTTTATAAAATGAACGGTAAGAGAACATTTTAATTCTCTGGAGGCTAAGACTAGAGGAGCACCTTAGAGCAGTCTTCCCATCGTGAGCGTGTTGATCAATCGGTGCGCTATGCTGATCTAATAGTCTTTCAACGAGTGTATAGTGTCCCTCTTGTGCTGCAAGCATCAAGGCTCCCTTGCCATCATTGTCCGTTTCATCAATTTTGGCACCAGCCTCCAGCAATGCTTCGCAAACTTCGATGTGACCTTCGAAAGCCGCGTAGTGCAGAGGTGTCCAGCCTGAATTGTCTCTGTGTTGTTCATCTAAGCCTAGAATATCGTAATCCTTATTTTCTCTTTATTTTTCAATTATAAGACTCGATTCGTAATTGTCCTGCCAAGAGTAAAATAGAATGTACGAGCTCGAAGCAGGTATCTGTACCTCTGTCCAGCAATTGTTTCACCACATCAGTGCCACCCTGGGCAGCAGCCACACTGAGGACGGTCCTGCCCTCGTTATCAATGCTGTCAACGTAACATCCCCAGAATAACAGAAGGGCAACGACCGATCCATGACCCATACTGGCTGCTGCCCACAAAGGTGTACGTCCAGTAGCGTCGCAATGATCCACGTCCGCTTCGTATTCCAAGAGCAGTTCACAGACATCTCTGTGGCCTTCGAATGCTGCTACCAGCAACGGGGTCATACCGTCTTTGTCTTGATGATCAACTGCAGCTCCCCTCTCCAGTAATATTGTGACCACCTGTGACGCAGAGTAACGTTGATTCATTTAAATGTAAAAACCAATTCTGTTATATGTATATCTAATAAGCCAGACCGTTCCGATGCCTTCAAACACAAAACAAAACAGTAAAAGTTAAAACGTCTGTTTTTTTTGTTCTTCTTAGATGCACTTTTAACAGAGTAGTATCAGACGAACCTTTGCATAGCCATGATTGGAAGGGACACACAAAGCAGCGACACTGAGGGCTGTTCTACCGTCGCTATCGGCATGATCGATCTCCGCGCCGAAGTCTAGAAGGTGTTCGACTATCTCACTATGACCCATGTAGGCAGCAGCAATTAAAGCGGTTCTGCCTTCGTCATCCGTTCTGTTGACGTCGGCGCCGTGTTGCAGAAGCGCTTTAACGATGTCTTCGTGGCCACCCCACGCAGCTGCTCTCAGAGCCGTTCGTTGATCCCAGTCAGCGCAATCCACTATCGCACCGTGCTCCAACAGCATTTCGACCACCTACGTGATTACGCGTGTTCTTTGTTACCTTTTTATTTGTGATACAGTATTTAGAAAATGCGTATCAGTGGGAGAATCAGAATAAGTATTACAAGATGCTTCACCTGGCTTGAGCACTTTAAACATATGCTAGTCACGTGTTCCTCTGAACTTCTTTTCCGTTATCAATAGTAAGCGAGACATTTAAATTGCTCAAGTTAGGTGGGGCGCTCTGTATATTAGCTAGTGAACGCTAGTAACTGAAAGTTCAGTTACTATACAGGGTGTTCACGCTATTCTTAGCCAGCGTGTTTCTTCCAAAGAATAAATATTAGACAAAAACTGTACGCATTATTGATTTTCTAACATGAATCACCTGAGTATGTCCTCCCCAGGCTGCAGCTCTGAGGGCGGTCCAACCATCGCAATCCGCATGATCCGCACAAGCACCAGCAGCCAGAAGCACACGGACCACATCTGTGTAGCCGTGCCTGGCGGCTAAGTTCAAGGGTGTCTGACCGTGGCGATCTGTAGCTTCCAGTTTCGCCTGAAACGGTGAGAAATTCTTAATATATCACGCGGCGACCGCAGCTATGCTCGATAGTTCTTCTAGTTTAATTTCATTTCAATGTTCTGGGCGGATGAGCTTATTACGTTGGTAAATGGAAATTCACCTGAGGGCAGGTTGTTAAAGCCAACTCCAACAAAGATGCATTACCATCTGCAGCAAGCGTGTGCAGCACTGTTCGTCCGCAAGAGTCTGTTTGATTGATGTCCCCGCTCTCACCGAGTAGTTCTGTTAACGGCTCGCTGGGAGACTCATCCATTGGGCTAACATCTTGCGAGACCTTTCGCAACAAGGTAAGGTAATTATTATTTAATCTTATGATTCAATCTTCAATTATAATCATGCATTTATACAAAGCGCTAAATGAAGACAGATTAACGAAGGATAAAACGATACGTCTACAAGAAAGAGCTCTAATAGTAGAGGTGTGCGTGAATCTTGTTCTCGCACATCTCTGCTAAATAAGAAGACTGGTGATTGTATACCTGACTAGAAGAAACAGCATCCTTGTTGGCTTCGTCTTCCACAACTTTCTCAGACGGCTTAGCTCCAGCGTCGATAAGTAATCTTAATAGCTTGACTTCTTGTCTGGGCCAAAGGATACACTCGGAGCTGTCTAGGTAGCATTCTTCGATCGGTGCTCCGCTACCAACCATCCAGAGTACCTGAAGGCTATGAACATCCAAATTGCAGTTCGTGGTGGCTACATTGGTAATAGATCGTTGGAGGTGCTGTCCCAGTACGCAGATCTCATCAGGATTTAGGTCTGGCCCGCGAAGGGTGTAGTAAGCTGCCAGCATGGCGTGGCCCTCGATGGCGGAACAGAGATACTTTTGGGTACAGTGTTTGACGTCGAGCAGCCATTCGGCGAAGCTGTGGTGGAACAGCATCAGCGCGCCAGCACGGGACACCGAGATGACTCTTCGTAAGAGGTGGAGGCGTCGGTTGAAGTCTTCCATGGTGATGCCTGTGCAGGCGGTCTTCACGCATTTGTAAAGGATCTCTTGAGTGATAGGCAATTTGGCAGCGAGAATCACGTTCAGCAGCGGTTGGACTTTGGCGAATTGTTTCCTGCTGAAGAGTCTCTGGCACAGCCAAAGGTAGAGACCATTCAGGGTGCCTGGTATTTCACGGACCTCCCGCAGAACGATGAAGTTCTCGGCCACGCCGTCGAGAACCTTCTCCAGGTACAGAAAACAGCCGTTGCTCTTGATGTGCAGCTGGTTCAGCATCTCGGCCGTGTCGCACGAGATGTGCTGCCTGAATAAACGAAAGAGAACCATTGGTTCATTGGCTATAATAAACTAAAGCAGTTCAGGCCAGAACTTCAGACCATTGAATAAGACCCCCGCCCATACTCTCTTCCGTATGCGATTCACTTTTATTCATACCTCCATTGCACTCACACTTCGCACGCACACGTCAATCTCACTCGCTCTTGTCGCTCATATTTTTGATGCTAGGGGAATAGGCGAAGAGGAAATTATATGGCCCACGGCGGACCAGTTCGTCACCCTCGAACTAAGGGATTGTAAGGAGTATCGTTTAAAAGAGGATCAAGTCTTTGAGATGTTTGGATTGAAGATTATACCCTACAATCCGTTTCTATCAAAGCGCAACAATGAAATCTTCGTTTACCTGAGCGCATCTTCTTGATCCAACCGGGCAAGAATGTACTGCTGAACGTCTCGGACCACATGGGACTTCCTTAGATCGTCCAACGAGATCTTACGGAATCCAGTGAACATCCTCGAGATCGTTTTACTCTGACGTCGAGCAGTACAAACCAGCAGCAGCCACTGCGGGAAGAGGTGGTGGTGATTGGCCAACAGTTCGGCAATTGTCCTACTAACGTTCTCATTCTCCCTTCTCGAGTCTCTGGTACCGGTCTGCGGAGGATTCAGGGTCTGACCCTCGTCGATAGAGTCGACCAACAAGAACAAGCAGCTCTTCGGCGGTTCGACTTCCAACAGAGGGAACAGCAGTGCCTTCTTCAATGCGTCATCAGGATCTCTGTCGAGGACGTCCGGTTGCAATGCGGCCTGTATCTCGGGGTCTGTTCGTAGTTTCTCGGCATAGGCTTCCGCCACCGCTTCTCTGGAAGTCAACGGGATTGTGGAGGCGTTGTTGGTGGTGGTGGTTGTCGTTGCGGTGCTACCGGGTGTCGGTGAGTTTGGCGACGCCCTGCGAAAAAAAGAGATCAAACTGAACAGTGTCCTCCCATGCTTCATGGAATCTGACGAATCAGTGCGAAGCCAGACTACAACATACTTCGTATTTCAATTTCTGAAGAATCTGCGACAACCAACCTGTGAATCCCATCCGAGCTAGCCTGTAGAAGCTGAGCGACCAGAGATCTGACGAACTGCGCCGGCGACAAGGAAGCCTCGCTTCTGGCTTGGCAGAAGTGCCTGGCGAGCAGTCTCCTGTTCAAGGATCTCTGGTGCCTAGCGTTCGCGCTGGTGGATGGCCAGGCTAACTCGGCGCAGAGCGCGGTCTTTCCGCTTCCTGGTCCACCGACGATCAGCGCGCCGCAGGTCTTCGAGGCTGGCCTCTGCTCCAGGCAATGGGACAGCTTGACGAACGCCCATTCGCGACAGAAGAATCGCTTCTTCTCGATCACCGGCGCCGCCATTCTCGGGCTCTTGGACTCCCTCGTTTTGTAACACTTAACCGATAAACTGGATAATAGTAAACTTGGTGATATTACTCTTCGTTGCTCGTCAGGATTCTGTACATGTCGATCTCCGGGGAGATCTCCGCTGTCATATCAAAAGTTCTCGATATTTTAAGTTCGAAGTAGGTCGTGCGTCAGGAGGAAAGAAGAGATCTATCAGGCCGTTGGTAGGATGATTATTCTGTACGTCGTCGATTGGTATTCTAGGCGTCTGTGGCTCTCTCCGCATCAACACCCAGTATTCGAAGCCCAACGAATCGGTGGAGAATAGCGACCCAGCCGAGTCTAGATTAGCCGCGACGTGCCGCAACTATGCTCGATGTCCGTGTACTCTGACGAGGAGTCGTTGGTCGGAGCCCCAGGGGGCTCTGAGGCTTCCTCGGCCTCCATTCAGCCTTCTCATCGCCTCGTCGCGGACCAGCACCGCGTTTCGTATCGTTGCATTCTACCTGAAACACCGGGAACAACAACGTTTTTATTAGACCCTGCGGGATGTTGCGAGACTTCTTAATTTATACTACAGGGAGGACACCTTGATTGGTACACCCTCCTCGCGGGGATATCTCGAACGCGAAATTAAGAGAGCAACTGTCTACCCAACGTAATTAAAGGGACCTCCGTTACTTCCCTCGGTAATGATTTCCATCGAAAGCACACTAGTCCAACTGGTCTTTACGCGTTTAAGGAAGAGCAGAGAATTTTTTGTATGGACGAGAAACAATATCGTTAAAAAGTTCGATATTCGATGGGCTTTCCCATGGTTCTTCGTGGTATTTACGATTCAACGGGGTTCGGTATCCTTATCCGAAAGCGAAGCGTTTAATTCGAATTCTTCGCGGGACGAAAGTGAAATTCTGTCGCGTCTGATGGAAAGCTCGAATTCCACAGCCGAGTTCCTCGCGACGTAGCGGACGATCTAAAATTCGCATTAAATGGCCGTAATAATTGTCTGTCCGCAGGAGGAAGCGAGGAGATGGAATTACTAGAAGGACTCCAGACGAGCGAGAAGCGGGGATGGGTTAATGACAAACTAGTTCCCCTAATGAGAAGGAGATCCGCACGGATCTTGGTGGCGGACTTTTCTAATTATTAACGTTGTTTACGCCTGGTGTGTCTTCTCCGTGTAAATCTTGACTGCTCGTAATTGCGCGAGAAAGTGGAAATCCGCCTCCACGTTCGTCATTACAAAGCACGGAACAATTTCTCTCATTTGTTGTTCTCTCCTTTGCATCGCTGATCGTTCCCTGTTACGCCACCAACCACTCGAAAGATATACGGTCATTTTGCTTTGCTAATTGCTTAGCTAAAGTCATTATGAAAATGGATGTGTACTGCCATATTATTATTATCGAATGAAACACCGAACGTGGAGTATGAAGGGTTCATAATAGAGGTGTGCGGGACGGGACGGGAATTCCCGAACATTTTCGTGAATATCCGATCCATTTTCGGGAATTCCCGCCCCGTCCCGCACATCTCTAGTTAATAAATACCCCGTTAAATGAGTAACAATAATCCGAGCAAGTATTGTATTTCAGCAGCGAGCACACGAGTATATCGAGTCTGCGGCGAACGATGCGTCCCCCATATCATACATCGAACCTTTCCGTTTCTCCTCCACGAGGCCGAGTAATTAGGCGATCCGACTCTTGGACAACGGCGTGATTATACGGTGGAATCGGTGAAAGGGAGGAGAGGTTCGCGCTCTCATACGCGATTCATAATTATCACGGCGCCCGTTATTTTCCGCGGCGAGGCGAGTCCATCCGGCCGGGAAGGGGGAGGAAATTAACTAGACGCGTGCGTAATTAAAGCAATTTGTCAGGGGACACCCCCGATGATGCAAATTACGAGCGACGTTTCCGAGATGATTGTCGCGACGCGACGCCGCTTGTTACGACCGCGCGCTGAGAGCGGGACTGTTGTTTTCATGAAATTGTTGATGGTTACTTCGCGCTGCAGAGTTGCGGGTTTAACGATCGAATACATGATCATCGAAGAGCAAACGCGTAACACACAGAATATTCATGAAATTCCGTGATTTAGATTACGTTACAGCGAACGGAGAACTTCCGCGTTGTTATTGTTGATGTTGTAAAGCGAATTAAAAAAAATATATAAAAAGAACTTTTTAAAAACCACGCTTCTATTAAAATACACTGAAAAGAAGAAAATAATTTTTTCCTGGTCCTCCATAAAATACCGAATCCAGTTAAATGATTAATAATATTTTTCACCAAAATTTTGAGCAATTAGTTAA
The DNA here is from genome assembly GCA_028455605.1 of Lasioglossum malachurum. Taxonomy (NCBI): domain Eukaryota; kingdom Metazoa; phylum Arthropoda; class Insecta; order Hymenoptera; family Halictidae; genus Lasioglossum; species Lasioglossum malachurum. The sequence continues at coordinate 19,466,356 of CM052311.1, forward strand.
AAATTCCTTCTGTTATAAAATTAGTGGCGGAATAGATAGAAAAATTTAATATAACTATAATAAAACTATTTATATTGACGTAATCTTCGTGGGCGCTACACGCTTTTATTTATGGTCTCTCTCTCTCTTTCTCTTTCTCTCCCTCAATAACGTCATGATTTTATTTAAATTTATATTAAATTTTTCTATCTATTCTCCGACACTAACTTTATAACAGAAGAAATTTTTAACTAATTGCTTAAAATTTTGGGGAAAAATATTATTAATCATTTAACTGGATTCGGTGTTTTATGGAGAACCAGGAAAAATATTATTTTCTCCTTTTTAGTGCATTTTAATATAAGCGTGGTTTTTAAAAAGTTCTTTTCATATATTTTATTTTCTACTTTCATTGTGTCATCGCGGAAGCTAGTGTGTATACAAAATTTCAGGAAGATTGGACTATGGGAAGAGGTTTAAAATTCGATTACAAGAAGTTCTTGTAAGTTCAACACAGATTCTCAAAGTTAAAAGCCATAATCTCTCTATTAAATCATATAAAATGTACGGCAGTCAAGGTGTTAATAGAGAACATTTTCAATTTAATCCTCGTACGTACGAATAAAGCTCGAAAGATCGAAACGCGAGTATTTGCAGTCGACCTCGAGAGCGATATTATTTGAGAAGTTCCGGGAGCGTTCGGATCCGATCGAGAGGAAATCGCTTCGGGACTTCTGTGTTTAGATATGCAGAGTTGACGGATCGGTAATTCGTACGGGGAAGTATAACGCATGTTATTCCAGTTGCATGAATCATCGGCAATAGCACGAAAGTAATCCATTTTGCTCCGGAATGAATAAATGCTTTTGTTACATCGAAGGACATTTGCATAAAAGACTTCGTTCATTCGTTTAATTCCGAAGAAATAAGTCAGTACATATTTTGTATCGAGAAGAAAGGGTTGAAGTTGAATGTAAAATATTTCCAATCACCGGCGCAATGTAAAATTAGAACAGAAAATCTCTTCGTCCGCGAGGGATGAAGATATAGGTCGAAAGTGACCTGGTATCGACATGCTATGTCGTAGTTTTCGGTCGACGGTATTGCAGGGTTAATAGACAGTATTCCGGGGGAATGAGGATTTAGTAGGAAGTTAGCGGACTGTGTTCGTTCCCGCTATTTTGTCACTTAGAATCGTCAAGGGAGGCGTCCGGACGCGAGCACGTTCTTGAATCCCGGCGCGATTTTAACGAACCCCGTTTCAATCCGGCGCCGGAGGATCGCAGCCGGCGCGTAAACAGGTTTCCTCGGGTTCCACGCGTTTTAATTGCTGTAAATCTGTCCCACGTCGGGCGTGAAAGAGCTCCGCCAAAACGCGGGGGTGCGTTTGTTCTCCCTTAAGGTCGATTCACATTAGAGACACGGTCGTCATTCCTGCGATACACAGAGCGAGCGACTGCGTGTCACAATTTAAAAGTTCGACTAGTGGAGCTAACAACGTGGGCTGCGTAACCCGGAAATGAACAATTCGTTTTTCCTCATCCCTGAGGAAATTTAAATTTTTATTTCCATAGAAGAAGAAAGAAAATTTATATTTGTTGTATGACTGTGTTTACTTTAATGATTAACGCTGTCAAATCACAACCAAATTGGACACACTCTTATCAAGACTGATGCACGCAGCAACATTTCATTACTTTGAGAGTGATTTCGAAAAAATAAATATTACCTCTCGTAAAGCAGTAAGCTATGTGCATACTTCTCATGTGAATCGACCTTTAGGTACTCGAGTTGTCTCTCTCTTCGCTTCTATCGTGCGCGGCGATCAATTGTTCGAGACCCTCGCGGACGACTCTCAGAGATATCCGAAAAACGCAATTAAAACAGATCGTCTGGATCTCCGTGCAATAAAGTCAAAATGTAAAAGTCGCGACGAGGTTGTGTGTGTGTGTGCGATTCGATGGATTGTTATTACTCAAATACTACCAACTAATACAGCCGCTAACTCCTGTATTTTTCAGAGAGTAACGCAGTGGGGTAGATCTAGAACGGTGGCTATCAGACGGATGTTTGACATCCGCTGCCAGTGGATCGTCATTCTAGTCAAGATTTATTGGTCGAAATGGGGACCACGGCAGGTCTAGAATTCGCGGGGATCACGAGGATTTGGTATCAGTTGTGACATTTCAAACACGATAAGGCGAAACCGCCACCACGGACAGCACGGTCGGCGATAAATTTTGAATGCTGCACGTACGAGCGCGACAATGAAGAGATGATTCACGGGTGTCGTGTAATTTGAGCAAAGCGGCATGATCGTGGGAGGTCTCGCGTTGTCCTCTTTAACGACTGGTTTAATAACGACCCGGCGACGCGTGTGTGCGAACGTGCGTCCGAGGACAAGGAACTTTTTAGCATATGAAGATTTATTGGACTAGATGGAAGTAGAATGCACGTTAAAAACCAGATAAATGTACACTATACAGTGGAATATAATTCACGGCGCAAAAGAAATATATTACTACTACGAGCATAAAAAACACTTTAAACTCCGCTTCTTCAGGAACGAAGGCCAATCCTGAAGAACGCTAAAATCTATATATGGAGTCATAACTTTTTAGTGGATGCTTAAAAATTAACGTTTACGACGATGTGCTGAGCTAGTCAAATTTTATGAAAAAAACTGGAATGGTGGTCAATCGATTTGGCTTGGGAACGGATTATTGATCGACGCTGTAATGAGAGGGAGAGATCGATCCGCGGAGACTCGAATTCCTGGAGACAAGAGAATAGGAAGTTGCAGGTTCCTGGGCGAGATCGAAGGCTATTCAATCTCGATGGATGAAGACGTATCCCAGGACCGAATCTGCAACATCTGTACAAGCTTATTCGTGTCAGATGATAAGCCGGGATACCGGTGGCAACGGAACGACACTGACAAGATTGGGGTTGCCCTGTAGTCCCCGAGGTCGTCTATCCGTCGTGAATTTAATGAACGGAGTGCATCGTCGCGGGCTAGACATGCCTCTGTCCAAATACGGGGCCACCACTGTTCTGCCTGGCAGCCTCAAGTGGGTCAAGTCTGCCTTGACTTCGCTTTGTATGAATTTTAAACAGCCGCCGCAGCTGGATCGGGGCTTTTGCAACATTTATGCCCGGTCGCGAGCTGCTCCGACATCCCCATGGACGGATGTTTTAATACCTTCGCTATCGGGCGCCCGAGTGCCAAGAAAATGTTACCGAGCTACCTAGCTCCATACTAATTAGAAGACGAAACCCGCTCGGCGAATGTCCGATCGGAAAAACTGGAAATGGAATATATTGCAGAGGAGGATAGAAACAGCAGCTYCGAGAATTCTATAGAGGATCCTGGAAATGGACTCGAATTCGATCGAGAGATTAAACGGAAAGATTTTTTATTCGAAACACAGAATTTCATCAAATATGTTATAAGATAAATTGTAAAATACAACCCCTGGCAGAATGTTTCCGATCGGAGGCATAGAAGTATAAAATATTAMCCCTTAGCACTCGAACGGCGACTCTGAGGCGCCACTAAAAATTGCTGTACCRTTATTCAAAATATTGTTTAGATTATTAAATATRTCGGTATCTAATCAATTACTAAACAGTTAGAAATCATTAAAACATTTAAAAAATCATGAATGGAATGGAAATATTCTAAATCGAAAGAAATGTTTAATTTTCGAGTTAAAATAGCTTCGAGTGCAAAGGGTTACTTTATGGAGATAAAACTGATGGGAAATGAAAAGGGGCTTATTAAGGAATGAAAAACAACAAAATAACATAGACTTCCATTTATTATAGCAAAGAAATTGTTACACAGAAACTTTTTTCCGTTTTTGTAACAATTTGTTTATTTTTTCGTTTCTTTGTTATAATAAATGGAAGCCCATGCTATTTTGTTGTTTTTCATTCCTTAATAAGCCCCTTTTCATTTCCCATCAGTTTCAACTCCATAAAGTAATATTTTATAGTTCTGAATTGTGAGTGTTTCCTCTAAAATCCGTATCAATGCCTTCGATCGGAAACATTCTGCCAGGGGTTGTAGCTCCGGCTGCAAAAGGTCAATAGTCTGAAGCTACTATATCCGCGATATCACTAAATTATTTAAAAATTCAATCTACTCACTTTTCCCATAAATGCATAAAATCCCCCGTCTATACTTAAGACACGACCGTTAAAAGTCACGATGCTCACAGCGTCTGAGGCGAAATCGATACTAGCAAGCTGGAGACGTAGATGGAAAAAGTGCAGCCTTTTTAGACGATTGCTAAACAAGCGCGCCCGCGAAACCGGAGGACAAACCGCTCGTGAAATCGAGTCCTCGTTGGTGTCTTGCAAAATTGAGCTACCCCTTGTCGTTTCGCTGTCGACGATAATGGCCTCGAAAACTTCTCTCCCCCGCAGCCTCCCCTGACCTGGTCCCGCAGTTCCCATTCAGGTGAGACATCTCAATTTGCGTGCTTCGTCGGCCACCATCTCTGACAGGTGAGCCCGCCGCTTTATTAAGTAGTGAAATTCGCGCGGCAAGTGGAACGAGCACTGTCATTCCGGCGAAACTAACTTCGGCTCGATTCCCTTTCTCCGCAGAGGTTTGATCCTCATTGTGTTCGGAACGCAACCCCCCGTCGACGGGTCCCATTAACCATTCTCTTCTCTCTTTTCTCATTTCTCGCGTGCTCTCTCCCTCTTTTTCCGTCTCTCACTCCCTTCATTCTCGGCTCTCATCTCTCCCTTTTGAATCAGCCTAGCCCCGCTGTTATCGTCGCAGGCAATCGCAGCTGCTGAACCGACGTCGTCGACGGTTATCCATCCGTTTTCTTACGCGCACTAATCGGTCCGGCGCTGACGCTGGAATCGTTTCCAAATCCGTTCTTTGACGGAGGCAATCGGTAAGTACCCGTGAACAGGACACGTGACATTTTTCGATCATTTTTCAATTTTCTGAGGCCCAAGCTCCAAGTTTCCTGATTATGAATATTTTTGCGTTGGCTGTTTATTTTCGGAAGAGACGAATTTGTAAGTGATGGAGTCGGGACTCAGCCTTAACGAATACACAAACACAGATTTCACGAGAAAACAGTTTCATTGGTTCAATTTCGTTCCTCGCCGAATATGGTCGTCGAACATTAATCTGGAGTCGACTTTCCGACTGTTAATCATGAACAAGACACGGCCTGATACCATTAGCAGTGCACCTCGGTTTAGCATCGAGCGTTCTATCCAGCTGGTCCATTATGTCGCGAATACGAAAGGACTGAAGAAATTGTACGAGATGAAATGTCCAATTAGGGGGGGCAATTACCGGCTAACACTTGAATCGCGCACGTTCGCGAGCGGCTCATCGTAGTCAATTAATGCCAACAACAAAGGGAAGGCGCGCGATGGGTGGCAGCAGGAGCGGCGGACGACGAAACGAGCGATCTCAAAATTCCTGTAAACAAGGAGAAACCGTCGGTTATCTTGTTAGATCGGGGATGTGACAGGATCGTTAAATGCGATCGCGGCTGATCGTGCCGCCTGCCGTATTTGGCTGATTGAGCAACGGCCTCGTTTCAGACAGGTCGGCACATCAGTCTTAGGTCAGTCTGCTTGTACATACTCGGCCCCGGCTTGTTCCGATGCACTGCCATAATCGGATAACCGCTCGGTAACGGCCAATTTAATTAGTATTGGAAATTGAAACGTTTTAACGGAACGGCGCTAAGATTTCGATCGGAAACGTTCAACAGGCGGGGGACGCGTCCCCGGTAAACCGGGCTCCGTTGAATTCTTGAACGATGAGGGCTACCGGGCATTCTTGAATCCATCGGGGATGAGAAATGCGAATTCTTCGACTGCGGAATCCCTAACGAATTCCCGTGGACTCTTCGGGCCAGTTTATTCGGGACACGCTGTTATCTAATCCTTCTATTAGATCTACCGATTGAGCTTCTAGTCACAGAGCTCTCTTGGAGAACGAAACCGTAGAATCCTGCGGGGGAACTTTCTTGAATCTGCGATGTTTGCTGAGTCACTGATCGAGTTCGGTATAGTCCTATCGAATCCGAAATTTCCGAGACCTGCTGTAGAACTTGAGAATTCCTTCTCCCCCGAATTCGCAAAGTAATTCTCCTAAACCTCCTGAACTCCGTTATTTGAACTTCTAAAATGATTTTAAAAAAGGATGCTGATAAGCTCGCACTTACATACAGCTTCAGACTTGGTCGAACTTGGAAGTCCTTGACGCGAGTGTATTATTTTAGATTACGTTCCCAATGTAAGTTCCTCGAAGTCTTTTCGGTCTCGCAGTACGAGTTCCAACGAATTAATAAACTTTCTAACACAGTGCCCCGAAATTCTCGAGCTTCGGAGGGGGATCTTCCTAAGCCCTTCTCAAGGCTGCTGGTTACAATTCTTACAAAGCTCCGTAGAACTCTGAAATTCCCGAGTAACCGGAACCAATGCGCTTAGAAAATTCGTCAACACAGTTCCCCTGAATTGCTGTACTCTTTAACAGGGCCAACTAGAACTTAGCCCCTTAACCCTCTATTCAATGACCAACCACTAAAATGGAGACCCCTTCAATTCTTGTTGTCCTTAAGCAGCGTTCCGTCAACATCTGAACAGAATCCTCTTGACCTCCTGAACGGAGCAGAGCCGAGGTAGGACTGAACGATCTTTGCCGTTGAAAGCCAGCTCTGAAATATTTATAAGCCATACACGCTCGTAAATTACGGCGGATTTCCAAGGGAAGCTTTCCGCGGATGCCGTGTTCGGAAGTTTAATTTTTCATGGGCCGTCGATGAACAATAGATGCAATCGTTTCATTAGAATTTCATCGGGATTCTAGATCCTATCGGGAGTACACGCGCTGCTGCGAATATTCTTAACAATAAATTTTCGTATAAATTCCAAATATAAATGAAACTGTGCTAGTAGAAAGTAATTCATTATAATCTCGAATCGATAATTCAAAATCAAAGCATTATTAGAAATATCTTGAGGGAGAAATTGTTTCGGAACATTTCCAGGTACACGTTGAGTTCCAGAATGCAGTGCGACGGTACCTGTTATCGTATCGTTAAAATGGTGTCGTTAATATATAAAAACCAATAATATTCGAGGCACGTCTCGATAATCTGATCAATCGGGACAGCTCTCTCTCTCTCTCTCTCTCTCTCTCTCGCGGCTGAAATTCAATATCCCAAAAAGCGCAACGCGAAACGACTCTCGTTTCCTCGTCACAAACCACCTAATAATCGGCGCGTTATTGTTATTACCGGCACGGGTAATCAAATTCATGGTTGGGAACGCATAATAGCGGTGTTTGTTCCGCACAGCCTCTGGGCGAATACGATCGTTTCTCGGCTGACTGATTGTATCTCCGCGCGCCACGATAAGTGCAACGTGTATTTCCCTCGCGTGAACACCGTTCCCGCCGATAGAGACATAAGACTCGCCAGGCATTACCGTTTGAACCGTTAATTTGAAATTATAATTAATGCCCGGATGATTTACTTCGGCCGGATCAACGGGCCCGCACGATAATTAATGGAGGATGAGAAACGGGGGCGTTCGCTTGTCATTTATACGCGGGATATTAATTAACAAATTAATTCAACGATGCCCCGCGATTTTCTGCGTAGAGCCGCCGCGGCGGATCACTTGGAAGCAACCGGTGTATTAATTGCTTGGAATATCGCTGCGGAAATTTATTTATCTGCGGGCTTTCTTTTACACACCGCGTAAATATACAATACACTCCCGTACAACGCGATCAAGAAATTGTTTATAGAGATTTTATGTGTATGTATCTTCTGAGGCAGTAAGTATACAGTCTTTTTACACAATTTTCTTTATCGCGTGGAAGATCGCTTGGAAATCAATTCACTCATACATCAACAATTCATTCATAAATCAATTTCACCCTTTTGCAAATCAATTTCACCCATTAAGAATGTTTAAAAATAATTATTTATTTATTTCGATTAAATTATATGTTTATTTTGACACGTGAACGGTGTCATTACTGCGAGGGTAGACTCAATACTCAATACGCTTCAATAAATATATGTATTTTTATTCCTAAAAATGAATCGGAAGATGGCTACACTGAATATACATATCTTCACTATTTTACACACAGTTTTCGCACATTACAAAGTTAATGAATTGGTAATTACTTTGAAATAAGTATTTGATCTACATCTTTGCAATAAATAAATTTGATCTCATTTTTTTTTTACAAAAACTTACTTAAAAATACTTTTTGTGAAATGTTGAATTTGATTCACAAAAGGGTGAAATTCATTTGCAGAAGGGTGAAATTGATTTACAAGAGATAAAAAATAATTACAGCTCAACAAATTCAACCAAATTCTGAAAATTTCGTTACTGAGAAACATTTCCAAGTTTCTTCGAAGCAAAAATGAAATAGTTTTATTCAAATAAAGTAAACTTGAAAAAAGCAACTTTTGTACGTATGTTATTTTGTATATGTAACAGTAATGTTGATAAAAATATGTGTTTCTTCTTTATTTCGAGTCTGCTTTTTTCTATTGCGGCCCTCGAATTAATTTATAATACATAATGAGGCCCTTGGTGGTGAAAGAGTTTGACAAGCCTGTACTGCATTTTATACATACAAATTCTTGCATTTTTAGGTTGTTCAACGCGGATCATTGAATTCGAAAGCTCTTCGCGCTGGTCTACACGCAGATCTAAGATAAATTGATCGAAAAGGAACAACAGAGGTGTCGTATAATGCGCCCCAGCATTCAGAAAATCTTCCAAGGGAACTGCTTTCCATACGCAACAACCTTAATATTTGACGATGCACTGTCTTGCGACGTTGATTGACGGCTCATTATACCGTATGCGGTTGGAGTATCCACGGTTGGCCGTACTGAAATTCAGCGGATTCAAGGCCGGCGGAATTCATCATCCGGCGGCGTCTGTTATGAAAGCGGTCCAACAGTTATTAAAAAATTTCCATAATGTGCATCGCTGGCCAGGATTTACGATTTCAGCCCTATTAAATCCCGCCTCGTCTATTCGGCGGTTTCGAGCCGTGGGTAAACGAGAGGACGACGAGATGTGAAGAGCTGAGAGAGAGAGAGAGAGAGAGAGAGAGAGACAGAGCGAGTGAGGGATGAGAGAAACGCGAAAGAGAGAGGTTAATTAACGAGTTTCGAGATATTAGAGCGATCAGGGTCGAACGGAAGTCCCCGGTAATTGCGTACAATGGCTCCCGCGCATGAGATCGAGTCCACGGATTGGTTGCTTTCTAGCCGAACGAGACAGAAGAGACGCTCGGAGCTCGCGACACCGGAATAATTTTTCAACGAAGCTTAATTGCACCGGACGGTCGACGCGGATCAGCCCGGATTAAACGCGGAGCCAATCAATCCGGCTTGTACTCGTCAAAATCGAATCGAACTTCGTACGAGCTCAGATACCGCGTTGACTTTTATTCGAGCCACCGTCGGGCTCGAAAGCGCCGCTCTCGACTTTTACTTTTTCTCCAATTTGGTCAGATCGAATAGTGAATGGAGCCTTTCGACGTTAAGTGTCCCGTTTCAGTAATACGCTGCTCTTTGTTGACGCCGCGCGATCGAGATTATCTCCATCGCAACGTGTTTCGAACTGTATTAGGCTGGCCTGTGAGAGCTCGTTTCGTTTTCGATGAACAATGCGATCGGAATAGTTTTTGTAAACTTATTTAGCTACGCAGCAGCGGTTCCAGCAATTCCAGAGGCTCCACTTTGAACTCGATTGCCATGGAAATTCGTTCGACGACATAATTCTCCATTTATTCCGATGTAATTCTACGTACTGGGAATACATTCTCCTAACCAGATGAGTAGTTATCCTCGAGCAGTTCGTATTCCAGCAATCTAAAGTTCGGATACAACATCTGCATGTCTACCGAGGTGAATATCGGAGCTTCTACGTTCTACCCTCGATCAGTCGTAGTGCAGATTGGATTGAACCGAAAATTTCGGTATGCTACATCGAGATTGAGATTGTTTCTGGCGTAAGTCCATCTCCGAGTTAATAACGCCCTCCTTGAATGCCAATGATGTCTCCTTTAATTAAAATTTCGACGGTTACGGAATTATAGCTCGTCGCTGGGGAAATGAGGTTTTCGACTGTAAATGTTCGTTTCCAGATCGCAGGAATTAATCGGAAAGTTGTAACGTAGAAATTAATTTGCAGGCTTTGGTGCACGTTTTAAACTAGAAACAATTGAAGTTAGATAATTACGAGTATGAATAAAACTAAATCAGGACTGTGCAGTTTGTAACCGACTTTCACGAATTTCACATGTCACATACTTTCACTTTCGAGATATATTGCCATTCAAAGTTTTGATCACTAGTTGAGTTGCATTATTTTTTTGAGCATTTCGAAATTGTTCTCATGAGTTTTTTCTGCTAAATACGTAAATCCTATACTCTACGGCTTAATTAATGACTAAACTCAAATTGTTTGAAACAGTGCAATGCGGCGTTATTCCTTACAACAGCAGATGTATGCTTTGAAAAAGCATTGTCGCAGAACTCGATTTGCATAAATGCCCGCGGTCTGGTAATGGGGCCGTTAGTGGCCTAGAAATTAGAGCCACGAAAATACAGTTGATGCCAGGTCTATTTTTATACATCGGCGATCTCTTGGCTTTATTCTCACCATTGTTCTTAGCCGGCGCGGCTCGCCCCGCGTTGGAAATTTAATACAAATAGTTACTTTTCCCACGGATAATTGCTGCGCGGCAACGGGAATTCCATTTATCGGCGGGGCCACGCATGCATTTGCATACGAAGTTTACGAGTTTCCATTAATCCCTCCTTCCATCCGAAGCACCCCTACTAAAAGGGTAGTTAATCGAGTATTAATATTAATCCCGTAAACGGGTTCCTGTTCCACGGCGATTATGCGAGCAAAAATTGCGGGCGACGCCGTAATGGACTTCTGCTCTGTTCAAAAAATTAATAAAATTCCGTGGCCGGTGTTTTGTAAGGGACAGAGAGAGTTCGATTAACCATTCGAAACAGGGTAGTTTAACCCCTATCGACTGCAAGGGTCACATAATTTCAAGCTAAACGTCGATTTTAGCGTTCTCGGTTTTTACGACCAGAAGTTTCAACTAAAAAAATTGAAAACAATCCCCTAGATCATTTCTACAATTTTTGTATGCGTTTAAACGCACAATTTCATCCAACCACCTCATATATTTTGCTGTCATTTTAGTTATTTATTTACTCTGCGGGGAAACTTGCTGAAGTTCTGATCACTTTAAACTAGACTCGAGCGCATACTTAGTTCATTTATTACAAAAATGAGTAGATCAAAGGCAGAACGGTAAAACATTTCAAGATTTTCAATTTATTAAAACGTCTATAAAAAGAAAGAAAAATGTCATATATATATTACATAAAAATCCGTAGAACCGATTGCTGATGAAATAATATAACAAACAAACGAAGTGTGAAATTTGAGGAAGTCGAAGTAAAACTTTCAAATTACAGTTGGATGGTGAGGTGGCGAGACAAAAAGGCGTGATCCGGGCTAATAGAGTTAGTGGATCAACTTGTACAGAGTTCATTTCCCAACAGGGCACATGGTTTAAGGACCATCCACCACGATGCAAAATATTTGGGTGCATTACAGTGCGTCCAACGACTGGAACAGCCAGGTTAATTACCGGCGTGCAATTGCTCTGGTTTCGGAGGTGCAATCGGTATGCTAATTAGATTACTATTAGGTTCCGTTCGCTTCTCCGCACCTCGGTGTCCTTCGTTTCTCTTCTCGCTTTTTTCTCTAGCTTTTCCATCGCAGACGTCCACCCTTCTCGCCATAAATTTATTTATCGCGGCGGAGAGCCACCCACTTTGTTTTTATTCCAGGGACGATTAACGCCGGTTATTATCGCGACGATTATGCGTGGATCCGTTCGGGAGGGAAGAAGCTCGTCGAGCTCGCCGGCGTTTCCGTGAATTTTTGCTTAATCTTTCCTTCAGGAAATTAACAGCGCGCAAATATGGCACCGGGGATGCTCCGGCGAAAGTGTGCGAGGAGACGAGCGGCGTTTAATTTAGTCAAATAGCACTTGGGATTTAAAATGGCTCACCATTTCGTTGAAGCTACGATCGAGTAGAATGATTCTTTTTTGGTTAAAATTCTAGACTGTTCGGAAAGCTCGAAATGCTACGATTTAATAAAGAATATTTCAGCGGGATAATTTCGTCAGAACAATGATGAAACGGGGAAAACTTGGGCGAAACTTTTTCGGAGGAGAAATCATGAAATATGATTAAATCTGAATGTTTTTGTACGGAAAGCTAACAAACATTCAAAAAGGCCAGAGAAGTTAGTGGGTCACTCTTTCGCGAGAATATTTAGAGGAAGGTTAACAAAGTGGCGGCGAAATGGCACGAGTGTACGAAAGGAAGGGACTAATGAAATTGGGGGAAATTGACCGCGGAAAAGGTACCTGCGACGTGGTCGGAAGTTTTTAAGTTTCGTTCATTCAACTTTTTCAATTTTCGAGCGGAGTGCAGAGCCGTGTCCGATGCATCGTTCCTCAGCTTGTCGAAGCAGCTATGCCACGAACTTTTATCGTGTAGGTTGGGACGTTTGGTCTTTGAGAGCGTTCGCAGCTATGCAAAACAGAAACTTCGTTACATTTTCGTAAATTCTTCTTTGCAAATTTCAATCTCCTGCTGCTTTCCTAGCGGAAAAGAAGTGGCGACGCGAGAGGGAAGAAAGTTGTACAATGAAATGTAAACGACGCGAAATTGGGCGTGTAATAAAGTGCGCGCGTCGAAAACTACTATAAATCCGAAACAAGATCGGTACTCAATAAATTATTCTGTGCCTCTAGATTGAATATGATATTATTTCACTATTTTAAATTTCACTTATACTTAATGCTATCACAAATGCATAAAACCCGTAGTCTAGCAATAATTTATTTTCAAACAGTATTCTCGTAAGTTTCTACGTCTCGTTTCTCGTCTCCAGTCTAATGCCATCGTGCAAATGCTAATTTCCTTTCGATCGTAGGTGTTCAGTATTTAAATATCGATTTGAAGGAGGATCTATCTTCCTCTTCCGTTGTTTAACTAGTAAATCGTTCCAGTTTTCTCCCGATCGTTCGGTTTCACTAATATTTCCACGACTTCGGGTTACATTAATATTCCCGCGATCGAGACTTTCACTAACATTTCTGTAACCGCAAATCTCTAACCTGTCTTGGCTTTTCAATTGCTGTCACTATTGAACAATTTATCGAGAAATTCTATTGGATCTTTGACTTCGAAGACAATTAGAAAATTGCCTGTCAGCAATTAATTTGTACTAAAAAACTACAATACATTCCTAGTCTGAACAGATTACCAGCCGTCCGCCAGGTGATTTAATATTCACAAAACTGCCGTCTGGTTTTCCTCAGTCGTTTAGTAAACGAAGGGATCAACTTACGGAAGCGAACGGACGGATTCCTGACAATTTCCCTTGCATCGGACGGTTTGTTAGCTCGCCAGCTGTTTTCCTTGGCGCGTATTTCAGGGTGTACAGGCAACTCGGCTAGACGGTACACGCGTTACTGACTCACGTCGCCGCGAAACAGCGCTGACGTTTTCGTCGAGAGCAGCGCCGTCGTAACTTACGCGAGCCCGCGATTCACCTGCCCGTGACTCACGCTTCCAGAAAACAGCTTCCGCGCTGCTGAATCGCCGATCCTCTAGCCCAGATTTCGCGAATTAATCCCCGCTGCAAACACCAGCCCGTACTTGCCGACGATGCTTCGCGAGAATTCGTTTCCAGCACCTCCGCGGTCGGAAGTGGCCCCATTTTTTCGCATAAGCCCCGGCCCCGGATTTAGACTACTCGAGGAGATCGCGCGGGAAGAAATCCCCAAGGTAAACGCGAGATAACGTTCGCCGAAAATGCTCCAAGTGGCTCCACGCGAGTTTGCTTTTCTATTCTGCTCGCCTCTCGCGAGTCGAGATAATTAATTAATTTCTTAGAAATGCATCTTTAAGAATGCTCTACAAGATAGACAGTTCAGTATTCAATAGAGATCTTCTCCGTTTTCGTTTTCAATTTACAGGAAGAGAAACTACTTTGCAGAGAGTCTAATACAGCTAGTCACACCAGATGGTATGGAACTTTCTGTTAGTGAAAAATGACGTACGCTGCTGACTCATCAAGATCAAGGTTTCAAGTGTCGCTTTCTCTGCCATCTTCGAAATAGGTATTGAAAAACACGTCAGATTAAGATCCGTTCTCACGCGAATTTCTAATTAATATGGAATTAGAGACGAATATTGCAAAGTAAAAAGAATCGGTGAACTCTTTCTCAACAACTTTCTTCTACCATTGTTACTCACTCTGGTGAGCACAAGTTTCTTCTTCAAACGTACTTTAAATTTCTTTTTAAATACGGTTTAAACAATGCGTTTTTATTTACGCTAGAATAATTGTAATTAAAATAGAAAATGAATTTAAGGAATATTTTATTCCGAACAGCGTTGCAATGAAAAGAGTGGCATAAACTGGCATCAGGGCGTTAAAGTAAATGGCAACCGTAATCGGTAGTGTAAAATTGAGAAAAGGTCGAGAGAGGCTTGTGCAAAGATTTTTCCAACGGAACGAGCGTCTTTTCTGATGGACGCGCGACCAGAATCCGCCTTGCGGATAGCTGAGACATAAGAGGGCTCTGCCACGAACGAATTCCTCGGCCGACCTCTTAATTTGCAATTGCACAAGCCTTTCATTGACTGAGTCAAGTGAATGACTCACCGGCTTTGAGATATTAATTAATCGTGCTACTTCTCGCCTTCGTACTACTATCTTTCTTACTTTCTAGCTGCTCGACTCGTCTCGGGAAGACGTGGTACATTGTGCTCGCGAGAAGATTCACGTCAATATGCGTTTGGAGTTCGCCATTATTCGTTCTTTCTTCGCTTTCTTGTTCGCGTGCTAGCTATTATTACACGTACCTATGCTGAAACAACCTTGGTAGTATTAGGTGTGCAAAGAAGTTCCATCCCCTTTTTTTCTGCGATCATAACTTCTGACTGAATTCGAATTACTTCCCGATTTTGGTGTCATCTGAAAGAGCGTTCTTTTAGTTTCAAGAAGAATCGTGATGAGCGCTCTAAGAGTTTCCAGTTCTATGAAGCATTCCAGCTTAGGAAATCAGCTGTTGAAGCTACTGAAATTGTTTGTACGGCACTGGAAGAGGACGCTGTATCTTACAGAACATGCAAAAAGTGTTACCTAAGATTGGAAGTCGCAAATTTTAATTTGGAAGTCGACGATCGTTCAGGTGCACCGAGAAAGTTCGATGACGCTGAGTTAGAGGAATTGCTCAACGGAAATCCGTCCCTGACGCAAGAAGAATTGGCAGAAAGATTGGGAGTCACCAGACGAGATTTTATTACATAGAACGTAATATATTTTATGTAATAAAATCTTGAATTTGGAAAGAAAGAAAGAAAAGAACTTTTTTGCATACCTAATAGTACTTATATCTCGTGCTCATTTGTTAGAACGTGTTCTTCGTTTCTTACAATAACATTCTTTTATTTTAGAAAATCCGTAGTATGTGTCCCTTAAGGGGCCCGTGGGCGATCAATAATATTGTCGATACGCCCATCAGTAATATTGACGAGGCGCATTAAAAGGACATACCATATTGACCGTTTAGAAGGGGTTCAAACGCATTGTCAATATATTGACTCGGACGTTACACCGTGATTGCCCAGAACTGTGGGAAGTGAGAAATCGAAAGCAAAAATATAGAAAAGAATAGCACTATATATATATAAATTATTATGAAAATTAATTTATAGTATTTAATATTATTGAGAGGGAATAATATTAAAATGATTAGAATTAATTTTATAGAGAACTAAATTATTAGAAAAGTGAAAATCGCCACCTCGTCGCAAAATAGAGTACACAACCGTTTTTCAAAACAACAGTGCGTAGTCGTAGTAGATTATTATCAATCTACATTGACAATATTACTGATCGTCTAGGAGCCCCTTTATATATTGTAAGTGAAGAAATTCTTATAGAATAAAATGGAATTGTCCCCTTTAGTCCTCTGTAGTGTTCAAATCAATATCTTTCCAAGTTCTTTGATGTTCGATGGACGAATAAATGAAATGTGGATCGGAGCTGACCCTGCTCCGATTTTCGCATCCACCCCTTTTGTGCGACTATTAAAGGAAACCGTTAAGAAAGATATATACAATCGGGCTCGGAGGCAATTCTCTCAATCGACTCGGTCCGCTACGAAATAGGAAAAATCCATCGTGCGCCTGGATAGAAATCGCGGCAATTAGAGAAATAATTGGCAATTAATCAGGGGGGTGCCCAGCCAAAGAAAAAGAATTCAAGAACGAAACGGAGCACGAGGGGAGGGGAACGAAGTCGCTCGCGATCTAAATTCCTTGTGATTTCGTTCAGTCGTTATCACGCAACCTCTCCAATTACACGAATGACGGCTCATTAAGTCACGTTGCGCTCGACGACCCGATAATTAACTGACGCAATCGTTCTGATCGCGTTTTGAACCGCGTTGTTGACGTTACGGCCGCGGCCTCGCATAGAGAAAGATGAGAATCGAATCGGGGGAACGGCTCGTTCGGGAAACAATGGTGGAAAATCAGTGATTTCAGATTGGATAACGTAAAAACGTCACTGGAGGATTGCATACAACCTGTAATTTCGGTTCGTTAACCTATTTGACGGTGAAATGTGTTACCTGGTCTCGTCGGTGTTACACAATACGCATATATTTTGCGTACGTTCCTGTCTACATTTTTCTTTATCTAAAGTTCTAAAGAGTTGTCCGCAACAAAGATAAATTGATAGGGCAAATTGTATGCTCAGTTTAAAATGATTTTTCATGGATATTAGAAGTTCCACGGGAATATCGAATTCCCTTTTCGACTCTATCATTTTATACGAGCCATACTTACTCCGATCGACAGTCTCCGTTTTCTATATCGCCCTGAGAAAAAACAGTCGACGGTCCATCAAAAGGGGTTCGGTAGAGCATCAACGGGTGCGAACTCCGCGAAACTAATAATTCACGGCCGGCAGTGAAACGACGAAATAGATTTATCACGTTCGCGAGAGGATCGGATTCACCCTGGCGCTTTATCATTTATTATTGGAAATTCTGTCGCCCCTGTCGGCCGAAGGAGCGGAGCGAACACTTTATTCGGGAAGCTGATTCGCGTTAAAGCCGAGAGACCGTTCTGGATCTCTCCTTTAAAGCTGTCTCTTCTAAATACTCGGACTATCCAAATATACTTGCTAGACAGATAATAGAGAACTAGACAACTAGAAAAATAAAAATTGTCTGTTAATAAGAATTTTGTAATTTGAATCGTAAATCAACAACTCATCCCCACGCTAATATTAAACAATATGTGGGCACAATGTGGCACGAGAAACACGTGACGTATCCTGGTACGTCAAGAGGTTAATTTTATAAATTCTTCCTTCGAAAATGAGAAACTAAGGTAAGCAGCAATAAGGTTAGAGGTGATAATACAATTCGGACAGGATCAAATTGACACAAAGTACTAACGCGAGGGTTAAATAATAAGCTACATACAAGCACAGAAGCTAAATACAAACGTCTTTCTTCTTTTAATTATTTTATTAAACCGGAATTAATATGTTGATGTTATCAAATTTTTTCAATATGTCCACTGCTTTAAATTGTACATAACAATTTTTGTTATAAATGCATAAAATCCGCGCTATCTCCAAAAAAAAACGCGATCCAAAAAACTCTTAAAAACTCCGAACGCGCTTTTTAAAACGAATTTAATTAACCAGCGTGTAACGAATAGCCGGGTTTCGCGTACAATCCCCAAAAATCTATGCAACGAAAGTGAAAAATATTGCCGTATAATATCATGCGTGTAACCACCTGTTGGTCGAGACTGGACGAGATTCGCGCGATACATGCCTTGACAGAGAAAGTTGAAAATTGATGAACGTGGAAATGCCGAAGTCAATGCAGTACACGCATTGTTAAATAATTTCTGCGGCCAGAAATGTGAGTCACGCGGCTACAAGCCCATCTATAAATACAAAATGATGCGAAATCACGTCAGCTCGGTTATAGATTTTTACAGACACAGTTGCGTCATCCGCCGCGAATGTATTACATACCAGTTTGTCACTTGATGGTAATCTCGCGGTGGGTCGCGCTCGCATAAATAATAAATATTGGACACGCGCGATTCCCGGGAAAGCTTGATACATAAAACGATATCTGTGTTTGTCCAGATAAGGTTGCCAAGAATAACGAGATTTTATTGCATCCCTTCCGACGATCGGAAGTGTTACCAACGTAGGAACATCAATTTCTCCTCATTGCGGCTCGGGAATACCACTCGACCAATTTCCTTCGCTATCCTGGGACTCGACCGATAATTACCTTTTTTCTCTCTCTCTCTCTCTCTCTCTCTTTCTCACACACACTCACTCACTCTTTCTGTCTCTCTCGCGAGATAGAGATGAACAGGGGATTAGAGAGGAGAATAAGTGGCGAGAGGGAGGCAGAGGGTAACGTTTGGTCAGATGGGGTTCGACTCTTGCCAAGCTCGAGGCCGCATTGCAGATGCACGTGCAGCCTCTATACGGATTTTCGATTTCATTTACTTTGTTTTCGCGGAGCCCCTGCGGTCTGGGCCTCCCCGAGGAAGAGCGAATGGAAACCGGGGGATGATCCTCCACCCCGCGATATGAGAATGGGCCATTGAAACCGTCTGACGTAATTCCACCATAACAATGCGGTAACCTAGCTCTCTCTCGCTTCCGTCGTTTTTCGTATTGTATCACAGATGTACATTAGATGATGAATGAGTTTATCATCGGACTAGGCTGACCTATCCAGTGAACACTCGAGCTGCAGGTTCCTAACTGTATAACACGTATGTATATGAATCAATATTTGAAATGCTAAACAGTTACATGTTTTTAAAATTGTGTACCCAGAAAAAAATTTAGTCTTAGAGTTTAATGTGGAGCGAACCGTAAAATGAGGTATTCAGTAGATAGTTCGGTTCCTGACACGTTAGGAGCGCTGTGAAACGAGACACAGCTTCCGCTCTATCTAATCCTCTTTGGTTGGAATATGATAATTATTTCATCATCATATATATATAAATCAACACACAAGACTATTAATATGGTGGTTCACTTAAAACACGTCTTCCCAAGTGTTTTGTTTCTAATGATTTTTTTCGGTCGACGTTGTAATGAGCTGCAAACGTTTAAAGATGGTAAAAATCGCAGTTTTTCACGATTTTCGGTCTCCAACTGCAGTAATTCTAAGGATTCTTACATCTTCCAATGCCTGTCCAATGAAACTTTCACAGTGCATATATGTAATTGGCACAGATCTACAAAACGTATTTTTTAACATTTCAATATAGGCCCTCATAAAAAAAGTAGTAAAATGCAACTTTTTGTATTTTCTCTACAATTCCGACCAAAGGCAATTTTTGAAAAAATTTCTTTTCACGTCCTGTAGCAAACTAATTGCTCTAGCTTGCCAAAAAAAAAGTTCAAATCGCGTAGTCCAATATTAACAAAGTTACCGTGTTTTTGAGAGCGTCCGAATATTAATGGGAGTCACTGTATGCCGAGACATTACTGCAATTCATTACCGTCGGATGGTAGCTAAACTGGGAGTCGAAGGGGTTGGGTTGATCGACCATCAGAATGCCAGTCTGTATCCTCTGTCTTCTCCACGGGTCGGGTCTCCACTCCCATTTTCTGGTTGCATCCTAGGACGCACCCTCGAACACCACTATTTCCGATACAGGAGGAGGCCACGCGTGTCACCGTAGATTAACGATTCGGCCCGGCGACACGTGCATGACCTATCGGTTTCCGGCGACGACGGCCCACGGACGTGTTGTTAATTAATTTTCGCAAGGACGTTTCGAAATTTAGAGCCGTCGAGCCACGTACTCGAAGACTCTGCCACAGGTTGGGGGTTTAAAAATGGGTTCGCACGGATCGCTCCAACAATAGATTGTCACGGACCGTGCGAGATTCGTCGTGTGTCTGATAGGATATGAAGTTCATCCATAGTCGGATCATCTACTTAGTAAACTGTATTAATGTGTTATTGTAAAATCATCTCTAGTAGATTCTGTAAAATAGTAGTAGGATAATACCTGTAGTTTTACACAGGGTGAATCACGAATCGTGATCAGTAGAGATTACTCTGTTATTAGCAGTCCGATCGAAAATGTTTTTATCAGGTATAGCATGGTTTCAAGAGAGCTTTCGCGTGATTATAGCAAATTTTTCGTCAACTCATTTTTTTAATGATTTTTCATATAATTTTCAAATAATTACGTGAAAGTTCTTTCGAAACCATGTATATGTGATAAAAACATTTTCGATCGGACAGCTAATAACAGAATAATCTCTACTAATCACGGTTCGTGATCCACCCTGTATAGAATTTAAGATTTACGCAGCTGTATTAATACGAGAAGAATTTCATTGTACTATATCGGACTAGTTACTGTACTATAGTCTGAATAGCTCTGTTCATTACAGGTGCTTATAATTTCCAATGCAATAATAACAGTTTGTACAGTGGAAAATTACCGCATCCAAGACAAATAAGCTTCCCGATGGAGGTCATTCCCCGGCAATATGAATTCTATGGAAGTAATAGTATTTATTAATGACATTTGCGAGCAACGTGCCCGGTAATTAATGCTCTGAATTGATTCACGGTGGTCAATATTTACAATCCCCCTTGGAATACAAAGCAAACATTGCCACACACAATGTTGCCAATTATGGTCGAAAAAGGCAGTGTTACAGAAATCCCAACGTTCGCATACCTTTATTATAATTATAATTAACATTCAAGAAGACTATTACTCATTTTTAAATATTAGTTGATTATTGCCCTACTTTGATTTACTGTAGTACAGTGGTACATGTGTACCTCAGTATACGTCTGATTTGGGTACGTCCAATTCGGAATACTCTTGGAATATTTATTTAATTTACGAATATACCGTGTATTCGTGACGGGTCAGCAAGGTGCTAATGGTTACGTCGTCTATTTCGAGCATTGGAGGAGTTCTGAACTATAGAGGGCGCCGAACTAATTTCCACGGCTAATAACCAAGAAACACCGGCAAAACCATCGAATGCCGAACGGCAATTTCTTGCCGGCAGCAAGCTGTCAGCCTTGTAACTCTCACGGAAGTTCTGCGACGTAATAACAATCGCGTAGACGAAGTTCCCTAACCGAGGACCGGCGGCCACGTATGGCACGCCCGGACGATGATGAGAGGAATAACTCATTAGCTTTGTAACATTGCGACTGCGATACCATCTGAATTATACAGAGAATTACATTAATACCGGAAGACAGGGAGAGTCCCGCAGCGACGGTGGCGAGGTGATCGCTTACAACGCGAATACATCACCGGAAACGGGGGGTAGGGGAGAGGCGGAAGAAGTTCTCGCATAATTTTCGAATAAACTCGAATATTTCTGCTGGCGCCCTTCGTGTAGGGCGACATCGCGGCCAAGTGGGAGGTGGTTAACGCCACTGTGAGAAGCTCGGCCGCGAGAGTTGTAAATCTTTGAAGCGGCTTTCGCGGGAGTAAAGATTTCCGCGGAGTTCTCCCGCTGCCTCGGCTCCTTATTTCACCTCGGGGCGGCCATCGCGGAAGAAGATAAAAGGGCCAAGTTTAATATTAAGGCAATAAACCCACGCAGCCTTGAATTCTTCCCCGAGCAATATATTTTCGGCTATGACATCGTGTTCCACGATAAACGCACGATTCCCGACCTTGTCTGTCTTTTCCTCGAGATGTTCCGCGGCTGTTTCGAAACCGCTCGCGGAATACTCGAAACCGGAAGTTCCCGGCTGCGCCGGGATTCGCTCTTAACGCGTTCACGTGTTTACGAGCTTCTCGTGGACTTGTAGTGTGCAGTCGCGCGCACAGGATAACTCTTCGAGGCGCGACGCGAGTCGCTGGTTCTAGACAAATGCGCGCGACGAACACTTAGCAGACGCAGATTTGGATTTGCAGAGTACTTGGACGGGTTAATCTTGAAATTCACGAGCTATTGTGTGGAAGCTTGAAGTGTATTAGCTTATACAGGGTGCGTCGCCAAAATCCGGACAAAATTCAATTTGAATTTCTCGCCGTTCTATACCACTTACAGAGGTCGCCCTTCGTCGTCCAAATAGCTTGACGCATATACTAAACATTCATAACCTCAAAACAGTCGCAACGTCCGAACCAAATGCAGAGTATAACCGAAGAGCCGCGATTGTCGAAAGTGTCCGCGCTGGGCGCTCAGCGACAGAAATCATTCGATTCTTCCGGTACCCAAGATCGACTGTGTATGATGTTGTCGCGAAGTATAATGAGTCGGAGATGTCCAACGAAGGTTCTGCAACACCGGCAAGGGAAACACACTCGAAGGAACGCGTTGTCAGGACGCCCGAAATCATTCAACGGGCTCAGGAGCTGATTTTCGAGGATCCAGGGCAGTCGATCCGAAAATTGTCATCGATTGTCGGTGTGAGTGAAAAAACTATCTCTAGAAATCGTCTGGAAAGCCGTATATTTTCCAGCAGGACAGCGCGCCCGCGCACACAAGTCATTTGGTGCAAAATTGGTTTTCGGACGTCTAAATGTTATGAACAATAGTTATTACTAGACTATTTAACTATTTAAAACCATTGTTACGTTAATTTCTTCGGGAGGAGATTATTTTTATCTGCACCCGTCTTATTGAGCGGGCTTTAGGATGTCGATAAATAGCGTCGATCTGACGGGAGACCTCTATGAGGTTCGCTCGCGAGAGTAGAGTAGGCTAGTAGGTTATTGGTAAGTTACTCACTGGTTTACGTCTACTAGAGCTACTTTTGTTCAGAGGACTCGTAAAAAGTAATTTTACATCTTCTTATGAGAGCAACACCCTGGAACACTTTTCACGATTGGGTTTATTCATCACTTTAACGACCGATGACTTGATACTGCGTCAAATCAAAGACTGGCTGCTTTTAAGATACATGTTTATTTTATGGTCATCGGATTTAATGAATTCTCTGCTACACGGTTCCGATTATTCATCTTTCTCCACTAGATTTCTATAAACAGCCTGGAACATTTATTCAAGAACTAGTCCTAGTGTTGAGAGTGTTTAATTACTCGAGATGACAGTCGCATTTTGCTGGAACTGCGCTGATTTACTAGAAGCAAGAAGTCGTGTTTTACGGACATTTCGAGTAGCACCGCGCGACAGCAGGAAATTCAAATTCCTTAGAACACCGCTGTCAAACATGTTACGTCATTGCGTGTAAAGGGGTTGGGGGCGGTGGAGGTGACGGTGAATGCAAACCGAAAATCAACGTGAATTGTTTGCGGATATCAACACAGACTACATACTTGCCGCGCCGGTGCGAGACTCGTGATCGATGCGCCGTATTGACTATTGGCGCAACTGGTAACTAGCCAATTTGCTGCGTTGGTCAGACATCTGATTACCAACAGTAATTAGTGGTGGATTGGTATGCCTGCGTTGACTGTTAGCGGACGTGCAAACTTCGTGTGTCCCGCGACGCGTAAATACGTGTCGCGGACGGACTTTCGTATGAGCACGAATTTTGCATTCGATCTCTGGTCGCCGTTACTGTCGGCTGACAAATATTAATGTCTATCGGTGGCGCGTACAGGCTGTGCAGGAAGTTCACTGTCATCTTTCATAGATTCCCTCGAAATAGAAAATAAATTTACTTCGAAACTTCTACTTTAAGACGGGATATCATGTCGCTGGCAGCTTATTCCATCTCGCGGCGAGCAGAGAACTAATCTCTATGTTTGGGTCGCAGCGCAGTTGATTTTTTAAGAAAAAAAAAATAAAAAAACGTGCGACAACACGTGCGACGGACCCATCGAATCGACGAGCGGACTACCCTTATAAATGACGTCATTGATGACCGTAGACAATGCCGCAAGGAATTTCTTTGACAATTTCCCCACTTTTCCACCCTTAGCCATTCACGAAAAACCGAGGCGACAACCGCAGTACTATTATGACCGTGGTCGGAGTAACTTCTTCCCGTTCGTTGTCACAATTTTGGATAACGTGTTGTGTTGTGCTTCAAACTTATACGCGCAAATGGCAGTGTCCTGTTGATCTGACGGAGGTACAAAAGATTCTGAAAAATTTGTAAGTACCTATACTTGACACTAGTATTTTATAACCCAGGGTCAATATTCTTATGTATAAAAAACTATACGCGTGGAAAACCACGCGCGGCAGAAGTGAAACTTCTTGCAGTGTAATAATGTTTAGAAGTAAATTAAAATTGGAAATGGTAAGTAATCCTAATCAGGAAGGGGTATGGGAGGGTATGGGAAATGCTATGAACTTTGTCTCTTTCTTTCCCATACGCTCTTCTTCTTTGCGCCGCAAATTTTGATCTTTCATTATTTTTGAAATGAAAATTTCCTGATCTTGTTGTCGCTTCATTATTTTTTTTTGTATTAGTTGTTCCTGATCTTGTCGCTTCATTAGGATTATTTACTATTTCCAATCTTAATTTACTTCTAAACATTATTACGCTGCAAGAAGTTTCACTTCTGCCGCGCGTGGTTTTCCACGCGTATAGTTTTTTTCTTTTAGAGGGAAGGTTAGAAAAGTTTGTATTGATGTGAATAATTTTACAAAATAAGCACGACTGCATTAAAACAGATTTCTGTTCGTTTGACGTTAGTAAAGCCGAAAGTAAACATGACTTCAAGGCTCAAAATAAAAAATGGCACGACTGACACAGTTTTTTCGAAGCGTCTATTTGCTCCATTTGATCATGACAAGCATAACGTTGCACGGTAACCAAGAAAATTTCATCCGTGTCCTAGGACACGGCGGATTCAGGTATTTCACTGTTCTAACCCATAATCGGAGTCATTTCTCTTAATTAGGGGTTAACCGGCCTTGGCGCGGTTGGAGTTGCCATGTGCCCCCCGCAAATTATACTTCCCCTGATACTTTTTCCGCGTTACCAACCGGAACGAATTGCCTTTTTACGATCCGGGTTGCCGGGCCGTTTACGTTCGGCCGACTATCGGATCCGACTTCGATTTACGTTTTCGCCTTCGCTGCGGGCTTATCCCGGCTGGATCTCAGATTTGCTCTAGGGAATGACTCTGACTGCACTCCTCCGAGGCAAATATCTGTTCATGGTACGAAAATACCTACCTTATTAAAACCGAGTACCCCAAGACCCTTCTGGGAATAGTTCCTTGAACTTTCATCAATTCCCCTGGGTAGAGTGTACAGTGTACAGGGTGTAGAAAAACTAATGGTCATCCGTTCTAGGGGTGAATCTACACCTCGATTATAATGTGACTCCTTTCAAACTCTTTCTCTTCTCGATGAGTAGAAGGTATTGATGTAAAAACAAACTTTAACAACAATTTTCTTTGCTATAAACAATTTTGCGGCAAGTTTCTTTTACAAATATCCACCGATCCAACCCCTACGACGGATGACCATTAGTTTTTATACACCCTGTACAATCTCTTTGACTCTCCACTTTGTAACATCTTGTGTGACTCATTGCGGGCGTTCCTGAGCGTTCAACAAATTTATATACCGGCACCACTTCGAAGTCCAAGTAAAATATTAACTTCCGAAGTAAATGTAGGGCAAGTTGTAAATTTTTAATAAGAGGAGTACGTCTTACTTTCATTATGTATAATTTGATTTTCATATTGAAAACTATATAGCTTTCCCATCGAGGGTTGTTTCCGCTTATTCGACATAAATGAAGTTAGATATGGAAATTATGCGTGTGAAGTATTTTTTATTATCACGCTTATATTAACTTCCCATAGTCCAAATTTCCTGAAAGTTTGTATACACACTAGCTTCCGCGATGACACAATAAAAGTAGAAAATAAAATATATAAAAAAAACTTTTTAAAAACCACGCTTGTATGAAAATGCACTAAAAAGGAGAAAATAATTTTTCTCCTGGTTCTCCATATAAAATACCGAATCCAGTTACATGATGAATAATATTTTTCCCCAAATTTTTAAGCAATTAGTTCAAAATTTCTTCTGTTATAAAATTAGTGTCAAAATAGATAGAAAAATTTAATATAAATTTAAATAAAATCATGACATTAAAAAAAATGAGAGAGAGACTATAAAAATAATAACGTGGAGCGCCCACGAAGATTACGTCAATATAGTTTAGGGCTTCACGCTTTTATTTATAGTCACCAATGTCATGATTTTATTTAAAATATTAAAATTTTTCTATCTATTCCGATACTGATTTTATAACAGAAGAAATTTTGAACTAATTGCTTAAAATTTTGGGGAAAAATATTATTATGTGATCATTTAACTGGATTCGGTATTTTATGAAGAACCAGGAAAAAATTATTTTCTCCTTTTTGGTGCATTTTCATATAAGTGTGGTTTTTAAAAAGTTTTTGTATATATTTTCTATATCATTCAAGAAAGGTGTTCTACGTTAGAACGCCTCCCGGATCGAGCTGTCCGAAAATTTCAATTGCAGATAGATCAGTACAAAACTGCATTGGAGGAGATGAAAGGGGGACGAAGGTCACGACTCGCGGCTCAGCATTTCGCTTTTATCATTTGGCTCGAACGGGTCGAAAGTTTTCGGGGATCTGCGGCACGTAGGCAGCACGCGTTTCAATTAAATAGCAGGAGGGATTTTGCAGATCCCGCCGGTAGATTACATCGCCGGCCACCCTTATCGACGCCCGTTTTACTGGAGCACGATAATCTATAAGCATTTATCGATTAAACGTTCCCTTGGACCAGCACACGCCACTATCGGTCCCGGCGTCGCGCTAAAATAGAGTGTCGCGACACTCGTTGCACGCGGAATGCAGCCCGGCGGCGATGCAAATGCATACAGGGAACGCGGGATGCAATATGCAACAGCCCACGGTTATTTTCATTCGGCGTCATTTACCGATAATTCGCGGTGCCCTTTTAATTTATCGCGTTGATTTTAATTGGAGCACCCGCGACCGCCGCGGAATACTTTTTGATCGATGAAACGAATTCCTTCCTCTCGTCCGCGTGCCCGCGGAATTACAGAAATATGCAAAGAGATTCGCGGGTCGATTGAAAGTAACGGAGGAGATGGTAAACAAAACACGCGAGAATAGAAAACGCGCGGCATTATTACCATTTTAACGCTGGAAGTTTATAGCTCGTTAATTATGGTATCAACCTATTAATAAATGCACTTTTTATCTTCTTTCTAAATTTACACGCCGTGTTGCACGAGTAAATACTAGCTGCTTCACGGTTCACTGGCTTTTACAATGATGCTCAGCTGCTTCAAGTTTTATTTAATGGAATGTAGACACGATTAATAAGCGAACCATAATATGGTCGTATAAATTTACGTTTCAATAGTAATTTGAATCTCCGGAAGCTATGTTTAATATTCTGGAATGAGGATTAAAATGAAGGAAATTGTGTGCTGTAGTCTAGCTAATATTTACTTTTTATAGACACGGCTAATAAGCAAATTATACGCTGTACAATTGCATTTTACTTCTGGATATTATATTCAATATTTAAAGGTGAAGCATTGAAACGGAGGAAACTGTGTTGCAGTCTAATATTTATTTCTTGTAAACACGGTTAATAAGCAGATCGTACGCTGTACAATCGTGTTTTACGTGGCAATAGTACCTTGGATTTCTGGATATTATATTTAGTATTCAAAGGAGAAGTATTGAAACGGAGGAAACTGTGCTGCAGTCTAATATTTACTTTTTATTACAACTGAGAATTCGATATCGGAAAGGGAAGTACCAAAGCATATACCAGAGTTTCATTCTTTCGTTACTAAACATTGTGTGTTACTCGGTAAAATAAAAGATATTGCAATTGTCATATTCACAAGTTTATCTCCACGCGTCTATTTATCTGGAGATCGACTGGTATCCGAAGCGGTAGAACGAAAAGAAAGAGGTCGTTAATTCCTGTTCGACAAGAACGTCCGCTCCATAATTCAGTCGCGCGGATCGTGAGCCCGATACTACGGAATTAATGCGCCTGTGCGATACACCATATGAAATAACGCGTATTAAATAATCCCGGAGGAATTAAACACCGACGACAGATCGTTAATACAGCCGCGGCCGTGCCTCGAATAATTCTCGCGACACTTGTAATTATCTGACCGCCTTTTCGGTCGCTTCAAGTGTGCTTTAAATACTTAATCGCTAATAAACGACGGCGCTAGGAGGTTCTATCCTACTTCCCGGTCTCTTCAGTTCGATAATTTAATGAGTATCGTTCGATCATTAGCTTCGTATCGGCGGGACATGAAACCTGATGTAATCTGTATTCGAGCACGGAGTACCTCAGTCGCCAGCGTTTCCCACAAATGCATTAAGACCCACAGTATACCATCTGACATAAAGTGAATCACGTCCACGACAAATAAAAAGTGTTGCGGATACAATTGATTTCGAAGACGTTCCAAATGCGATTCAATGCATAGATTGCGAATTTGTATGGATTTAAGTATGTAAATCTAATTTCATATTTTCAGAAGGTGCAATGCAACGAGAGATCATTGAATGGGTATCAAATGCAAGGGTGTGCGTTACATTTCATGAACTTTACAGCAGGACTTTACAGCTTTTTAGTATTTAATATTTAACATTACTGCTGTACCGCTTTTCCTCATTTTCCAGAACCTATAAAATAATATATAGAGGACTAATGGCTGCGATCAATAATTCCTCGACCACGAGCAATTAATTTTGAAATACCCATCACAGTCGGCACAGCTTACGGACGTCAAAACGAATAATTTCTAAAAGGTAATAGCCTCGAGGCTGGACTCGTCGTCCCCCCCGGGTTAAAGGTTCGCGAACGCGTTCTTAGAAGCCTAAAATTTCAGTTCACTCGGCGGAACGTCCACTTCAGGACTCCTCGTCGACCGTGCTTTCTGTATTTCACAGTTACGAATCACTTGCAAGTTCTCCGGGTTTAAAGCGAAACGGAGCGATCGTGTTTTTCCCCCGTCGTCTGTTCCCGCGTTCTGCCAGTGCCTTCAAAAACATTCTCCGCCACGTTTCGAAGCCGTGGTTAAAAGTCCGACGGCCGTACGTGCCCCGAAATAATCGTGTAACCGAGCGCCGGCCAGGTCCATCCACGGAATTCCCGATCCGGTCACGTGCAACTTCGCTCGAATGCCTAACGATTGTCGTCGCCGGTGCTGCACAGCACGCGAGGCACCGCATTCGTAATGCACGTCGGTCCAGCTCTTTTCGCGTCCACCCCCGACTGCCATTATCCGGAGCTAATGCCACCCGCGTCTCTCCTTCTTGTTTTCCCGATTATTTCTCGTCCGGCTCCGGGCTGTTTTCGCGTACCCTTCTTGTCACGCCCGCGACAGCCGTTGGTTTCAACTATCGAATCGACCGATGGAATACGGTAGTGCTCGCGGAAATTTCGCTAAATCTGAGACACTTGGAGACCTGTTGGAACGCGTACACGTATGCACGTGGGACCTTTTCTTTATCGCACGAATCTTTCGTTCCCGGGCCTGAATTTTTAATGTTCTAATTTTCTGAGATACTTATCGGTGTCTCTAATTTTATACAAAAGTGCTAGTTAAACGATATTTTAAATAAAGAACATCAACCCGAATATTAAACATTTCTTCCAACCTAGAATAATTCTTAGGAACTTTCTAGGGAAGCTCCGACTGGTCCGATGAGGGTCGCGCAGCATTTACGATTGACGGCTGATCATATTCATTGCTACGTACAATTTCGGGATTCCTCGAACGCGTTTCACTGCGAGTCTCAAAGAAAAATCAATAGAGAGCGGGCCGCAGGCCAATTCTCTCGTTCGTCGAACCGTGGACGGAATTTCTTTGTCTGTTCCACGGCCAGGTGGGCTAATATTGAAATTCCCTTGTTCGCGGGGCCGTTTGTAGTGACGCGCGACACGAGCATCTTTTCTCCGGCGAGCGCTTTCCCTTTCGCCGTTCCGTCGGCGATTTTTCCAAGGTTTCCCGCGACAAGGTTCCGGGGGTGGCAATTAGCCGGCCAGCCGGCCCCGACTAATTGATTCGTCGGCCGCTAATCTTCGCGGAGACGTCTCGGCTCCTTCTGAAAGCTGGCCACGGGACTTTAATCATTCCTTGCCCCTGCCAGCGAACTTCCAACAATTTCCAACCGCCCCTGGCCTACGCCAACTACCCCTCTACTCTCTCTCTATCTCTCACCCCATTCCTTGCGATATTAACTTAAGACGGGGAGACTTCCGCTTAACGCGGCGGGATTAGTACGCCGGCCACAATTTCGGTAATTAATATTCACGCGACGGGGTGAATTTACCTCTCGACTCGACCTCCCACCCCTGGCGATGTAGACGCGTTTATTGGTCGGCCGGGGGACGACTCCTTCTTAATTTATTCTTTTTATGGAACCTCGCCGGGAATTGGTGGCGAGAGGAATGCTGATTTTACGCGATCGTCGTCTACCGGGTGCTCCAGATGATCGCGATCCTCTAAACGAAGTGTCACAGCGAGGCTTTCAATTATTCTTTTTCGTCGCGTTTGTTTTAATCGACATGTGTATTTCATATGTCACATTTTGCATGAGAGGATGCATTGCATTGAATAAAATGCTGTAGAAGGCTCCTGGAATAAGTACTGGACTCGAACATATGTATTTATATCGCGCTACGCAAACCCGTTCCGAACGAGAAAAATTTTAATTAACGACAGAACTGTCGATGCTGCTTTTCGGGGACGCGAGTGACGTAATATTCCCAGGTGTTTTAATTGCACGTCACCGGCTGACATGAGCGACGAGCAAGCAATTAATCGAATCGCCGGGCAGTTAGGCGTGGAAGAAATCCCGGTCGTTCTCTACACGGCGATCATTCTCGATCCGGTGACCCTCCGCGCCGAGGACTTCGAGCGTCCCTTAAACGGCTCCGATTGAAAATAATTAATTACGATTGGCATGCGACGCCTTGATTGAGCAGCGCGTATCACACGCGACGCGGCCACCGGGTGTCTTGCTCGGCATTCCGTGTCCTTGAATGGCGCGATAATTTATGCGGTGCCATTAGCTTCTTCGCTGCTTGGTGCCCGACGTTCGTAAATGAGCTTTTACATTAAAATGGCCTCTCCTGCAGTCTTTCATACCCCTCCCCACAACGTTTCGCGGGGTCCAGAAAAGCAAATTCGTTCACTTTATTTCGAGAGTTTATGCATTTCACCGGGGCGCAATCAATTTTTACGGTCTCCGTGGTATTCGCGCGAGAGATTGTTCCGAGAAATACATTTGGCACGTATTCCAACTGGCTAATGATCCATATATCGAAGGAATGAGAACAAACCATTTTGTAATATCAAGTGTTCAGTATGTTACCTGAACAAAATCATTCGTGCTGCCTGCAATTCTATCTGGAATCTAGAACAACGCAATTCTCAGCGTAAAGTGTACAATCTTCAATTTACCGACAGAATGTCTTCGATGGAAAATGTTAGTAT
Organism: Lasioglossum malachurum; assembly: GCA_028455605.1. NCBI lineage: Eukaryota > Metazoa > Arthropoda > Insecta > Hymenoptera > Halictidae > Lasioglossum > Lasioglossum malachurum. The sequence goes on from CM052311.1 coordinate 19,497,968, forward strand.
TAACCCTTATGCGATCCTCGTGGTAAAAATTCACCCATTTACTTAAAATCATTGATCCCTTTGATGTCTTCGTTGTGAGATGCATTTCTTTAAAATGTGACGTTACAAATGGAACATAATTTGTTGATTTCACGTGTAGAGCAAACATGGGTGAATTATTATCCTAATCTCTTTTATACAACTATTCTTGAGGAGCGTATGAGGGTTAAAGATGTGTAATATTTAACTGGAGTATTTTTCAGTGATTACGTTCGGCATCTCTTTTTAATTATTAATAAAGTACAGAATTATATTTCATAACTTGTATAATTCCCAGTTGAAAGTGTCTTTCCAGTCCGGAAGAGGGTCCCTAAGAGGAAAAGAAAATAGATCTTCTGTACAGTCAGACACATCGCCAAAATTCAAGTAAGATTAAGCTCCCCTGGTGTGTAGAGACCGAAGGGAACTGGGGGGATGGGCTAAGAACTCGATCTCCCCAAGCAACGAATATATTTCATCCCCTAACCGCGTCATGTAAGAAGACCCGGTTACATCATCGATCACAATTCGGTCCATTTTCACCCACATAATTTTCTAAACACCATATCTTCGTATTCCCCAGGCTGCATGATTTATTAGCAGCTATCCGAACTTCCGAGGGAGCCGACCCTCGCGAGTTCATTCGACCGGCGCTAGGTCATTCGAGAATTCGACGGTTCGAATTCCCGCTATCTCGATCGTGTTCGACCTAGAATGCTCCTCGTCAGAATGCCATCAGAATCCGTATCGTGCTCGTTGCACCGGTAAACGTATCCGACTATTGCAGTTGCAGCGCTAGTGTACCTGCTGCTATCGCCTAACGTTTTCGAGCGACGGAATCGCGCTACTTTCGCCGACGATTCCATTAAGGAGGAACTAAGTTACGTGCATCCGCGCGCGACACTCTTGCACGCAGACTAATTACTAATTATTCCGCGAGTCAACGAACGGACAGGATGCGATGGCAGCTCGGTGGAAGGGGCAAGGTGAATCTAGGGAGCCGAGGTAGACGTCGAAGGTGCTTCGACGACCACCTTCGTGCCGTGCTCGCCAAGCTCGCCGTTAATGTACGAATCCACTTAGCCGCGTCCCCCGCCCTGTCTGATTAGATTAATTTTAAGGAGGCCCGACCTGCCGGTTTGCACTTGTTCCTGTCACCGACTACTGTGTTTATGGCTGCACCCTGCGCTCGAACCATTCTTATGCGCGAGACGCATCCACGGGCTTTGGGCTCGTTCTTCGCATCACGTGGCCGATCAAAGTCCACAAATATTGTGACTCTTGTTATTGTTCCACTGTCGTTTATAAAGTGTATATTAGTTAATATCTATTCCTGCTTTTTCACAAGGATATCTCTGTGAATATACATGTAGATCTTCTTCAGACTTCGATTATCGATTTTGAAGAAATAAATAAGAACTTCGTGACCCATAAAAATGACGGATTCTAAATTTGTTTATCTATGGTGACCAGACTGCGGATCTTTAAACAAAATAAAAATATTCTGTGTTGATTGTGGGTAGCAGAAGTAAAATAAGCATTGATTTCGTCTCTTTGTTCGACTCAATCCGACTTTGTTGCATTAAAAACAACATTATAATATCTTAAATTTTTCTAATTTTCACTGTTTTATATTTCCCTCAGCCAATTTCTTGGTAAATGCATAAAGATCCGCAGTCTAATGATGACTGAAGGTTCTTTGGACACATATCGAGATAAAAATCGTGAATAATCTTTTACAAACCAGCCTGAATTCTGCCGTTCTCGAATGGAAAGATTAATGGTAAAGTAGAGCTAAAAGAAACAGATTTTTTCGACAACACCGCCGACAAGACCAAGAAGTACCTGCGAGCCTGCTGCAGGTTCGGTGCACCGTCGAACGGCATTAGGGGCACAGTTTTAATCCGAACCGGGCGTCGTGGGCGTCGAGATCCTGTCGTTACGTGGCACGTTCGTGTTCCACGAGTCAGCCCACGTGTCCGCCATTTACCATTTACCGTGCAAGCACCGAACGAACGGCCAGCTTCCTTAGGAAAATTGGCGCCGGCTATAAAGACTCCGCCATCCGGGAATCGCTATTGTAATTCGCGCCAGAGCCCAGCTGCCGCGTTTCTATTTCACGGCGAAATCAATTTTTGAAACGTGACACACCCCTTCTGCCGCCCGGCATATTGTTTCTTATCGCGAGACGTGTCTGCTGCCCACGGAATTTCGCAGCCGAGCTACCGATCGGCCGAAATGCCGAGTTTCCATCGACTTTACGGAATAATAGTTACGTTCAAATTGTTCAGAGTTGTTTAATAATCTAACCGTGTCCTGCGTCCATTCAATGTAGCATTATAGAAATTGTTTAGAATTGTATAACTCATTTCAAACGATGCCCCCATTCCTTCTTCAATAGTTTCTATCGATTGATATATTGACATTTTTCAATTTTTTTAATCTGTCCACTGGTCCTTTGGTTAATAGGATTTTCAATAATTGTGCTGTACCAAAAGAAAGCATAGAAATTTTTTTTACATTGCCATCTTAAATGAAACTATTGGATGACGTTATTTAGGGTGAATTGTCAGTTCACAATGAAAATTGCTGTTGCTATTGAACGTTTCATTAAAAAGTGTACCATGTCCCATGTACCATAGATATGTGAAAATTATGCAATAATCACCTGTCGGTAATGTGTTAAGTTGCACTCACTGATTTTTGTCATAGCCACGAATTTTTATACAAAATATCAATTGCATCATTTGCATATTCTTCCTTCAAAATAATTTCTCATACAATAATTTCAGGCTTTCTGCAGTCTCTAGTATGTATTTATTTTATAATGTTCTAAAGTCTTTACAGTTCGATGCATAAAATCTTAATGATAAGAAATGTGAAAAGGTTTTGGCGAAGTTAGTAGCAACTGTCACCATTAAGTCCCATGAACGTACTAATTTGCTCAGCTGTTGTGTCTAATGTAACTGTAATGGCCTTAATGTTCCTTGGTTCGACGGCCACGTAGGACGGCCCGTATCGATCTAGCCGATCTAGTCGAGACGGACCGGTAACTTTCCGTCTGGCCGGTAATAATCGCCGGTAGTATATCTATTTCCATGGTAATTCTCGGCTGGCGCGATAACACCGGACACACTTGGCCTGGGAGAGTACAGCGAATATTACGCGTACGAATTGCAATTTCAGATATATCTCCGCGCTCCATTGCACGCGCCGTCGCGCCGTCAGGTGAACGGGCCACCGGAGTCTCTGAATTAATTGGTCCGTGAACGCCGACGCAATCCGATTCAGTACTTTTGAAAAACCGGGACGTGCTCGTCTGTTTCGCGGATTAAATACTCAAGTGTGCTTTCGTCTGTTCTCTACGTTACAATAATGAACTTCTAAAGGAGCTACTTTGTGCCACAGTAGAAGTAAATAGAGATGTATCGTTCATTCAGAAGAAAAGTCACATAAGTAGAAAAAAAAAAGGAAATGTTACAGGAGACCCACTCAAAAATTACCTAAAGTTGCCAATTTTTTTTATTGTACGTGACCAACTTATAAATGGAAAATAACTTGTTGTTATTTAGATACTGGATTAATTGTAATGTACATTAGTTATAAATAGACTGCGGATCTTTACGCAAAATAAAAATGTTCCATCTGTACAACAAACCAGAGTGACATAGAAAATTAATTTTCTCTCTTAATACGTTCAATGGGTTGAAAATAATATAAAGGTATTTTTTAATTCATCTAATGTTTTTAATATTTTAAATTACACATATCCATTTTTGTCATAAATTAATAAGATATATTTATTATTATATACTCGTTTTAGAAATATATTTTGAGTTGTGAGTTTTCTTATGAACGAACATCTTCGATAGCTTGTGAAAGCATGGCACCAATGAATGGCGAATGGCACCAATCAAAGCACAAAACAATTGAGGAATAAAAACTAATTGAATCACTACAAAATATTGAATATTCAGTCTTATCATTTTGTCCCACTAATTCTCTTGAAAATTAACATTTTCCTAGATAAATTTATGCGGAATATTTTAGTTTTACCAGCCGAGCCTCATAAACTAGGACGGTATAAATCGACGTATATCCTAGAAAATAAATTGATCTACTAAATAAAAATGAGCAAATTGATAGGGTGTCTTATCGTTTTGTCCCCGACTTCAGTAAAGCGTTGGAATATTCCGAGTTCTCTCGAAATGGTTTTCCGGTCTCAGGTCGCTCGAGCCACCCCCGGCTACCACTTAACGAGCAGCGATTTTCGCGACAAAGGAACGGACTGGAAATCAACGACGTTGTTCCGGGGAACGAGTGCAAACGAATCGTCGCGACCGTAACATGCCAACGCTTCGATTTTCCGTCACGCTCTGCTCCCTGAGGCCCGGTGCGGCCCCCTGGTGCTTTTGCCCGACCGTAATTAGTAACCATTTTAGCCGGCCTCCGCGCCGAACACGACCAGGCGATGAATCGCCGTGTAATTCGGAAGGCATGCGACGCCAAACGTTCGCGATTCACGACGTACCGTGTTCTTGCATTCGGTTCATAAAGTACCCCGCGCGTGTGCACGCCCACTGTTTAGTCGCCGACACGGCCGTCGAGCAGTTTCTCTCTCGCTGTTCGAACCCGCGCAGAATAGGACACTAATTTCACCTCGCCGGTACGCTGAGATGGCTTCGAATCGGCCAACTGTCTATGAGCATTTCCCTGTCCGAGCACGGAGGTTGGGTACGCTTCGACCCGGTCAGAAGCTTCGTTGAATTGAATCCGCGTGCTCGGTAAATGTGCCATTTGCAAAAATTATTTTTCACTCCAATACTGTCTATAATCCAAATTGAGTAGTTTATAATTAGGCCCTTCATAGAATTCAATTAATCATTAATTCAATTAATTAATCGGCCCTAAACTTTAGGGGTAAGAAGTCTAAGTTCTATTGTAACCCTTCCCGACTAGGATTCTTTGAAATACTAAGAATATGTTCCTCATAAATTTGTTAATTCAACCCTCATGTAGCCAACCAAAATGTGTAGATTATTAAGAACCTTTCATATTTAACGTATTTGCACAAATACTCATTTCAAGACTATAAATTAATATATTAGCGAGCAAAGAATGGACATTCAGAGAAATTTTGTAATATTTTCAGAGGCACATCAACAAGTTGTTGAAAGGAATACAGTAAATGGGTACCCAGGTACCCGGTTGGCTACACAAGGCTTAAAGTGTAAAACAAAAATGAGCGGAACATATCCCAGGTTCTTTTATGCAACTATTTCCGAAGCGCGTACGACGGTTAAGCAGGAAATAAATTTTTCCACGAAGCTGCAAAACGTTTGAAAATATCGTGGTGTTGAATTTATGTGCGGCACTGCGGTATTTCCGGGTACAGAATTAATCCTAGGAGTGCCGTGAGTAGGGGCAATGAGACAAAGAGGGTTGCTCGAGCTCACAAATCAGAAAACTTTAAATTACAGCTACTCCGGTTGCAATAAAAAATGTGGACAAAGTTATTTATTGTCCGAGACAGCCCTTATGTCCACAATGTAGTGCGACCACTCATGGTCGAAGGATTAAACGAACCTAAGCATTGTCATAACTGCAGAGCCGTGGGGATTAAAAGGGGTACGGAAATACTTCCTACCACTTATTAGAAGATAAATCGAATCAATTAGTTACTGTGGAAACTCTTCAATTTTTAGAGTAGAATATAACAAAGTAAGCTTCCAGGTTAAAAAATCGTGCTCTTTGCACTCGGCCGTCCGTTCCAGAGGGAATTTTTATTTGGTCCCAGTATACTGATACAAAAATTTTCTGCAACGTTTCTCCGACGAGTGATACATACATTCACAAGATCCCTGCAAACATTCTCTGTTGCGCAGGTTCCATAAAAATCATTCTCCCTTGAAAAACGACTGGCGGCTAGGAAAAAAAAGGAAGAACTGATTGCGGTACGCAGCTTCACCTTTGCAGAAGGCACCGTGCCATTCTCGCCTGCAGCATGAATTTCGCGGCGGTCCGTATTATGCTCGGGCAATAGGTAGCCCAGACGTTCGCGGCCAGTAATATTTAAAAAGGCGAAGAGATAAAATGGCCCCGGTGGTAGAAAGAATTCAATTACAGCTGGCGGATCAAAGGGAAATGGCCGGGCTCGCGCGCGCTCGCGCACGGAGTTGCCATATGCGAGCGAGAGGATCCTTTCCGCGTCTGTAGCGCCTTAATTAACGGGGATGAGCAAGGAATCATAGAAAGAGAGAGGACAAGCCGAGCAAAAGAGAAGGAATGAGCTCGACGGTATTCATTAGTCCGTTAGTCTCGCGGGAAGCACTTTCGTATCGGGGCAAACAAAATATTTCCCGCGTACGCGTGGCCTTTATCGAGTCCAAGTGTTCCGTTTCGCCGCGAAATAGATTTCTTTTTTCGTTTCGCCGTCTTTCTTTTTCCGTTCCATTCGGTTCCGCCCAACGGTTACGTGGGAGTAACGGGAATTCCATATTTGTGTCAAGAGGCGATCAATACCTTCGGGTCATGTTGTTTCCGTGCTCGCCGGAGAATAACAAGAATACTGGATGCACTCGGGCCTGTTAATATTCAGCGTTCGGTGGATACATAAAGAGGACGGGGGGGGGGGGCAGATTCGAGTCGATGGAATTTCACGGCGAGTAGCTGCTGCTTCAGCTGTTACACGAGACTCTTGCTCCACATAGAATTCCGACTGATCGATTGCGCGGAATCGAATCAGGTGCAACTGAACAGCGTTCTCGGATATTGTTTTTCGAAAGTTGCTGTTCGAATTGTATGAACGAAGCTGTGCATCGCCCGTTCAATCGAACCTCTTCGCCTTGATCGCTTCGACGCCGATGCCACTCCATTCGGACATGTTTATGACTCCACGATGACGCTTAAGAGACAACGATATCGTAAACGCTCAATGAAATCTGACGCAACAGATGCTTGCGCACAGTACTCGTCGTGTCTCTCTTTTCACAATGCAATAGATGACCTTCGTTTCTTAACCGTTGCAGATATGCATTACACGTGTTTCGTGTGAATGATTCATTCACCCCTGAAGATACTTGAACACTTAATATTATTCTTTCCCCTTTTTCTGCAAATTCAAAATTTTATTGCATCTTACGAGCAGTGAGTCCCACGAATATTCGGACACTCGTAAAAAGCCGATAACTTTTTTACAATTGGACTATACGATTTGAACTTTTTTGGGAAGCTAGAGCAATTAGTTTACTACAGGATGTGAAAAGAAATTTTTTTGAACTTTTTAATGTGGGCCTATATTGAAAATTTAAAAAGTACGTTTTGTAGCATTGAAAGATGTAAGAGTCTGCAGTTATAGGCCGAAAATCGTCAAAATCTGCAAGTTTTACCATCTTTAAACGTGGCTCATTGCAACGTCGACCGATTTTGACGAAATTTTCAAAATATGTTTAATTCACAAAAATCTGCAAAACGTAGTTTTTAAATTTTCAATATATGCCCGCATAAAAAAGTTTTAAAATGCAACTTTTATTATTTTTTTTTGCAATTCCGATCAATTGCAATATTTGGAGAATCTTTCTTCACGTCCTGTAGTAAACGAATTGCTCTATCTTCCCAAAAAAAGTTCAAATCGTGTAGTCCAATTGTAAAAAAGTTATCGGCTTTTTAAGAGTGTCCGAATATTTGTGGGAGTCACTGTACATAAAATGTAATAAAATCTTTCTGACAATTCTTTTTGCGTCTGGGTCGGAGTTTCGTTGCGCAATTTCTCTAACTCATTATACTTTCTCGGTGCACCTGAACGATCGTCGTCTTCCAAATTAAAATTTCCGACTTTCAATCTTAGGTAACACTTTTTGCATGTTCTGTAAGATACAGCGTCCTCTTCCAGTGCCGTACAAACAATTTCAGTAGCTTCAACAGCTGGTTTCCTAAGGTGGAAAGCAAAGAGTAAGCAGTGACGCAAGTGATGTTCCTCGCACGCCATATTGCTTGAAATTGTTGCATAGGACTGGAAACTCTTAGAGCGTTCATCACGATTCTTCTAAAAGAACGCTTTTTCAGATGGCACCGAAATCGTGAAGTAATTCCAATTCAGTCAGAAGTTATGATCGCAGAGAAAAAGGGGAAGGAATTTATTTGCACACCTAATATGTGTGCATAGTTAAATTTCACTCGTCGATGGTATGAAAGATCTTGTATGGCAAGAGGTGAAGAAATTTTTTCTTCAGCTAGAAACCTTATGCTGACCACTCTACTGTAGCAGGGTTGATCAAGGTCAGCCGGATTCGAAGCCGCCGCACGTCGAATGGCCAATAGTCCACGCGACACCCTGTCGCGATCTAATTCACGGTTGCATAAATTCTGACCGGAAAAGAAACTGCGGTTGTTCGCGGATCCCCCGTTCAGGTGCCACGTCAGCTTCAAACGGGATTAATATCACCCTTAACACAGTAGGTATTGTATTCCCCGTGAGAGGAGAGCAGCAGTTCTTCAGCGCTACTCTTCACAGTTACTTCCTGTCCTTTGAAATCTGCTTTATGAATAAACGGACCGGTCGCCCGGGTCTGTCTCTCTCTGTCCTTCTCTCGCTCCTTTCTCTCGAGCAACCACCCTCCCTCTGGATCTCTGTTGCTCTTGGACGCTGGCCTGGCCCGTGTCCCTCGTAACTCTTGGTCGCTCGGAGGTTGGCCGAGAGTATGTACCTCGGGCCAATATGTATCACAAGGCGGCTTCTATGCGGGACAACGTTGTAATTCACCGGGACTCGTGTTTCATCGCTGCGCGGTAGGGTGTACTCGCGTATAAAGTGGCCGCAGGATACCAAGGTGGATTCTGGATGGATGGATAGAGGGCGTACTACCTATTCGACCCTTACCGACCCGTAAAATACAGTGGGGTGCATAACTTCGACGCCACCCACATTCCCGAATGTTTCGGACCTGCGAGACGACGTACACAGCCCCTGACCAAAAAAATTGAACCACTGACAATCTTGGTCGTCTTCTTAAATTAAATCGTTTCAGTAGCATCTTTAGCTGTGAACGAGATTTGATTGAAAATTCGACGGACAAATTATCACACAGACTTTTATGTGAAATAAAAATTGTCTAAGCGGATTGTAACAAACAGAAAATTTCTAATAGAAAATTTTCTTCTCATATTAGGCAACATTCCTCTACATGTTCTCATCCACAATCTCATCCTCCACACGGCATTTTCCTAAAGCGGTCCCTAGACGATCAATATAATCGTTAATATGCAAATAATTGATGTTGTACAATAAAATTGAAAGATTGCGAAATATATCGAGTGAATCAAGAAGAGTTCGATTGTTATTGTACAATCTCGTAAACATTGCTTCGTGTGTGGGTAATATTGCGCTATATTGGCTCAGTTCTATCTTCACAGTCGCAAAGTGAACATTGAATTTCAAGTATGGCTACGAAGGAAAAAGAAGAAGAAAGAAAATTCATTTTAGAATGTATCGAGGTGTGTCAGAACTTTCCTGCTTTATGGAATATCAAGAGTAAAGAGTATAGCAACAGGATAAAAAAAAATGAACAATACGAACATCTGCTTCGGAAATACAAAGAAAAGTATCCACATGCTAAGTCGCGGTTAGTTAAAAAATTTAATTCATTGAGCACTAACTTCAAAAAAAAAAAATTAGAAAAATAATAGAACCAACATTATGGTATTTTGAGGAAATGAAGTTTCTTATAGGTCAGGAAAATCAGTTGGTTCACTAATTCTTAGATCACTGAACAAATATTCATGAGCGTACTCATTTATTTCTTTCTTTAAACCATTCCTTCATCCACCTGCGCATCTCTTTCTCCTTCCTTTTTAAAGCTGTAACTAATGCAACGGCCACACAACTTGCTTTCTTTTTATTCCACACGTTAACTGCGCTGTCATGTGCAATATATTGTGCCATATACTGACGATAATATTGCTCGTCCAGGGCCCGCTTAATAAATGTTCATCGAAGTCGGAGGACGTCTCGTTAGTTTGAATTTGCAGCGGTTCCCAGCGCGTGCTGACAAGTGTTCGCAGACTTGACAGGCGGCGAACAACAGAGGCAGAAGGGAACGAAGGGTTAATTCGGAGTACGAAAAATAGAGAACGCGTGAAAATGTCTCAAAAACCAGTCTGTGGACCGAGTGTGCCGCACCGGGAGCGTTATTAGCGGTTCAAAGTCACACGAAGCGAAGGTCTCTTGGGGGGGACGCAGACAAATGTTTACAACCCTGACAACGGGGGAATGACGAAAACAGGGGTGGAAGGAAAGAAGACGAGAGAGACTCGCGAGAGAGACGGTCCCTAAAGGTGCGTCGTTAACCGCGCGAAGAGCAGCTTAATCTGACCACAGTCTGTTTCATTAGCGGTCGCGTCGTTGTTAATCCCGAACCGGGATGTGGAAGAGAGAAAGAGAGAGAGGGGAGGTCGGCAAAGTTGATGCTGCAGAGAAACACAACAGTTTTAGGGGGTCCTCGGATTGTGAGGAGAGACGAGAGGGGCTCGTGGCAAAAGGACAGACGGTATCGCGGCTCAACGGGGAAACAAAGCTCCCTCTATATCAGTTTGTGTTACCTGAGATGAAATTGCTTCGGTCGTTCGGGGCGCGGCTAACCGAACCGGCTGGATAAAACGAGAAAATAAATTTCACCTGTCCAAGTTCGGCGAAGTGCGACCTTATACATACCACGCTCTCTGCTCTCTTCCTACAGACTATTTACAACTGATACACCTGACCGCCTGAGACGCGGCTTATTACCCTCGGTAATAAGCTTATCATGTTGAGTGAAAACCTCCATTAACGTTTAACGATGACAATTTTATTACGGACACGTTACCCGCAATTTTTAGCGCAATCTGGAATCTCTCCACTCGCGGATCCGTTAATCGAGTCTCGAAGATCGAAAATCGGTTGGCTAACTTCTTAACAACACCGTGGTTCGCCAAGCGTAATCAGTGGACCACGTTGTAGTGATTTTTCCCTTAATTTACATCTCTGAGAGATGATGACGCGCCGTTCTTTCAGTTCTTAGCTCGGACGACAGCTCAGAGGATTTTCTAGTCAAATATTTTCCCCGACAGACTTTCCCAAAGCGTACAAGCTGCGGTCCGACGAGTAAAATGGCGCTTGTATATCGAGTAAACAGGTTTTGGCTGGACTTCCGAGTAGCACTATCAGGGCTGACACCGGTTTCACTTCGAAACTTACTAAAAAGCAATTCTCCTGCCGTCGGGATTCGCGCGTTCAGGAGATGGCGGCGAGAGAGGGCGGCGGTAAGGGAGGGGTGGTTTTCTGACCAACTGTGTAGTCGCGTAACTTATGCAGTGACGAACGAGGCCAGAGTCCGCGGGACTGGGCACAGTTTCAAATTCTTGCCACCGTTCCTTGGACGAAATTTAAGCCAAGGGAACGACCGGAGAGTTTGTAACAGATGTGCCGCTTAGTTTGCGCCCGCCTCAAGACCCCCCGCCTCCCCCCCTGCCTTAGGTGCGGTTTGCAAGAATCGCGACGATTCTTCCCAACGACTCTTTTCCCCGCTCGTAAAATAAATCCTAAGGAGAAAGCGCGGGACGAACATGGGGAATTTATATTGTGCACGAACGTGTAAGCGTTCGCGGATTTAATTTTCCTTTAATAAGCACCGGACGTTCCGCGAACTGTGCCACTTACGGAACATTGGTTCAACATGCAGGATTCCGACCTACTCAATTATCGTTTCTCCAATAAACATACATAAATCGCTTTAGTACCGGTACTCGCACATTCCTAATTACGCTCTGTCTATTAAAAGCAATATCGGGATCATTTCTAAACCAATCATAGTAAAAGTCTCGAAAAAATCATATCTAACTTACGACGCTTTCCTATTAGGGTGATCTGACACAATTAATGTTTATAATCGGTTCACTTCTTCGAGGTATATTTCCAGTTTACGATAGTCTCTAGTTTAAAATCATATAACAATATTTTTCAAAATTATTCCTCAATTCTCCAACTCATCTTTCTTCCACCAAGTTTGTACTCCGTGTAATCGTAAATTCCATTGCAATTTATGGTGGAAACTTGAGCACAATCAAAATTTAGTGGCAGAAATTCATAACGCGTTAAATAACTTGTTACCATCCGGTCGTGTTTATCTGTTGTGTTAATGTGATTTCTCAAAAAGGAGGTCCAAACAGGGGAATAAAAAATGTCTCGCGAGCACTTCTCTGTCTATCTCGTCGCAATGCGTCTTCCAGAAAGAAAGGGAACGGTGCGGAGATATTTCCGTGGAAAAAAGCGAAGGATAAGGTATTATCGCGAGACATTCGTTTCGTAGGACGGTCGAGGTCGGTGTGGTCATCCTTTCACCTCGCGTAATTGAGAATACAGAAGTTATTAAACTGTCTGAAAGGCGAAAGAGGCTCGCGCGGTCCTATTTCACCGAGACCAGCGCGACTGATTGTCCCTTATACGACAGATAAACGTAAATTTATCGTGCCAGTTTCGTCCGGGAGTTGGATTTGCGGTTCTTCGCACCTATATTATCAGAGCAGCCGGTCGATCTTTAGCTGCGTCCCTCACGGAAATTTATCGTGTCGGGCCCATGCGACAGTTGGATTTGTGGGTTTCAGCGAAACGGTTAGCTTCGCCTCGTTTTCTCATCCGGAGACGGCTAACGGGGAAGATTCGCTACGATCTTCCTGCATAATGCGTTTATGTAATTCTCTTTATAAATTGATCAGCGATTATTGAACGGGTAGTCTCTTGACCCTTTACCTCGAAACGACGTCTTTAATCCTTACCACTTGAATAGCGAGGCACTTTGAGGCACCAATAAAAATTGCTATACCATTATTTAATCCTTGTGTAGTCAACCAAAATGTATAGATTATTTAAAACCTTCCTGTTTGAGGAAGTTAGCGAGTAAAAAATGGACATTCAGAGAAATTTTGTAATATTTTTTAGAGGAACATTAACAAATTGTTTAAAGAAATACGGTAAATGAGTACCCAGGTACCTGGTTGACTACACAAGGGTTAAAACATTAATAAATTAACCCTCTACTGCATTCCGTTCCCAATTGGGGACTTCAATTTCAAATGTTCTATAGTAAATTAAATAGACAATACTGAAGACTCTGAGCATGTTGGTTCTAAATGGAAACATTGCAATTTTGTACCTGCATATGTATAAAGTTCCCATACAGGAACAGTCATAAAATGCAATAAATAACATTTTCTAATAAAATTTTATTATTTATTTCATGACCACACTCATTTTTAAGTAGACTGACAGCCATATATATTTTTTTCAACTCGTCATAAAAATTCATGCAATAGAGGGTTAGAACTAGAAATCAAGCGAGCATGACAAAATTAATTATTGGCGGAACCGAGTCGGCGACAGTATATACTTTGTATTTCGCGCTATACTCTTCATATGTTATGTTTGCTCGTCACCTGAGCTCGCTCCAGTTAAATGTATATATATGTCGATCTATCTCTTGAATGTTCTCTCTCTCTCTCGCTCTCTGCACTGTTCTCAGTCGAGTCAGTATACTTCTCGCCGTCAAAATAAACTGATCTATCCTCAATAATCGGTGCGTTTTTTCTGTTCACCTCGTGTAGAAGACTATCGTTGAATCTATCTCCTTTTCACGATAGGGTTTCGAAATTAAAAAATTCAACCAATCGCTCTCCGCATCAACGATTCTACTTTTTCGTATGCAGCTCGACGTCGGACAGCGTGCGACAACCGCTGTTTAATGATTCATATATTATGACACATAAAATGCCACATGTCTCGAGCTTCTCAATGAACGTTCAACGTAGTCCCTGGCACTCATAGCTGTCCTAACTGCAGAACTTACAAAGAAGAGAAAGTAAAATTTTGCAGGCTCTAAACACGTCGAGATTGTGTCAACAGGAAGGTGTGATACCGAGAGGAACATTCACTTATTCGTTCTCTATGAACGTGATCGATCTCCGAACATCTCCGTGTCACGTGCTTCGGAAGTTGCATCGGCATTCGGCACGGGTATGAAAGCAAAAATTCGTGCTCGCCGAAAATCGACCGCTCCGGCGCATTCGTCGCAGCCTCTAAATATGTCGAAGTTGTCTGAGCGTGTTGGCAAAAGGGGATGGCAGAGCTAGATACGGCCGAGCATCCGTGAAAGGAACACAACAGGGAGCCGTCTTCGAGACCGCGAAGTTCGAAACTGTGTCGATTCCCGTAATGCATTCATTCGGTCCGCCACGTGTCACGCGTGTCGGACAGCTGGGCGATGTGTTCGGTGCAGAACGGGGGTTGGTGGGGGTGTCTTGTTATGCAAGACCGTCCTGCATCGGGGGTGGTGCTTGCACACGTAGAGGTTCGATGCGTCGGTAGATACCGCGGCGTCCGACCCATTTTCCAACAATGCCCGACCCGTTTATTATTAGATGCGCAGACTGAGATACAAGCCTGTCGGCCGAGCCGCCTCGGAATAAAGAGGACACGCGAGCCATTCGTATCGCGTTCAACGTTTGCTGTCTGCTAGCTAGCTACCTAGCTCTCTCGCTTCCTTGCTCTGCGAAACAGAGTGCCGCAGATGCAACGGATCGTGTTCTACCCGGCTGACTGCGTGATTTCAATGATTCAGGAACAAGCTGGCGCGGAACAGTGCGCGGGACCAGTAGCTATTCATTTTCCGATTCGATTCGCGATTAGAACGTGCCTGGAGTCTCCACGCCACGCGGACCAGACCGGTTGAAGGAACCTCTCGAGCAACCAACCGCCATTGTTGCTCGCGAATCTTTGGAACGCTCGAGACTGTGACTTCCTTCCTTCCTTCCTTCCTACCTTGCACCCTTCGTTCGGGTTTTCGAGCCGCGCGGGAGATCCTTTGATAACCACGCTATTCAGAGTGGACTAGTTACGAAAGTTGGTTATCGGTCTCCGGTCTTCATGGGTCACCGGTTCGAAAGCCAGGAATCGATACGAGAATTTTGAACTGCGTAGACTTTCACGTCGGCTGGGTGGGTGTCGCCGTTTGATAGGGGCTCTGCTTGTCAGCGCCAGTGTGCCAGAGATTGAGTGCTTCGGGAAGAATTGCGACCTTATAGTCCTGTAACTGGCTCCTGAACGAACGAGGGTCAGCTCGAAAGGTTGACTTGACCCGTCTGCAGAATAGAGGGCTGGATCTTTCCTCTCGATCTATCGTTTCACTGATCGCACCAGCGCTTTACAGGATAATCCACCATTGGAGTGAAAAGGAAATCTTCGAAGGCGATCTTCGCTAAATGTTTCGACTGTTTTGCGTTTAATTTTGCATCGAAATGCACACCGAATCCGCATTCCAATTTCCCCGCGTTTACTATTTCACGCGAACCGCAACGAGTCGAAACACAACTGCCGCAAAAATGACGCAGAGCAATCGATCGTCGACGGGATATAAACGAAATCTGATCGCGTCCAGGATTCCAGCGTGCAAGAAATTACGCAACCCGAATTGAAACGTTACTTGGCCGAGAGTCCAGTAAAACAGAAACGGAATCCCAGCTAAACAGCAACGGGATACCAGCGGAATTCCGACGCGATGGATTACAGTGGACCAATAGGGATTCATATTCCGCCGAAAGTTCAATCAGCCAGAAGCGGAATTCCGAGTGAACGTCAAAGGAATCTTAACAGAAATTCCCAGCAGTAAATTACTCGATTCCGATGGGAGCTGATAGCCGGGCAGAAGACTTCCGTCTTGGTTCGTGAGACTTTTTAAACGCTCCGCGGATCCGGAACAAGCGAGCGCAGAAAGATAATGGCGGAAGTCGCGGCAGCAGCGGAACCGGTTGAAAATTCCTCGGCGAAATCGCGTGAGCGCAATTGCGTGCATTATGCATCCGGGAGAGGGTGCGCAAGCACAACTTCGCAGCTGCGCATTGGCGGATTCACGAGGACGTGTTTACCGAGGATAGATTCGGAGGACTAGGGAGTGGAAAGGGGTAAGTCGTCGGCAAACACGTTCGTTCAACGGAAAAGTATGTCATAAGCGAAATTCCGTTTGAGTTTGTTAGGCAGATGCCTCCTGCTGGCAGATGCCTCCTTACGGTCGGGAATTCTTAAAGTGCTCGGTACGTTGTACTCACCCCACGACAAACCCGTGTACACCTGTGCTCTACGGCTCTCTCTCTCGCCCTTCTCACTCCTCTCTTGCTCTATGTCTTTGGATTCCGCCTCTCGCCGAGATTCCTCGACGCCCGCTACCTGAAACAAACGGGAACGCGGTTAAACAACGGTTGAAATATTGCCTTTTGATACTTCCGCGGATCCCGGATGAAAACGGGGATGAAACTCGCCCCCGCGTTTTCAAGCGGGAGCTCTGGTTATCCGGCCTGTTTCAGATTCCTGAGGTTCCGCGGGTTCGAAGTTTTACGGCCGCGTCTGAGACTTTGGGAACATTCCCTCTTTTCAGCGTCGTTACTCGCGGTTACTGGTTTCGTAGGAATTACTAGCTGCACGAATTAGTCTCTCTCACCCTTACGATTATCTCCTCGACACTCGAACGAGACATAACCCCTTTCTTCACTGGATTCCGCCCAAGCAAATGTTTCATTAAAGTTAAAACATCCGCGACGCGGAGCTCTTTACCCGTAAAAAATAAATTTATTTGTGTCTAACGTTCGACGTCTTATCAAACTTCAAGGGTAGATATTACCGCTATGTACTCAGCAAACGTTTCATTAAAGTCGGAATAGTCCGGTTGCGACGGTTCTCTTGCAAGGAAGAAATTTGCTTGCGTCTTTAAAATCTAACTTCTTATTAAAGTTAGGAGCTGATCTCTCCCGCTGCAAGCGAATGTTACTGGAATTAGAGTTTCCTTCTCGGAAGTTTTTCCTTCGAAGAAGAAACGAGAATGCCTCGGAACCCGGGCGAAAGTGAATGATGCACTTTTATTTACCACTGTTCGTAAAAATACGGTCACAGTTTATGAAGATTTCCCGGCATGGAATTCGCACGAGGTGCAAAGCGCAATTTCAACAGCCATGCCGGTTGCTATCCTCACGATCTCGACCAGCAAATCACCTAAAGTTCGAGGGAGCAGTCTCGAAGCTCGATGAAGAGGGAGGAGCAGGAAGGGAGAAAGAGAGAGAAGGTCTCCGAGCCGAATCTCGTGGCTCGAAGAACCCGGGAACGAGTGCAACCCCCCGCAGTCCACTCGACGAAACAATTGCCTCCAATTTCGCCATCGAACGAATCCACGTCGTCATAGATCACGGCCAGACAAATGCAATATAGAGTGTCGAGCGGATGGCCGTGAGGGTCCGAAGAGGAGATGAAGAAGGATCCTCCCGGTGCTGGAATCCTCGCGGGGCCTCTTGCACCACGCCGAAGATCGGCGTCGCTCGTCGAGCCACGTGTTCAACGAGCTGGCTAATCGAAACCGCTTCCCGAGCTAACCACTTAACTCGAGAGAAAGAGAGACGCAAACAGAGCGGAAGAGAGAGAAAGACCAAGGCGAGAGGATGCCCATCATCTGCCCTCGTTTCCTCAGTTCCCGCTCATCCACGCCTACCTTCGGCTATTATTCTTCCGCAAGGATCGACCATCGAGTGTCCCATCGAAGATGTGTTGCATTCTGATAGTCCATATTGCCTCCACGCGGACAAAAAACACAAATTTTCGAAACGCGCTTTTCGGTTTTCCATTTTTATTGCAGTACTGTATCGGCGAGGTATTAGACGTATCAGGTGTACAAAGTAATTTTATCTCCGCCAAACTGAAGACTCCATAATTATTTATATGTAGTACGGTGTAAATACTACACATAGAAACTCATGGAGATTATATAGATTATTTGAATGGAATGTGCGTCGCACAGTGGAGTATTTGGCCGGAAAAAAATGTTGTCTAAAATATAAAATTTTTTCTTTCTGAGAGAGTTGAATATATATGTAGAGAATAATATTCCCATATCTTTTCCTAATTTTATTCCCTCATGAAGTGTTATGCTTTATCAAAGGTGAAAAGAGTTCACGTAATCATGTTCCTCTTAACTATTCTCTGGATTACTGTTCGCTCTCAATTGATTTTTCTATGTCGCAAAGAAATGAATACCAACTTTTTCTTTGCAGGTGTTTTTTAGGTAAGTATATACTTTACTTTCTTTTCAATATTATGCTCTTTATTACTTGTGTTTTTGTGATCAGTGATGTTAAAAAGTGACCAATAATTCCGTGAAGTAAATTACAATTCAAATAGAATTTTCGTATGTTTCCGACTGAGTCCCGATGCTTATTCTGGTATCATTCGACGCGGCAAACAGTTTATAACATACGACGTTTATAACATATGTATAAGAAATTAGCTGCCGATTCGTGCCTATAAGAATTTCCAAACGGTTTTTGTGCCAACGCTCGATACAATGTAGACTGTAGACTGTAGGGCGTAGGACGATCGTCATTTCTACGCGATATGTATTCTGCATTCAGTTAGTTATCCAGAGTTATTCAGAGTAAACAGTTCGAAAATACAAGCTATATTTCATAATCACAGTCATTTCACATGCGATATTACCAATTAGTCAACTGTGAAGAAGCTGCAGGAGCACGAGACATACACTTCCGCACCTATACAGACAAAATTATGTTTGAATAGACTGTATTATTATCGGACCCATTCATATCTGAATCCCGAGAAAACATAGAAAAGGAAAACCGTTTTCACTCGAGACAATACAACTTCACATGGAAAACTACTCAGAAATAGATGAGTGAGGATTAATGTGATATGTTAAAATAAAATAATATAAACAAAAATATATTTATATAAAGTTATAAATTTGTTTGCAAAGTTTTTATCCTAGGAATTTTTTTAAAATGCAGAATATAATGGCATTATTTCATTCGCAGGTACTTTTAGCCTAATAAAAACAAATAAAACAATCTTGTTTGAAAAATGTTCGGAACAAAAGTGAAACAGTGCTCAGACATCTACAAACTGCGATACATAAAATTTCGAAAACATTTTTTTTACGACAAATATAATCAAGGTCACTTTGATTTTTTAAATGTTAAAATGAATTTTTTATCTGATAATATTCTAGCTGACCTTAAGCCGCGAATTCAACGATGTATATGTAATATAATGACCTTGAGACCATAAATAACGTTGCAATAGTCTTCCCCAGCTTCTCGGGCCAATTACTCCATTGTGCGTCAGTTTCACAAAAACAGCGAAGGTATGTTCGACTCGCAAAGAGTCAGTGTAGCTACGAACCGCGAGCAATCGGTGCAAGTCAAATTCTCGCCGCGGAAAAAACCGCTGGGGAAGGAACAATGGGAAGGGTTCTCGTAGAATTTGAACGGGAGAATATCGAATGTGTTCGTCCATTCGTTTCCATTCGGTGGGAATAAATTTCGGTCGACGAGCGGCAACGGGCTGCGCGCCGAGTCACGCGAATATTTCCAAACGCTCGTCACGCGTTCCCGCGAGTGATTAATTAAAGGAACGCCGGAGGAAGTCCGATTCGGCAGAAAAAACGGGTCACCACACCCTGTCTTCCCGGGCTGGAACTTGAAAATTCATCGGGCCGTGACTGCGACCGGTTGCACGCTCCGATGAGAATTGTATCGGGGGAGACAAGGGGCCACCTTTTCTTTTTTTATCAAGCTGGCGTGGCAGGGGCACGGGGATGAATTTAATGGAGGCGTTGCACCCCTCCGCGACCCGTCCCTTTCCCTGCGTTCCTTCAATTTCCGACATTTTCAAGAATCCGAGAGGGTCGGAGGCATAATTGCAGCAGCGTAACGAGGTCGAGCGACACTTGTGCCTGTTTTCCTGTTTAATGATTACGCCCTCGCCGATAGATCGCGCGATCCCGCGAGCACCTCCTGCATTATGCGTTCGGCCACGTCGTTACGCGAATTCTAATGATTGTATCTTAATGCGGAATCCGGACGGAAAATGGAACGGAAGAATTATTATTTTCGAGAACTTCCTCCGTCCAATGGACAATTTATTTCAGTGTACTTGGTCGAGAAGGCTGTCAACGCACCTAGCTTTGTTTGAGTATAATGTTCCGAAGCAATTTCTAAGCATCGTTCAGGCAAAGCTGTCGGGACTGAGAGTCGCGTGACAATGTAACACCCTCTTGCATCGTTGTTTTTCACCCGGTTGATGGATTATTACGTAAAGTGATGTATTGCGAACAGCAAAATGATAAATTGCAAAGAAAGGATAACACTCTGCTCGAGCTCCGCTCGCGAGCACCGACAAACATTAGTTTCTAAAAAAAGGCAAACGCTTTTTTCTTCTCTCTTTTGCACTAGATTTGTGTAGTGATTGCGTGAGCGATCAAGCGTACCGATACCCAAATGGGCGAGTTCAAATTCACGCTATATAATTCTCTCCTCCTAGAAATAGGACAATGAAACGGGCACGAGTCACGTAGACGGTATTTTTAGTCAAAATAGATGTTCTGCAAGTTAATGATTAAAACTTGGTTTACCACTGAAAGTTACTATTTTACATTACTTTGCAAAAATAGGAATGTGCCTATCCACATTTTTAGCCATTTTTTGAATAATATATACCCAAACAAATAACAAGTTCGTGAGACGACGTATCTCAGAATTTATACAATTAAGTTTTGCATTGTTTTTACCGCGCTGATATTAACTTGCCGTGTTGTCGTATGCGTCAAATCTTTTAATCGAATTTTAATACTCTTCTCATAGTCCAATCTTGCTGAAATTTCTTTAAAAGTAGAAAATGAAATATATAAAAAGAACTTTTTAAAACCACGCTTATCTTTCCTGGTTCTCCATAAAATACCGAATCCAGTTAAATGATTAATAATATTTTTCCCCAAAATTTTATGGAGAGAGAACCAGGGAAAAAATTATTTTCTCCTTGTTAGTGCATTTTAATATAAGCATGGTTTTTAAAAACTTTTTTAAATATATTTTATATATATATATATAAGTGTAAGGAAAAATTGGATTAGTTTTAGAGCTTCTCAGATTTCGCGTCAGGGTAGACAAGTGATCTTGGCTAGAGAAATGCGAGATATTACCGGCATGAGTTCAGATGTTCAGCCTTTAGTCATCGACTACCGTCCGCGAGGTAGCTGTGCGCTGCGCCGTGGGGCTCGTCTTATCGGACCGATCCAAGTTTTCGATCAATGCCACTCAGCCGGACTCCTGGGCTCGTTCGCGTCCGTAACGTGTTAATTCAAAACGTGTTCGCGTGTCACGCTCTCGTGACACGTAATCTGATAGGACACATCTATTTACTCGGCTGCTTATCCGGCCGGTTAAACGGCGCCGCCGAGTGGTGAAAGCCAAACACCGCTAATTTTCCCGGCGACCGAGGATTATTGTGCGAGCACGTGTCCGAGTTACTTACACGGAAGGTAGGGATGGGGCCGAGTTCGATACGTGTGTCCGTGAATGCAAGTCAATTCTAATACGAAAGTACTACTCGTCGACTTTGCTGTATTCCAGATATTTCCTGTCTGAAGAATGTAGTACGTCTTGCATGACCATTTATTACAACGAGCAAATCTTTAGTCATCGTCAGCAGGTTGAAACAAGCATTGTTTCCCAAATTGCGTTGCTTCAGCTCGAACAAATAGTTGCTGCAAGTTTGTAGGAAACGTTTAGGAACAACAACAAAAGACAAAACGATCTTCGCCGTTGTTACATCGTGAACATATTTTAACAAGATCCAGCGTGCCTTAAGCCCCATTCAGACGAACAGGATCTCTCCGCGTTCATAAAAGTTGCAAGTCCACTTGAAACCATGAGCAGTCTGATGCACATGCACCACCCCGCCAGGAACTGTTCTCTATTAATTATTCCAAGCTGTAGACGGACGAGTTTACCCAAGTATGCGGCAAGTTGCACGGTTGTATCGGGCCTAGGCAACCTCCTTCCGGCGATTTCTGCTAACTCGGATAATTCAACGACCAGAGTGCAGCCTGTGCTTTACAGGCCTTAGGTACCAGGCCGTGTCTCCTTCACGTTGCGTCCACCCACTCGCGCTGTCTGTCGGGATAAATCGTCGTATCTGCAGCTTTTACACTTCACAATACGGTACGACGGTATGCAGGCCCATAAAAATCCAGATTCCAATGGAACCTCTTACGCCCTAACATTCAAACTGCTCTCCGCGAACAGTTTTTCGAACATACTTCTACCGCTTATTCAATCTAATACAATATTCCATTATAAGAACAATGATGTAGTGTAACAATCATGTTCAAAGAAGAAGAAAAAATTGAATGCAGCATAATACACAATAGAAATCGTCAGAAAATAATCCACTCAGTTGAAAATATCTTCGTAGGAAGTTTCCGCGTTCCTGATAAGAATAATAACACGTGCAAAGATTTTTGAAGCTGAAAGACTAATTTGTAAATTTGCTTGTCGACGCAAGCAAAGCTGGTCGTCAAAAAATGAAGTTAACAGTAATCTAAGAATAAGAAAATGATCCCCTCGGTTGAAAATATCTTCGTAGGAAGTTTCCGTATTCCTGATAAGAATAATAACACGTGCAAAGATTTTTGAAGCTGAAAGACTAATTTGTAAATTTGCTTGTCGACGCAAGCAAAGCTCGTCGTCAAAAGATGAAGTTACCATCCGCCGTGGTTTTAGCGGAAACAACTTGAAGCAATTTGTTCGGCTCACTGCGTTATACTGTTCTCGCGAGACATGCACGCGTATGCATAGAGCATCGCGAAACCATGGAACATTTTATCTCGGTATCGTTATATTTCGCGGGATAGTTTTCAGTGGTTCCAGTCACCGTGTCGCGACGAAGCGTTCTCTTAGCGGCTGACAGAAGATATGCAAATGAATTCCGAGGCGTGGTGGAACGTTGCGCAACGAATTTGCATCTGTTGCCTTTCTTCGGGATTATGTAAAGCGATGAGAACTCGTACTCCTTCGCTGCCGCGCGAAACGCTGTGCGTATAGTATTCGGGAAAACCGCGATGCAATCGTAGCGCGCGCTACCTGTAATTCAGAGTTGCAGGCAGACTCGAACAGGGTCGTCGCGAAATCTTAGTTGAACATTTTGGTGGTGGCTGCGATGAAACTTTAAAGACACGGATACCTGAGAGATTCCGTTTAATTAGATTCGGGTATTGAAAAATAATTTTTATTGGAACCGTGTAAATCTATAATCAGAAGATCATGTTATTGAACGTGCACACTGCTCGTCCCAAAAGAAACTTTCGAGACAACCCAACGTGCTATTTCACGCGAACTTCCCCCAAATTTGATCCGCTGCTGATCGCAAAAGGGCCAGGAGAGAGATTTTCTAGAACGTAGGTATTGCACCGCGCGATCGCAGGAAATTCGAGATCGTCGATTGCGAAGTGGCTGATGCGGGCCGCGAATCAAGAATTCCGTGGAGCCTGATGCAGCGCTCCCGATGGATTCCGTTTTCCCTTTCGCGAATCCACTCGATCGATTTTTCGCATCCACCCTCTCGCCACATGGTTCCTGGCCTGGTGAACGGTGGCCCAGCGCGGGAATGCAAAATTTATGGGCACCGATCGAGGCGCTCCACGGAATTCAATCAACTGATATCGCTGTCATAGGGGCGGGTGAAAAAATTTCGAGACGAAACGCGGGGGCCGCAGCCAATTCGTGCTTCTCGCGTATGAATTTCGTGCTATCGGGCGGCGGCGTTCGCCACGGAATTCGCCGGAAATGAAGGGTATCTGCCCGCTTCCGGTCGTATTTCTTCGCGAAAGGCAGTAACATATTCTCAGCGATTTATCCGACGACGCGACGAGAGACGCGACACGATCCTCGATTTTCTATCGACCCTCGCTCGTTTTCTCGAGCGGTGCCATTTTTGCGGGCAGTCCCTTATTCAGCGCCGACTCAACGATCCGATTGTGCGCCATTAATTTTGATGAGCATCCATCCAACGATACGGCCAGGCACTGTCGAAGAATGGGGTTGGATTTCTGAGCGGATTGCGGGATCGTCGAGAACGCGTTGATCGATGATCCGACGTGACCGATGAACAAAGTACAGGGATGCCGGTGGATTGAAATTTTTATGGAGTCTGGATGGAGCTGTTGCGTTGCCGTTTCCGACGTATTTCTTCCGGTTAGTGCTCTTTTTATTGTATTGACACGGTGGAAATTGAAAGAAGTGTGACAGAGATTACTTGATAGTCGATGTCTGATCTCTTAATTAGTATATTTGCAACTTCTTTCAAATAATATTGGCGATTAATGGGCGGTTTAATAACCGAGCAGTATGTCAAAAACTTTTCTAAAAATAATAATTTTCTTGACAACGGAGAAGTAGTTTCATTATACATTAATTCTAAAAATTTGCAGAATTATGAATGACACCTATAGTTGTAAACACGGACTTCAAAAAATTGGAGCAAACATTTAAAAAGAAATTGCAAATATTTTTGTTCAAGCAAAGTAGTATAAAAAGGGAGAAGAGATTAAGGAAGGAACCGCGAGACTGCTCGATTATTTAATACAGTCTACCATAAATTCTCCCGATGCTTCTCTTACAATGCAAAGAGCATATTCAAGCGAGTGGGATGCACATTCTGAACCGGAGACTGGTTTGAATATTTTTTTAAATGGAGCACGCTTTCGTCTTAAGTAGAAACGATTCCATGGAAAACGATAGCGATATTTACCGGTAGTCCCGCGGCCACCGCGAAGAAAGCCATGCAACAATACCATTCCCATGTAAAATAATCGTATTCCGATATACATGGAGACCGTGCATAATGTTCGCTCGAAATGAAAAGACTTTCTATATCCGTTCTCTCATCCGCGGAACCGTGGAACTCGTTTTCGCTTCCATCGCTAAATATTGCCGTCTTGGAAAGCGTCCGTAGCTTCTGCGACACTGTCACGTTATCATTTATCATCTACGCGAGTAACTGTGATAAAACGTTCTTCATTATCTCATCTTCGAAACCGCCTTTATTGTGAGTGAGATAAAATGAAGAAAATCTTAGAACTGTATGTGAGAAATCTTATGGATATTGAAAAACAATGTTTTTCGAAATGCATGTTTTTATGAACATGGTATGATTGCTGAAATCTAAACGAATCCGACCTTCAGTGTAAAATATTCAGAAAAATCAATTTTCATAAACGAACCATGTATTTAACGAAACATATTACGTGTAACACAATGTCCAATCAACGACTGACAAATTTTCCGAACAAAACGCTCCCTCATGCATATTCATTTCTTTATTCGTGTACACCCATTTCTTTAATTCGTTCAACCAAATTCGCTTAATAAATTTTGCCTCTCACTCATTATGTATCTTCCTCATTTCTCACCACACATATCCACACAGAATCGACACAAAAATTGCAACAGAAATTACTTGAGAATTTGTGAACC
The DNA here is from genome assembly GCA_028455605.1 of Lasioglossum malachurum. Lineage (NCBI taxonomy): Eukaryota > Metazoa > Arthropoda > Insecta > Hymenoptera > Halictidae > Lasioglossum > Lasioglossum malachurum. The sequence continues at coordinate 19,523,375 of CM052311.1, forward strand.
GCCGGTAGAAGTGTTAATTGGGGACATAAGGGGTTGGTAAACTGTTTCGAATTTCTGAAAGGAAAAAGTGGTTCGCATTACCGCTTCTAGCTCTAATTGTTGACTCAGCCCCGCATTATCGACGTGTCTCCGCACGGCAGGGGTTGGCAAGCGAGGCTGCTCGTCGGCGTCTTAGCATCCTGGCGATGGCTTCTCACAAATTACCCCTAAGCGGAGCTTAGCAATCTTTCCCTATAGAAAAAGGCGAGCAAGCGAGTGCGCGCGCGCACGGTAGCGTTTGCTGGCTGCTTTTCTGGCCGCTCCGCGATTCAGTCTAGACGAACTTTTGTAATATCGAGATACAGTCGCCTCAACCCTTGCGCATTCAGACGGCCCGGAGAAACGGAGATCATCTTCTTGGAGGGTGGGGGAACACACGCTTTCATCTCGGCTCCATCGTGTGATGAAAAATAAAGTAGGGACGATCCGTTCCTCGCAATCCTTTACGAATCGACGCGATATATTATAGACCGCATGCGAGCCGAATACGCTCCTTCAAGTAATTCGGCGAAACGGCCCGGGGTGCGAACGAACGCTTCCGGTTCCTTCCGGTGGAATTGAAAAATTGCGAAATTGCGATCGGAACGCGTGCTGCGCCTCGCACCTATCCCCCGGTGGTCTTCTCGAGAATTTTCTGAGAAAGATTGGTTTTGTGAAATACATAACGTCGTTCATCTTGATCAATGCGAATAAATTGAGAGGAATACGGTAAAAATGAAACAATAGAGAAAAAGGCTTCGAAGAATGCAAGAACATTTATTCTTCAGTTCTTCTTTCTCCTCGAGTTATTGTAATTTGGAGAATTCTGGTTTTTCCTCCGGGAGGAAAAAGATTTGACGGTAGAAAGCGGACTGGAGTTTTCACAGAAGTCATTACGAAATTGAAAGAACACTACGAAGATATAAAACAGATGAAGAATACAACAGGTACGCGAACTACATACCCCGCGGAAGACCAACAACGTTGTAAAACGCAGGAGAACAACGGGAATACACAAGAGAAACACGACGGGCAATGTAATTACCAAACTTTCGGGCTGCGTCTGGGTTAGCTTTGCCTAGGGAGGGTTTTCTTTCCTTATTCTCTCCAAGGGAAATGCAATTTTTGAAGTCTAAGAAAAAAGTCTTTCTTCTTCTGAATTATAATACTGTAGGAAACGCGTTACGTAAAGATTCGGTAGAAAAACGGACACGAGAAAGGAAAATTTTTCGGAGAGAACCGACGGGTAGTTCTTCGAGAGGTAATTACGAAATTGAAGGAGCAAAAAGCTGCGTCCGAGGACACAGCGCGGCGTAAGAATGAAACGGTGATGAACTTAGAACCTTAAAGAAGACTTACAAAATAGTAAGAGCCGGAAGACAAGGGAACACACACAGGGGAAACTAGGCAGCCAACGGAATTACTGAATTTCGGAGCGGAAACCCCGAGAGAACTTTCTCGAAATCTTCAAAACATGGCGCAGAGAAGGTCCGCCGAAGTTTTCCCGGACTTTCCCCTGGAGAAGTTAATGATTCTGTCAAAATTTTGTTCCCCGTCCAAATGGAAGTTTCCGGTTGGCAAGCCGGCTCGCCGCGGATATTGATTCAAGGGGTCTCGCGAAGTGACTCGCGCGCCGGTCTCATCGTGTTTTAGGGGCGGCCGTGCCGAAAGTGTCGTAAATAACGTTTCCCACATTCTGAACATTCAGCTAGTTAATGCAGGTTCCAGCGCAAACCTCCGAACTAACTAACTTAATTAGCCCGGCACCGTCCGGCCACTTAACTTCATCAGGCTGCGCCGTTGATCCACGCGTAACCCCGGGGCTGGTCTGACCCATTGTTAGCGGACGCTTGGCCCCGTTGCGCTCTCAGGTTCAAAGGATTAGGAGCCGGAAAGAACAGCCGAGTTCATCGGCTTATCAGATTTCAGTCGACGACTCGAAAGAGACGTTCGAGAAGTCTTCGTTCTTCGGTAAACGTTGCTTTAAGCGGGGATTCCGTTGTAGACTTTTTAAAAAATTCTTTCGCTCATTATAATTATTGCCAAAGTAACCGCTCTTACCCCATTCTCCCTTGCAACTTCGTTCTCCCACTTTGAAACAGCTATCGAAATTCGTTTTCCATTCGATAAACGTCCCACTCCAGCAGCAGTCTGCTCGAAGTAGTTGAGGTACCAATGGAGAAGAGACAATCTAAACCAATAGAACTGCATACATAGCTAGAACGCAGCGAGCGCAGGTTGCGCCACGAAACTCTTAACTCGATTTCGCCGGTGTTAAAATACAGCCGGCTGGAAATTACAAATTAAAATCCGGCCCCGACAATGCAAAAGGCTCTCCCAGACAGTGCGACTTGGGAACGCTAACGTCTCTTTCATCCGTCGGATCCTCCGCGACTACTGTCTGCTGGTAGCGACTGCTTTCATCACCTTTGACACCTTAAAGTCCATTCACAGTTGCGCGTAGTCTGTACGATTTGTTGGAAAAAGTCGTCGAAAAAAAAAAGAGAAGGGAGTTCTCCTCTGCGAAAGAGCCTAGGTCCCTTAAGAGCCACTTGATGCCTTTCACCGGCGTCTCCCAAACGGTTCTTTATTCGACTCGGAACATCGGGAACGGGGATTGTTCGACGTCGCGCACGGTGTAATGAGGAGTTACGGTTACAAGGGAACACGGGGCAGGAGGGGGGGCACGCGCGTTACATGCTCGAGGTTTCGTTTAACGCGCGTACGTGGCCTCGTATGAAAGCCGCAGACGACGAGATATATCCGTGATCCACCACGAGGGGCCGTGCTCGCCTACGGGGATGAGCTCTTGCGCACCCCCACAGAGCCTCGACGAACCTGTCCTCCGTCTTTTTCATTTGTCTCGGCGCTGCTGCACTCGAATGCATCCCGGTGCAGCGGCGCAGAACGCCGATGCGACGAGGGAGGCGACCACGGGACTGCCTCCATGGGAATGTAAGTCGCCGTGCAAATGGCAAGAACTCGCTGAGAACAAACGAGTTTAAGGGTGGCTCTCGCCTCCCGCCAGCCCGGCTGTCAGCTGGAACATCACTGTGGATCGCAGTAATTTGCGAAAGAGAAAAGTAGTCGTGGTTCGATGCGAACCGCTTTCATGGTCGTCTCGACAACGGAGCCCTTGGAATTAAACAGACTAAAAATAATGCTGGACCCGGCAAGAACTAGAACTAACACTGACGTGTCTAGCAAAAGTGAGACTATGCAGACCCTTTCGCAAAATAAAAATTGTATCTCTCTGTCACTCGTGTAACATACCACTACGTATCTATCTTCAGACACAACGACAAACCCACAACATTCCAACCAATCTGAGTGAATGCCTCAACGACCAAAAGACCATTGCAAGCGTTATATTATTATATTATATTATTATTTTTCGATGTATAGAATAAGAATATAAAATAAAAAATATGGATTTCCATTTGAAAAAATGAAGTTGCCCTTCATCCGACCTTTAAAGAGCCATCATGGAAAAATGTGCATAGCACCATTAAATGTGCCCCTTCTCATATGAAAAATATTTTATATAAAACATTTTTTCATATTCCTACTGGTTTCCGTAATAATTGACTGTCTCAAGATAAAAGGACCATCCTGCATAATTGTATCCTAAAAGTGGTCGCTAATGACCTCGACGTTAATGCGACCTTTATAAATAAATAATATAAGAAAAAAAAAATTATATGCATTCATCTAACTGGAAATAATCCAACGAGTATGTCTGACATTTTTTCAACCGTGTACTGGACACAACCCCTTTATTAACACGTTGACTACGGTGGTCGCTACCGATCGGCACGGAACTTTCCAACGAAACTGATCATAGCTGACTAGCGCAACAGTACTAATCTCCTAATTGCAACAAGAGAGAATTACGAGGGCTCGCCTCCACCTCTTCCTGTTCATGTTCGACGGCAGACACCGGCGTTGAGAACTCTTGTTTGCTAGTCCACGGCCGATCTACTCCTCCCTGTGTGCGCTGAGCGACTGGGCTGCACCCAGCGAACAAAGGTAGGCGTTGCGTGTGCTCGTCAGTTTATAGACGGTCCGCTCCTCCCTGTATTTGAAGAACAACTGGTCTCCAACCGGCCAGACAAAGCCGCTGCGTGCTCAATTTTTGCCGAGCTACAAACGGTCTCCGCGTCTACTTGCATAAATAAAAGAGAACTTTCTCGTATTATCTGTTCTCTACCGACGCGATAGATCCGCCGACGCTTCACGCACACGATGGACCGTAAGTAAATCTGCCCGGATGCGACGCGTTAACCCTTTGACAGTTTATCTCGAAAGAGATTCGAACACGTCACAACTGTGTTTCGTAGACAGGATTTCGTTTCTGTTTGTGTTCTCTGCGATCATTGGATCATGACTCAAGTGGTCGCTCTAAGGCAATGTTTTTTTACGGTGGTCAATTTTGTGGAACTAAAGTGTTCGGGGGGAAAAGGGAATGGAACAACGGTTTTATCAAAATGATCACGCCACTGGCTGCGAACCAACGACGAGGTACCGACCGCGTATCCATCGTCTGGTCGAGGCGGGCCCACGTGAACGACACAGTCGTCGGCTCTGTCAACCGTACGTCTACGCGTGCACGCGCCTCTCTGCCAGCGGCCCGTAACACAGCGAGATTTATTGGCACCGCTGAAAATGCATTTTCGCGTGCCCCCGCGGATAAATTCGTCGTTGCGTGGCCGCGTTAAACGTTCCCTATTTCGGCCGACGCCAAACGTCCAACGCCGTCGAGGGGAGGACCGGTGACCGTGAACCTCCGCGTTCGTATTTCAAAGCCGGCACCATGAACCGAGGGAAAAGTGAATAAAAGTGTACCCATTCACGAAGATATTCTAGTCTGCAGTGCTATATTGCCAAGCTTCCGCCATTTACATTCTCAAACCACAAAACTGACCATTATTTTACCACGTTTTTATTAGCTCGCTTTCTTGTTTGTTTGTCTGTCTGTTTATCTGTTTCGATACACTTTCGTTAATGTTCAATCCTCACTCATTTTTAGTGATTAAAACTTTTTCAGTTTAAAGGAGGTTAATAACTAGACTGCGGATCTTTATGCAAAATAACAAATGTTTGTATTGATTGCAAGACACAGGAGCCAAATAAACATTTCATTCTTCTTTCGATTATCTTGTTAAGGTGAAACYAATACACTGGGGGCCATAAATCCGTTCAATACCACCACTGTTTTAAATTGTGCGCACCCATTTTTGTCATAACTGCATAAAATCCGCAGTCTATCAATAACATAAGCACATATTTATTAGACTCTGTTCAGAATCCTCATCACGAGTCCGACACGATATCGTAGGGCAAGGGGTTAATTTTGTACGTGACTGGAGCCCTTTGTCGAGTTAACGAAAGATCTCATTCCGTTTCAGCTCCTTTGAATCTGTCAGCACAAATGTAAATTTTGAGAACAGTGGAGAGAGCGAGGGGTAAAATGTTGGAAAAGAGGAATATTCCATGGAGAAAGAAGATTATCGAATGATTGTGTGTCCGGGGCTCGTTTAAGCTCCTCCGGAACGTTTCATGGAAAATCGTAATAGGACCCCGCCGCCCCCGAGTCGCGCGGCGTGCATCCGATTTTAAATCAATTTCACCGTAATTGCACAGAAGCCGCGGGACGGTTTGATTACGGAAGGAAAAGGCGATGGAAATTATCTCGGCGGGTTCGACCCCCTCCGAACCTCCACACGGATACCCGCACACACATCGGCTACAATTTCAATTTGACCCTTTCGCTGTTTCCTACTTGCCGGACTCATTTGCGTTACATTCAACCTATGCTCGAACAACGGTAACCACCGTGCTCACCTTATCCTTTCATTAAATTGCCAGGTGCCGCCCACCTCTTGGAAAACTCTTCCGTGGCTTTCCAATTTACTGAAATATCATTTTCTCCCGTCGTTATCGAAGGGCACACAGCCCCCGCGGAATCGTCTCGCGTATTCTTCGACTCCGTTCCAAACGAAAGCCAATTTTCTTCGCTAGGATCGATCATTGTTCTTCCTCGCGAAAGATCCTTGCGCTACAGATCGGTCAGACGAAACCAGAATTAATTTAATTAACTAACTTGCCGGACTAAGAAAATATTACTCCCGATAAGTAGTCTTACCATGTTATGTATAACTCTGTTAATATTAATATTAAGCGTCTGAAAGGTGATATATCATAGAGTAATTACTATAGACTGCGGATTTTATACATGTAAAAAATATTTAAGGACATCAATGTGTTTCAGCATCAATTAAGTTTCAGCTTAATAGGATAATTAAAAGAAAAATAGGATTTTCATTTGGCTCCTGTGCCCTGCAATCATTACAAACATTTTTTTATTTTGCATAAAGATCCGCAGTCTGGTAATTACAAACAAGAAATTGTGATATTTTTTTATTTAGTCAAAAGTTATTACGTCTTGAAAATGAGTGAAAATGAAGAAGAAATTCGATACATTCTGAAATTTTATTACAACAGAGGAAAGAATGCGACTCAAGCTGCTAACAAATTTGTGATGTTTATGGACGTGATACAGTATCAGTACGTGTGGCACGAAGTTGGTTCAAGCGTTTTGAATTAGAAAATTTTGATGTCGAAGATACACCTCGTTCTGGTGGACCAGTCATTGAAAAAGTCGATGAAATCATGCAAACTGTTGAGCAAGACCGACACATTAGCAGTCGTGATCTCGGTCGAAACAGTTCTCTTAATGGTGTGAAGTTGACTTCAAAGAGGCCTGTGAAGATCACGTGTCGCAGTTTTTCGGCCAGAAATCACAGAAATTCCACAGTGACGGGATTATAGTTTTACCTTAAAAATGGAAAAAGCAGGTCGATCAAAACGACGCATACTTAAATTAATAAACTCCATTTAAAATATGGAAGAAACTTGATTCATTTCTGCATTAAAATACAAAGAAACTTTGTCCCCAACCCAATATACCTCAGTTGTTTCAATTTATCGTTGATTCAAAAATCAATACGCACACTGACCGTGTGGGAAGTACGTTGACATCTTTCCAAGCGGAATAACTTTTTAAAAATTGGTCCAAACGACTTGAATTCTTTTGAGACGTTAGACCGACTAGTTTGCTAGAGAAGGAGCAAATAAAAATATTTTTAGATTGCAATTGATTGGAATGACAAAAACATAAAAAAATGGTTTTTCTAGTCAATTTTAAAAAATTATAACAAAGCTCTTTCTCTGCAAAACAGTAGACCGTGCTGTGTAACAAGTTGTAAGATTCCCCAAGAAATTAGTCGTTTGAGGAACTTCGGAGGCGCAACTACGTAAATTGCGACAAACCGGGTGACTCGATCACCTGTTCCGTTGAACACGGATCGCGCGACGCTTGTGTCGGATGTACAGGTAAAAATGAAACCGCGACAAGTCTCGCGGGCAGCGTTATCGGCTGGGTCGCATATCGTCGCGTACCATGGGGCCAGGAACACGGAAAAAAGGTCGGCGTCGCACGTGTAACACGCGCCGCGGGCGAATTTATTTACGATCGGCTGGGCGAGCGCGCGACTTTATTGTCTACAACGCTACCGGGCCATTAATCGCTGCCTTTGGCTCGATTATTTCCTTGCCATCGGACCAACCGACAGAGAAACACGAGGGGGACAGAGTGAGGGAAAGACAGAAAGAAACTCGATGAACGACCTGTTAATTTGTTGTAACTTAGCCGGCCGATCTGACCGTATGCAGGTACCGTCGAGGGTTGCCACTAAATGCCACTGAAAACCGGTTCCACCCGTGTACAAGTTAGGACGTACAGTACGGCGTTGTTCGATTTATGCACGGCGCACCGTCGACACGCTGACACAAAGGTGACTCGCATTAATCGCGTTAATTCTTACACGAGAAGCCTCGAAATCTTTTTCGCCTCGCAGAACCTGGGCGGGTTCTGTTGCGAGCAGTTATCTCCTTCTCTTAGTAATCCCTGGTTCCTCAGGTGTGAACAACCCTTAAGACCGTGGTGTTTCCGTGGACTTTTTTGAACATTAAAATTGCTCGTGTAAATATTGTATCGTTGTTAGAATCAATGATCCTTCTATGTTGTGCTTTTATAAGACATCTTTATACGTTTCCTGAATTCTTTACCAGCACCTAAATTTTGTAGCCTTTATCGTATATCTAAGTATTTCAGTTAATTTTTGGAGGACACTCAGAAAGATTCCGGTGTGACATTTACAGACCGAGGGAGAAAGATAATTGCAGGGTTAAATGTCATTACATCACTGTTAGACATTTTACAGGCTGCGAGAGACATAACGAGGACCTCAAAGTAAGAATTAAATCGCCCTGCGTGTCCCACAAAACTGTAGAAAATGTCTCCGTCATCGTAGGAGCTCACAGACAGCCAACTGGTAATTTTCCACCATTTAAAGAAGAAATTTCGACGAGTTTGATCAATTTCACAACGCGATAAACCGAGAACAATACGCTATCGAAGTAAAGAAGGCTATCGGAGGAGCAATGTTTCGTCCATTCAACGAAGTTATCGGTTCCGTTATTATTTTTAATAATATTGTTCGTCTTTTAGATGACGTCTGCAGGTCCAATCTTTCTCTGTTTAATCCCTCTCGACGTCGATTGCTTGTGTCGGTCCGAAAAATTGCTTTCTCGACCCGGACTTGTCCCCGACAAGGTATCGTGCTTTCAACTTTCCAGCTCGATCTTCTCAATTTGTATCAAGAGGCCGATACTTCTTATCGGTGAACACGGTTGTGCTTTCATTGAATAGCGCTATAGACACGGTCCATCGGTGAGCTATCAATAAACCGAGTAATGAGATTCAAGGTATACGCGGTCGATCGAGGAGGACCGTAGTCATTGCGTAATGCGTCCCTTCGTTTGAATACGAAGACCACAGAGCAACGGTCTCGAGGAGAAACTGGTACGTAACCGAGGATCGATATTCTTAACAAGAGAGAGGTATATTTCGAATTCAGTACACTAAAGTTCCGCAAGAAGACTATCGAAAAGCTTCGATTTCCATTTTATTGCCGGCAATGGCTCCGACTACATTTTACCATTTCAGAACTGGCGGAAGACGAACTGCGATACTTCAAGCGGAATCGTGCAGTATTTCACCCGGAAATTTTCTTCTCGCTTTTTGCAACGGTTTTGGGAATGATATAATTAACAAACAATATTTTTGCTCAGTAGCTAAACTCGATAGCGATGAGCAATTTTCAACTCGAATGATCCTACTACTGATCCTACAAGAGCATATTCTTAACTATAATATTAGGTTGTTGCATATGAAATGTCCGATTTTAGAATGCGACTCTTATAAAACGTTTCGATTAGAAAATTCTGTTACAGTCTATAGGTTTACTATTGTATAGAACCTCAGTAACCCTCAATTAAACATTCAGAATTAGTTAATTCTTAACATGACCGGACTAGATTCTTTATAATTTCACAATTAATGAAATTATAAAGATGCTTGCATGAGAAATTATGCGAGCCTAATTCTATGTAAATTCAATGTCTAAATTAATTAATTCTTGTCATTTTTAGAAGGCAACCACGTAGTTGTTGCTTTTATAGCTCGCTACATTTAGTGTTAACAATACCACGCGGGATGAAATGACCCATTTTAGATTTTTTATTGGACAATCACTTTCTTGTATTTCTAATCTAACAATGATAGACAATTTGAACCATGGAGTCGTATACGATTGAAGGCTCAATAAGAAATACCTGTCGTTAATTACGTGATTTTTTCGGCATACATAATCGTCCATCAAAGCAAACAATTCGAAATTTGGTTAAAAAATTTAATGAAACTGGATCTGTTCATGATAAACCAAAGTCTGGTAGACCAAAAACAGCTCGTTCGAATGAAAACATTGCTGCTGTTGGTGAAAGTGTTGCTAATGACCCATCGACATCAATTCCACGTGGTTCTCAAGAATTGAGCATTTCTACGAATTGATGTCTGTAAACGTGGTCGTGGTGGTCATTTGACAGACATCGTCTTTCACACATAATTGTCACAGATGATACCTGATGATCAATGTTTTTTATTTAAAAAAAACCTTCCTATAGTCTATTTCGATCCCACTGCGCGTTGAAAAGAATAAAGTAAAAGTTCACCGTGGAATCGGCGCCGCGAAGAAAGGAAGCAGCCGGTAAAAAATGGAATTCCCCAGATTCACGGATTTCTCGAAGCCAATGCACACGGGACAAAGAGCCGCACGATCGTGAATCCCCGGCTATCACCGAAACCGATCTTCGTTGTGCGTTGCGCTCGGTGCGCGACTATGAATCTCCGACGGGATCGCAAGAAACCCATACGTCCGGGAACTTCCTGGTTTGCACCTGACCGTGCCGGGGCTAATTAAGAAAATCGTTTGGGTCCCGTCGCGGAACGTCTGTTCCCTGTCGCGGGCTGAGTAAGGTCCGGGGCGCAGGCTCGCGGAATCCGATCGGGATCCGCCGATAACGGTTCGGATTAATCGCGCCCCCGAGTATCCGAGAACGCGGGAACATCGGCTGTTCGATTAACGGTAGAAAGTGGGAAAGGCTTAATTGCGCTCGGGATCATTGTATCCGGGTACACGGTGTCGATTTAAGAGTCGCCTCCGGTGATTAATTCAAACCGTACGCGCACGGAAACCTGAGCACCACCGGCCGCTCACGTTTTAGCGTTCGTCTGCAACCTGCTTCCGAGTGTTCCTGCGATCTCGCCCCGAGTGTTATATTGCTTTTCCTCCCACCTTTTTTACACCGCTAATCGCACTATTTTATCATTCCCGCGGAGAAAGGTTAATGGTCATTAAGGGAAAATTAGCTCCCCGGTTATGGACGCTATTCGGCCACCGGTTAATGTGTCACGTTACTTTACTGCCTTAGGTATATCTTGCGTCTTACTTTGTTTTTAAGCGTATTTTTCTTTGTTATACTTGTATACTGTATTCTATTTTCCTACCTGGTTCCTTTTGATGATGACGGGCTTTACATTTATTAGAATTATTAAAAGGGTAAATATATAACTTGTTAAAATGGAAACGTCTACTTTCTGYATCATGAATCGATAGACTATCAAATTCTGAGTAAAAATGTATTGACCTCTCCATATGTCCTAAATSTAATAGTTAATGGGATACATATTATCGAAACCATTTTCTTTMTTCTTTGTGCGTGGATAATATCTCGTTAACTATTAGGTTTAGGACATATGAAGGTCAACACTTTTATACACAGAATTTGATACTCTATCGATCTATGGTATAAAAAATAGGACATTCCATTTGGAAAAAAAAATGAAGATGACCTTCATATCTCTAAAAAAATTAAATAGAAACAACAATTTTTTTGGTATCGTATGAGCCCCATTTTACCATTCAACTTGTCCTGCAGACATTTGACGTACCTTTAAAAACAACAAAGATATTTGAGGTGGCAACGTTAGGTGACTCACCCTGTATATTTTGCAGAAAAGAATGGTGACTTCGATTGAATTGATTAATAAAGCTATATTCTTTATTTAACCATTGAATTTTATTTTCAAATTGGACATGAATTTCTACAGTCATCTGATAAATCTTTAATTAACACGTTGATTGACTTATTGCCACAAAATCAGTAGCGCTATCGACTTATTCGTTCCGAGATGAACTAAATTATAATGTAAAGCGCAGACTTCTCTCGTCGAGTAACTAATAATAATAATTAACTCTGATCGCGTTTATATAAATACAATAAGTAGGACTCGTGTGAAACTCTCAAAATTCACGCGCATGGACATCCGCGGTTTGTTGATAACGTTGTGAATGACGAAACTCTTCGAAGCGAACAGCGTTATTGCCCGATCCAGTATACCGTAGCCATAACTCTCCCGCGAAAAGAAACACGGAGACCCCCCGTCCGGTTTCGCTATCCGTTATTTCCAAAAGCGAGTGCCACAACTTTCCTCCGATTGAGTCATCGATCGTCGACCATTTATCCGGCCGCGGGAGAAATACATAACTCGTAAACGAACAAGTTCCCGAAGAATTCGAGTCTCCCGGGTGGCATGGCGAACTGAATTTTCCGGACACCGCTCGCGATCATAATTTCCCGTTCACATCTAAATCCGCGAATGTGACTGGTCTTGTTGGCGCGCCGAGCGTATTACGGAACCACGCGGCCAGGCAATGCTAATTTATTAGCGATTCTCGTTCGGCCGGCGTTCACCGAGCCACGTGGGAGCAAAATCCACGCGAGCGGGAGCAGGTGTGTCACTTTCACGCCTTCTTTGGCGAGAGGTGCATCCAGTTCGCGCGTGTATATTAAGATACGGAGGACAGTGACGCGGATCGCGTTACGGAGGAACGATGATCGTCGAAACCTAACCGCAGCCTCTGTTCCAGCCTAGGATTTTACGCTGTGAAATGAGGACGAAGCTCCAGTGCGACGGGAGCGATTGTAATACGGATTTCTCATTAAAAATTCACCTTTACACAGATCAAATTCACCTTTCTGTAATTCATGATCGCCCTTACCCTTTTAAGTATTTTCTCATCCTACAAACCACATGAGCATTTTGTGGATGTTACCCCGACAGATTGCCATAGTGATCATTAGACTGCGGATTTTATGCGTTTATGATAGAAATGGCCAAGCATAATTTAAAGCAGTGGTCATATTCGTAACATTTAAGGACCTCAGTGTATGTATTAGTTTCAGTTTAATAAGACAATTGAATGATGAAAAAATTTTCTATTTGGCACCCGTGTCTTGCAAATGACACAAACATGTTTTATTTTGCATGAAGATCCGCGAAGTGGGGTAAGTTCGTAAACGAGGCAAGTGCATATATTGTTTTTTTTAAATTATAACATGAGCAAAATTTCTCTAGCTTGTATTTATTAATGTACTATAAGTTAATATGAACTATTCGACATAGACGTCGCCCAGTGCTAAACAATCACGTGAGAAAGTTTGTTTAAAAATGGATAACTGCAAAACGAAATAATATAATTTAATGAAATAAAAAACATTTTATAGCAGGCTTGTTAATAATTCTGCTCTTGTCCTATTTTCGGGGGAGAGTGCAGAGTAGTGGACACACATTTTGTACAATATCCTATCAAAGAAATCTTGTAAATGACTATATGTACTGTGTTTTGCGATTGATATAGACAATTTTTATTTTCCATAGAGAAAGGCATATTATAATCTTTATATATTCGAGGGTTCTCGTGTACATCTTGGAAAGAGCATCTTAAAATGTTAATCTCTCGGAATCGTCCTCGCGACATGAAGAGGAACGGGGATGTTTGGCGTATCAGTGTTAGGCGACTAACCCTGCACAGACGCGGATAAAAGAGCCCAGTCTCGTCGCCGAGTTAGTTCGTTTTTATATTGTGGTTGAATTATAATCGCGTTTACCTTTTTCCGTTCGGGTTCACGTTGCACACGCGTCTCTCGTCGCGTGCACGGAAACCGTTTTTTGTGCAGAGCCGCGCTGGAGCGAGCAGGTTAACGTTGTTCAGGGAAGTTATTCAGAAGACGCTCGAGAGCGTGCAACGCCGGCCGCTTTTCAACGTTTCTCGCGCGTACGAAAGAAACGTTTTCAAGCGAACGATAACGCGTCCCGCCGCGCCGCGCCGCGAGTAAACGAGAGTCGCCGGAAAGTCTTGGCTTCTCCGCGTTCTTCGGCGCCGGTTTTCATTTCATGCGACCGGAATGGCGGCGTATACGTTTCGATACATGTTGAAGAGTGTAGCTCGATCGCCGGGAAGTGTAACGCGATACGAGATTGGATAAATACCAACCCAAGAACAATACTTTCTTGTTCTTAACCGTCTGCAATTTGATCATTCTGTGATAAATAGATCGCGGATTTTATGCATTTATAACAAAAGTGGGCACGTACATTTTCAAGCAGTGGACATATTAAAAATATTTAAGGACATCATTAGTCTCAGCTTAATGGGATAATTAAAAGAAGAATACAATTTTTATCTGGTTCCTGTGCCCTGCAATCGATTATGAACATTTTTTATTTTGCATGAAGATCCGCAGTCTAGTCATAAATTAGTATGCTCAGAAAATATGTAACAAATTTTTATTCAGAATTCATTTTTTAATTCTTATCGAGTTCGTTATACGACATGAATTTTTTCTGTGAATTTTGCGTCATTTTTAAATAATTATCTCAGAGGAAAAATTAAATTAATAGTGAATTATATTCAGAGTTGGTGTGTATTATTAACTGACTGACCATACAAATAAGGACAGTGAAACCAGCTGAGCCTAATGAAAAGCGACAGAATACGGAAAAAGAAAAAACACCAGAATGTCAGGTTTTACTGCAAGGGACTCTTCTTCCACGGAATAGGATATCGTTTGTTTCTTTCTGTATTTTTTAGCATTACGCAGAGTTTAAATTTAAAAATCTATAAAAAAACCTCATTTTTTATTTATGTGTTTAAACAGTGTTTAAATTATTTCACAACCCCATTAATGTCGGTATAATTTACATCTTGTAACACTGTAATACCAACTTGTAAAATTGTAACACCAAATTGTAAAGCGAAATGGACCCATTTAAGGGTCCAAAGAGCTTCAATAAAAAAAAAATGTAGGTATAATATGAATGGGAGTTCTTTTTACATGAGAACGAATTAATCATTTTTACATTACTTCTTATGGGGAAGGTTGGTTTGGTACACGTCCTACTCGGTATAAGTCCAATACAATTCATTAATTGTTCCTTCACGGAATTTTGACCAAGGTATTTTTGAAATTGTGAGACTAGGTGGATAACGTCCGGAATATTTGGCTCGCGCGATCTCCGAACTTCACAATTTCGAAGCGAACGGGTTCCGCTGGTCTATACTTTCGGGAACGGTTCTGTGTACCGAGCCGTCAAAATATCGAACCGGTGAAAACTGCTAGCCACCATATTCTCAATCTGTTCATCCGTTTCCCATTCTGGTCGAACGGGCGCGGATTCTCCGGTCCGCGGCGGGCGCATTTGTTTACACGGGACGCTCGCAGCTCGAAAAGCCGGAAGCTTTCAATGCATCGGAATAAGAGGATTGGGAACGGGCACGCATATGATCCGAGTGCGCGCACGTACGTACGTCATTTTGCACCGAGCATCGGTGTATTACACGTGTACATCGCGATGGAATGTTACGGTATTTCCCGTAGAATAGCGGGCGGGGCCGGGCCCGATCCTACCCCTCGGTTTCCCACGTTTTCGTCAAGACACGATGTAATTCTCCGGCTCCCACCCAGCTTTTCCCGATTTCTTGCCACTGTGTACACAGAATTCTCGACGTTTGCGCCTGAATCTCCTGTAAACGGGACCACCCGCGAGCCAAACTCCCATTTAAACTCATCCAACGAATGGGATATGCAAATTCCGTCCCGTTTTCTTTGAGCGCCGCAGATTTTCTACGGCACTGCTCTGCTCTACTTTTGATCACATCCTCCCGGAAATTTCCGCTGTTACGAGTATTAGGCAAATCTTTCAGCCAAATGTTCTTTGAATGTGCAACTCTTATGGTAAAACTGGGTCCAATTGTCTACTATATTGTCATTTTTGTTCTGTGCGTATGAATTTTAAATTCCACAGAATATTGGGTAGATTTTTCTGCCAAGTGTTTCTTACATGTGCAGCTCTTAAAACTGGATTGAATGTAAATTGTGTACTATACATATCGTCCCTTTGGTTCTACATACGAATTTTCTAGCCAAAATTATACTGGAAGAATACAGTTCCACAATGTTGCTCTTCTAATAATCGTTTTCAGTTGAAATGTTCTTTTGTTTAGAGAGTTAAAGCGATTTTTACAACAAACGATTATTTATTCAGTCACAATATCGAATTTAAGTACATCACTGCTTAAAAGGTTAGACTTACGATGTGATCTTCAATTTTCTTCTTGGTGGCCACCAGGTTCTGAAACAGAAGAAGGATGCAATACTGTAACAATGTCAGACATTGTAAAACATTTAAATCCTTGCCGTATTTCAACGAATCAGATTCGTCATGAAGATTTCAACAAAGTCTAACAAATATGAATGTTACGCGTTTCTTTTTAGATGAAATAAAATTTGATTCGTTTGTAATTGATATTTAAGCAGTAAAATAAGTGTAGCCATACAGAAAATATACGTTTTCCACGTTACGTTATTCCACAAATATACGTTAATCACTGTACGAAAAAAACGCTGGTACGAAAGATGAAATCGTAATTTATAAGACAGGAAGACGAACAGAGAAAAAACCCCGGTGGGATACAACGCGTTAATGAGATATTTGGGATGCTTCGCCGGGACACTTTGCATAGCGATTCGACTAAGCTCGTTGTACGACCGATGTAGATCACGAGGCCAAAGAAAACAGTCACGGAACGCAACAGTACGTTACAGTGGCCGAGGTGTTTCTCACGTGCCGCGAGAGCAACGCGAACAAATGTAATTCCACGGTTTCTCTTGATTTTCCATCCGGCCTCCCTAAATAGGATTCCCGTCGTTTAGATTCGAGGCCGCGATCCTCGAGCGTCCCTTTCGAAATTCTGTTTGCCTCGTGTGCTTCCGGTGCCGTTGACGAAAAAAAAAAAAACGAAAGAAAAAGGAATTATACCAGTTTCCTCGCGGAATTACTTCCACGATATAATTCCTCCGGCGCCGGAGAGAACATAGGAGAGACTTATTCCGACGCGACGCGACGGTGGAATCGCTGCCGGAACGGAGAATCGGGAAAGGGGACAAAGGGACGCCCGGACAAATGAACAAAAATTCTCGCTTCTGCCTTACACTCGCGACAGAACTTTTTTATCGTGCAAGAATCACACGAGACATTTAAGGTCCCGCGGTACACCGAACGCTTTCCCTAAGCCCTTTCGCCTTGAATGTTCCCGAAAAAAAAATGGGCGACCATAATCTTCAGCGGGTGAGAATGGCGTGGAAGAATCGCATTTTTTGACAAAGTTTTTCTGTCCCTATTCAAACAAAAAAACGACTTTTAGTATTTTCTCTGCAATTCCGACCAAGTACAATATTTCCTCAAAATTTCTTTTTCGTCTCGTGCAGTAAACTAATTGTTCTAGCTTCTTAATAAAATCCTAAGTGTCCGAATAGCATCGCGGGTGACTGCATGCCATTGTAATATTTATTCGTGTAACGATACGCGGTTATGAAGAATGAGAGAGCTATGCGTTATAATTTAATTTAAGCATTCGGGTTAACTAAAGACATGGAAGGATTGTCAAGTACACGCTATGATTGCAGAATATTCACAGTCTAGTAATCAGAATATTTCTTCGTTACGGCGTGCTCGAGAGGAAAAAGAGGCGACAACGGATTTATAGGGCGCCGGGGTGCGAATCACCGTGCTACACCTTGTACCCAGGATGCTTTACAGGTACGCAAGAAACTGACGATGACGCCACGGCTCCGAAGTCGCAACAAGAAACCCGCGTCTACCCCTCGTCGGTCCGAGCGTGTTCAACAAAGCCGGGAACAAGCGAGGAACAGCCGGGAAATGGAGATTTATCTCGCGACCGATTTTCTGCCTGCTCTGCAACGCGTGCCGCTAATTTCGTGGGAATACCCGTGGGGAGGACTGCTCGGGGGAAAAATGTTGGAACGATGAATCTCATCCTGGAAATATGAAGTATTATTAGGTAGGCAACTAAGTTCGCGACCTCCACATTTTCTCAAACAAAGTCATTTACATATATTTTTTAAGCACGAGTATTTTATATGAAATTCATCGAAAAATTCAGAGCTTTCCAATGATGTACAGTTCAAAAGGAATGGCCACTGAATGCGGTTATAATGATACAATAAAATATTTACGAAACGAAAGGTCGCGAATTTAGTTGCCAAACTATAATACAACCTTCCTCTGTTATATTTATTCGTGATTTCGCGAATAAGTTTATAGTTTCTCTGTGCAGTAAGTAATGTTTAAAATAATAGAGAACTGAACGACGACGAATGCTCTTTGAGCTCTCTCAATCGATCACCTGGCCTTTTTCTACGAGCGTGACCGCTGGACCGTGGATTTTTATGGAACCTCGGAAGTTCCGACAGATTTTGATCGTAAACATTTCCCGTCCGCCTCCCGGCCATTCGATGCAACAGAAATAACGCGCGAACATTGTTAAGAATCGTTGAAATGATTGGTCGATTGGATTTTCCGTGTCGACGGCCGTGACAATCGCATGAAACGCAGCGATCGGAAAGTTCTTTAAAAGCGCAACAACGTTAGGAAATCCGCGGGAAATTCAGCGGAAAATTTTCCGTCGGGAACAAATGATTCCGTGCCGCGCGGGAGGGGGAGAGGGTAATCCGCACAATAACCGACGCGGAAAAAGAACAAAGGACGAGAACGGACTTTTTCACGCGTCCCCGCGTTTTCATAAAGAGTCCCTCTCCCGAAAAATATTACGCGGCCGCGTGTCCGTCAGGTCCGGGTTATGCGGCGTTGAATTAAAACGTAATTTCGCGAGCGAAGACGGACAAAGACCGCGAGAGAAAGAGAAAAAAAGGACCGAGAGAGGAAGCGAGAGAGAGAGAGGCAGAAAGAACAAAATAAATGAAGAGGAGCACACTCGACGGAAGAAAAAGGGCAACCCGGCGCGGCGCGGCGGCGCCTCGGTGGAAAAGTAGAAAATCCGGGAAATGGAAAGCGTCGTGAAACGGAACATTATACATACAAATAGCGGCCGTTAATAGGCGCGGCCGCGGGGAATTCCGCCGCGTCGCCAAAATGTCACTGTGGGCCGGTTATCCAAATGTTTACCCTTTTTCCGAGGAAACGCGCTTTAATGGGGTCGAAGCAGTTTTATTTCTACCGCGACCCTTTCAACCCTTTATCGGCCTGCAAACAATCTCCTCCCACGGAACTGTCTGTATCAAGTTCTCGGCTAATTAGCGATCATTCAGGCCTCATTAACGCGTCGCAAAACGAATCGCAACAGAGCGGAACAATCGTCATAGCAATTTTGACTGAGAATTTTTGCAGACTTTGTACTGCTTCGTCCTTTAGGCATTCAATTGATAGAATCTGGGTTCGGCCAAGTAAAACAATTCGCAATTACATAATTGCTGCAGTGAAAGGAAGAATAGTCGTAGAAGAAATGGATAAAGTTCTCTGATAAAACAGAAACGTGAGACTGCAGAAGAGAAAAGGAAGGAGTACGACAGACTGTGGGAAGAAGTCACAGTTAAAGATATCTTTACACGAAAGAAAGCTTGCTAAGCTCTTTCCGATAGAGTACAGGTATCGAGAAAACTGTCGGCAGCTTTCCAGATAAAAGACTGCTAACAAAATATTTTGGTTCACGATCCGGAATCAATTAGATCGTCGAGTACTATCGCTCTATGGAAGGCTTCCGGCGCAGAGAGCCCGCAATAATTCGTCGCCGTGAGAGATAACGGTGGAAAATCGTTCTTTCTCTGAGAAGAGTCCTCCTATCTCTCGGCAAGGAAAGCTCGCGGATTGATTAACTACCATTTCCGAAGGCGGCACGGCCTCCTTCCAGAACAGAGATTTATCGTTCCCCTTATACATTGTAAAGCGAAACGCGTCCGGGCACAATTACACAGCGGGCTTAGTCTCTCCGGTAATAAACCATACTTTGTATTACCTAAGCTCAAGAATCCGGCGCGGGATCGCGACGATAAGCCTGATTTACGAGCGTTACGCGGCCGTCGAAGGAGGCGGCGCGAGTTTTGCGACGGTTTTCACTCGTCGGGGAACGCGCCACGCTCGAATTCGCGAAGTCGTTCTCGACCGTTCGCAAATCGACCGCGAGACCTGCACGAATCACGAATGTCTTCGGAGAAGTATCGTCTCGAGGAGTAAGAATCAGGAGACGTAAAAGCAAATCACATTTCTGTTTTGTTGTTGCAGTCGTTAATTACTGGACTGCGGATCTTTATGCAAAATAAAAATTATCTAGATACGTTAAACACTACTACGTTCGGACTCGTGATAAGGATTCTGAATAAACTATGCTAAATTTATTTTATTAATTTCCTTTAAACTTAAACTGAAATTCTGAACGACGAAAAATTTTTGATCTCACTATCGCCAGAAATAAATAGTAGTGCAAGAGATTAAAATGTGCTTCTTCGTTAATCATTTTGCAAAGAATGTATCAATACTCTTAATTTCTTCTAATGTTTTCCGGTTTCAAACAGACCATAAACTTTGGAATAGTAAATACACGAGTGTAATAATATTCATATTTTTTCTTTTTTAGCTATAAAACAACTCCCAATGGAGTAAAGAAATTCGATCAGTGTACTTCGAGAAATGTTCCGCATAAAGATGCGTAATCCAGGCTATCGCTTTCCAATTATAACGAAATACCGTAGAGACTGGATTATCGATTACCGTGTCCGCGTATTCTCGTGTCCCACAGTGTGTCAAGGCGACCCGACTGCCAGTGTACATTAGGGGCCACGGGAGGAAAAGCTTGATTTCCTCGTTTTTTGCGCGCGTGTGGCTAGGAAAATAAAGGAGAAGGCGAGATAATAGTGGCAACGGAGACCGAGGCAACGTTTTGGGATCAGGGGATTTCCCCTGGTAAATTAAGACCTCCTAGCCTGCTGCGGTTCGTCTGGAGATCGAACCCTTGAGCAAACACCGGGACTCTTGGTTACGATGTTGGCACGCCTGACGTGGTTTCGATAGCCCGGTTACGCTTCCCCTTTACGGTTGATCGGCTGACTTTGCACGGTATTTGATTTTTCCGCGTTCCTCTGTTTCTCTTCTCAGGATTTGTTTGTCTCTATTGTCCAG
The DNA here is from genome assembly GCA_028455605.1 of Lasioglossum malachurum. NCBI lineage: Eukaryota > Metazoa > Arthropoda > Insecta > Hymenoptera > Halictidae > Lasioglossum > Lasioglossum malachurum. Next base: position 19,544,190 of record CM052311.1, read on the forward strand.
TATAATCAATGAACCATATATAATAACTTATAATAACGTATAATAACTTACAATATCGACACATTTAGTTTATTCCTATTTTTGGTACCTTGTTAGCTGATAGATGTACCGTTCATCCGAATCTAATTTGATCTAGACCTATCCAAGGTTTAAGCTAATGCATCGGAAGGGATTCAATTCACTCAAGGTTCAATTCCTTCGAGGTTTAATTCACTCAAGGTATAATTTATTCGAGGTTCAATTCATTCGAGGTTTAATTTATTCGAGACTGAATTCATTCAAGGTTTAATTCACTCAAGGTATAATTTATTCGAAGTTCAATTTATTCGAGGTTCAATTCATTCGAGGTTTAATTTATTCGAGGTTTAATTCATTCGAGGCTTAATTCACTCAAGGTATAATTCATTCGAGGTTCAATTCATTCAAGGTTTAATTTATTCGAGATTCAATTCATTCGAGGTTTAATTCACTCAAGGTATAATTTATTCGAAGTTCAATTTATTCGAGGTTCAATTCATTCGAGGTTTAATTCACTCAAGGTATAATTCATTCGAGGTTTAATTTATTCGAAGTTCAATTGATTCAAGGTTTAATTGATTTATGGATCAATTCATTCGAGGTTCATTTCATTCGTGACTCAACTCACTCAAGATTTGTGGTTCAACTCATTGGTCACGTTTAATCACGGCAAAATATAAACTCGTTCTAACTAACTTTGGCTTCCAGTATAGATTGGAGCCCACGAAGTATCCGAAACACGAATCCCAAGCTCCTCGAGATCACCGTACCAGCGGACGTACGAAATAGGGGCCATTAGAATGGAACGGCTGTGTGCTCGAGCTTATTAAAGAAAAATATCAATCCGCTGTCGTCTGCAGTCCCGGTCGACTATTCCGCCCGCAGGCGGCAGTCCAACGCGGATGCGAGCGGTATACTAATAGCTGCCGCGCCAGTAACCGCTACCGGCAAGCGGACCGACGATCGCAAAATTTTCCAGCGAAAATGGCGCGGTCCATTAGCCACGGAACGTATCGGGAAAGTCGTTGAACGTGTTCGAAGCGCCGTAAAAGAGTGAAATTTTTGGAGTCGCGCTCCGCAACACCAAACCGTGTCTGCACGAGCCACGCTTATAGGAAAACTTTTGGCGGCGATGCTATCGAACGGTAGAAACGCCGGCGAACCGGAATGACTTTCGTTAAAAAAGCCTCACCGTGGCCGAAATTCGTCGGAAGTTATTTGATTTAATTAAATCGGCGTCGATTATCCCGCCGCCAGCCACGTTTCGTCGATGTTGTTAAAGGTAACTGCAGAACCTCAGATTGAATTCTGAAGAGTTGAACAATGGTGTTCGTTGTATTTGAAAAGTTCTATGAACAACTGTGGAATAATCTCTTCTGCGATGTAGAAATCATTTGATTCTCGAAAGATCGTAGAAAGATGATAAAAAAAGGTTCCATAAGAATGTTCCTTTTTCACTCCTTTTTCCTTCATTATTTTCCAGCATATTACTCGAAGAAATATGAAAAAATTAACAAACAAATACAAATTTTATTCGTCACAGAGGGTAACATTTCTTCCCGTAAAAGTTTCACATGGACAGATATCTTAAAAATATATAAAAACTCATTGTGACAAGAAATCATTGCCAGGAGGGTAGGGCATATTGTTCGAAGAGATGCCAAACCCGATAAACAAATAAAAATGTTATCCGACGGACGAGGGTAACGGGGTTACGGAGGGGAAAAAGATCGGCGTTCCAATGGAATGAACGTTGTAACAAGATTCCCGGAAAATTCGCCGATCCGAATATCTCAAAGTCCCGTCCAATTCAGCCCTGTCCGAGGACACGAGTGCTACAAAAGGCGATCGGTTCACAATAGGGGAGGACATCGGTGACCTACATACCTGTCAGGAACACGTTTCTCTTGCAGCGACGTCGCCGACAAAAGGACCCGCGCCGTTTCGATCCCGATACCATCGAATCGACGTCGAGACGCAGCTCTCGCTACACGGCCGTCTAAGGATACTAATGGACGCTACCACCGGGTGTGCCGTCGACAAAAGGGGTCCGGGCACATCAGAATTCTGTTAGGGAAACGCGTGGCTCCATTAGCCGGGAAACGTATTGCCATTATAGAAAAATGAGCGAAAGAACTTTGTTATTTCTTATTACATTGTTACGAAGCGTTTCCTAGCATCTTCGTGACGTTTTTCTTATTAAAATGAGACCAAACAGTGCACGATACAGTAGAACCTCTATTATCCGAATCGATGTAATCGATGTTCTAGATAAAAATTCAAGAATTCTCGTGAAGATAAATTAGCGTTTACTAGCATATTCGTGACGTTTCTCTTATTAAAATGAGACCAAACAGGATGCACTTCGAAATGTATTGACTTGTTTAATGCACGATACGGTAGAACCTCTATTATCCGAATCGATGATGTGGAAGTCCGACAAATATAATTTTCTAGATAGAACTTCAAGAATTCTCGTGAAGAGAAATTAGGTTGAGAGATACATATTTTGTAAATAAATTCGACACCGTTCAAACTATGCCTTAAATGCCTTTCAATCTCGCGCCCTCTGCATCACGTTTCACGTTCAGCAAAATCCCTAGGAGTTGACATAAAATAATGATCAATTGAACGAGGAATGCATTAGTTTTACTCGCAGAGCATACTGACATTGTTTGAGAGAAAAAGCTTTGGACACCCTGTGTATACAGGAAGGTTGATTGTCTGTGTGTGCATGTGCCATTCGCTGTCTCGTAGACCGGAAATACGAAACCGGGACGGGAAACGTATCGGGTGGCGAGTGGAGAACGCTGCCCTCTCAGTTTGATAGTGTCACCTGTCTTTTGTAAGAGAAATTACAGATTCCTCGGGGACGCTTTTCTTCGGTTTCTCGAGGTAGAAGGCACGAGAAAGAGCTTTTGTTTTTCGAAAGTCCGCGACAATAAAAAGTCGAGGGTGTAGAAACGACAGGAAATAGGGCGAACGGGTGAAATGTTTGCTCCTGAAGTCTCAAGGACTGGTTAAAGATTAGCGACACAAAAAATGACGTTCCGCTTCGTCTCGGTTTTTCAGAATTTGGGCCAAAATGGAAATTCGTCGGATCATCTGTCGTGTCACTAATTGCAAGAAACAGTAATAACAAGTTCAAAGCAATCGATTGAGGTCTCTAAATTGTTCTAATGTGTGACTGCTTTCGGGAATGTATACTCCTAAATTGAATTAGTGTTTTAACAAGGGAGCGCAGAACGTTTGTGTGACGAAGTGTAGCGCGTGTAAAAGTGAGACGCCATCGCGGAAGTGTGCGTATGAATGACGAATCAATGGTCGTATCACCGTGACTCTACGAAGCGATCCTCTCTGCCGCGATGATTACACGCGCATCGTTTTTTGCCAAAGCCATTGTTGCGAATCAATGACGACACAATGACCGCAATCGCAGCGTCGTGGTTCCGCGTGGCATTCTGTTATGCAACGTCGTATTGTCGAGCTTTTATCGAACCTTCACCGTGGCTATTGCTTCCCTTCGGTAAAAGAATTTATCACGGTATTTATCTCGACGAGAGAAATTGAAACGTTTCATCCGATTTTCAGGATAATTAAAATAATTCAAAGTTTGCCGTCTTGAAATCCTTAAAAAAAATTTGATATACTCGTCGACGAGTAATTTTATTTTCTTATTTTTGGCGCAATCCGTTTCAGCGAATTGCGTTGTATAAAATTTTTCAGAGCGCAACGACTGAAATTTTGTAATTCGGAAAGAGAGCGAATGAAGTTATCCGCGATATTTAAAATCCGTTTAATTAAATGGCGATCCGATAATGAAACTGTTGCCGCGTATCAGATTTCAATAGAATTCGGTAAAAGGAAAAATAAGTCGACCGTATTTTCGATACGAGCCAGCAATTTTCCATAATTACGCGTAAAACTCTCGTAAATCCGTGAATGTTACAATCTAGATACCCCGATTCCTCGCATAATGGTCACGGTGGCCAATTAACCGGCGGCCATCGTCCGACGCGAAATCGTCATTGTAAAAAACGAAATTGCATTAATTAAGACTTGTTCTTCGGGGAGCGATGCATAAATTCGCGGACCTGTTGTAACAGCTCACCTTGGCGTTGTGCAATGTTCCACGGCTTATTTATTCGGGAGCCCTGTTTATTATGCAATTCCGGTAATGCGTTTAAATAATAGCAGTTTACCTTTTAGAAAGCGGCTGGTGCCGCGTTTATGCAACGCGATTCCGAGGAATGCCGCTCGCGTCCTCCCGTTTTTATAATCCGCGACGAAAAGGACATCGTCGCGTCCCTGTCCTTTAAAACCGGCGCCCGAATCGTCTCGTTGAAAGTGAAACTGGCCGGTCTGGCTGAAAAATGGTCCACATAATGGCCAGCGATGCGCCTCGATGCAATCCGTTGCAACGTTCAGGAATATTCTTTTCTTTTTCATCGAAAAGCGACGAAATGAATAAACCCTGTATTATGTTCATGAGGGGTCGAAAACGACACTACTTGTTTTATGAAAACCAGACTGCACATGCTACGGTAATTTTTACAGAAATATGCGCACAAATTTTGTATTCATTTATCCGACGAGAACCGAAGAAGAAAAGTCCTCAATCAAGGTGCCATTGTCATTTCTACGACTCACGCAAAACGCGCAAGTGACCAGCTGTGTGTTCTAAAAAAGAAAAAAAACTGTGTGGAGGACTCGTATTCTATATTGCAATCAACCTCTTTGTAATCTTCAGGAGAATTGTGCATCAGCAGGACTATACCAGCCTCGAAATCACACAATTAAATTGTTAATCAGTACTCGTTACAATCTCCCGAACGAAAAATGATTTTCAAAAGACCAAATTTAAAATTCATCCTCGCGACGAGACGTGAAAAATGTAGAAAGACTGAAAAAATGAACCGCGGTCCTAATCAAGGCGCCATTGTCGTGCTCGCTATCAGGCCCGAAAGCGGAAGTGACCGCGGGGGTGTCGGTCACGATTTCACAAGGGAAAAAAGGGCGGGAGAAAAGGGAAAATGAATGCGGCGGTCGAATTTGGCCGTACCGGCCGGAATACATTACCGACACCGCAGATATATGGGCCGATTTCGAATCAACCGTTGCTCGAACGATCCGATAAGTTTCGCAGTTGAATCCGCGAAGTTAAGCGGATTGGAGGGCCGGGAAAGGATTGGTGCGCGGCGCGCCGCGCCGCCCCTAACTTTCGGGCCCGTCGAGCTCAATCTGTAATCCGATATCGATTGAATTCCCCTTCGATTCTGTTTTTTTTTTGCCTCCCTTCTTTTTTCCCTCCCCTCATCTCTCTCGCTTGCTCTCTCGTGTTTTTTTTTTCACCTCCTCGTTCCCCTTTTTTCCGCTCTCGGTTGAACGACCCCGGCTTCCGTCGCGCTTACACGACACGGAACATCGGCCCGACTGCGACAGGTGCTTCTCGCGCTGAAATCGAATTGTCCGACCGACGGAGCACGGCTCCCGAGTCGCGGATTAATTAACACGGGGACAGCTGATCAAGGCAGGCGCCGGTATCCAGGCCTCCGATCCCTGTTTGCCGATTTTTCCGCGACTGCTAATGGTCGATCCACCATGATTGGTATTTCTTTCCTCTTTTCCCGTTTCTCCTCGTTTTTGTCGTGGAAAGTTGTAATGCCGAGGTTACCGAGAGCTTTCCCCACGATTTTTATTGACCAAATGAACCGGGAACAGGGACATGCGATGTCTTGATGCCCGCAGAAACCTCCGGACATTTCACGAATGACGGGCGAACAAACCATCGACTCCATCGTACCGGTGAGACAATATTAGCACTAAACCTACCGAGCCTTGAAAGGAACTGGTACGTGTTCCTTTATATGAAAATGACAAGATTGATTTTATTTACTACATATATATGGGTGCTGTATCTACTAAAGATATTTATACCATAATTTCTCATGAAATCATTTTTATTATTTCAGTAATTGCTCATTTTTTTGGCAATGTCCAAAATATGAAGATGAACGCAAGTATTTTGTATAAAATGTTTTTGCAATTATCTTGCAATTATCTTCGATTTTATTAAGCGATCTGCAATTAAAATTTAATCTCATTAAATTAATGTAACCAAGTAGAAGCTATATAAACTACTAGGTTGTAAAGAAAGAAATGCAGGATTTAAACCCATGTTTTTAAAGTGTTATAACTCACATAAAAGACAATTTTATTAAAATTGTTTTAATAAAAACAATAATATACAGATTAATTTTATAGAAAATCTAATATTGTTTGATAGTAACATTAAATTATTATGAGAATTGATTTTGATGACAAAATTCATTTTACAGAGAATTTAATATTATTTAAAAATATTCCTTTGCCCCATACTTTGTTGATATTCCGAGCCGCTTGAGCGGCACCTCGGCCTAGTTTGAACTTGAACTCATAGAAAAATAATGCGAAAATCGCGTTTTGACATCCTGAAATAAAAGCCAAATAATTCAATAAAAATTTGAATAGAATTATTCGGAATTAGTCGGAAGCATTATTAAATAGAGCGTAAAACAAGCTTTAAAATGACATACAACTCATTAAATTAAGGTAAGTATTTATTGGCATAAAATTGCAATTAAAACAAAGGAACAAAAATCCTGCATTTCTTTCTTTACAACCTAATATTAAGATACTATAATGTAATATGTTCATGTATTGTATATGCTATATAAACCATACTTGGTTTAAAGCATTAAATAAATAATAATTGGTCATTCTGATCCCTGGTGGTAGGTTTAGTGTTAAATTCAGTGATGGAAATTCTTTCTCACCGACATATTAAGCCTGTATGATATGTTATACTTCTCGATCGAGCGATCAAGTTTGTAGATCCCTTAATTTAAAAGACCTACAGCAAAAAATTATAATGCTGAGGTTATCTGGAGCCGTTTCTTTATTTTTATCCCTCCTAAATGAAGCAGAAACAAGAACACCTCTCTTTAATTAACATTTTCGAATATCGAGATTTAAATTAATTATCTGCTTTCATAACACGTATTGCTGACGAATCATCGTTGAACTCCAAACATTTTTGGTTCGATCGATTTTGTTTGCCCACCGTACACGTTTATACGTAGACTACCTTCCAACTGCGACTGTGAAAGTTAATTATAATCGGTGCTGTGCCAGTAGAGTGCACCGGTTAATTTAATTTTCATGTACGCGCGATTATATTTTTTCAACAAAGGCTTCGTTATAGGGTATACAAAATGTATTTTGTTTTTCTACACGGTGGATGCAGGAAACGTTATCCTTCTGCAGTGGGTTGCTGCACAAAATATGTTGTTTTTTCTGCGCAGCAAATAGGTATGGAAAATTCATTTTACTTTCGCTGTACAACGTTACAAAAAATCACTGCACTGTTCGATATTCCATTAAGAACAAAGAAAACGTATTCTGCTTTATAACACAGGATGGTCCTGAAATTTGTTTTATTTCCTTTGCGAGTGTCAAAGGATGTATAATAACATTTTCCTGAAAGAGAGGTTGTTACAGAAAAATGGAAGTTTACCTTTCTGTACAGTATGGTGACCAGAAATGTGTATTTGATCTTTCTACAAAGAATTGATATTCCATTTTTCAACACGCGGATAGAACTATGATTTAATTTCTCAATAAAGAAAATATATTATACTTCTTTATAATAATTACAGAAAATGTATTTGATCTTTCATCAAGAAAAGAAAATGAATTTTTCAATACAGAAAATATATGTATATATATGCGTTTTATGGTTACAGAAAATAAATTTGATTAGACCAAAGATTTCATGATAAAAATCACGGACGAAACACGAAACAGTGAAGTCGTTAGAAGAATAAAAGAGCAGTGTTATATTTTATTCCCAGCTTATTAAAATGATTAACAGGTAAGATCCTGTTTCTTGTTAGAAAATTTTATTTCGCGTGAAGATCCTGCCTATGATGGATGGCTTCGAATCAGATGAACGGCAGCGACGAGCAACAGCTGCAGCAAGATTCAAAACAGTGTTTCCAGTTTCTGTTCTCGAGCGGATGCCATTACCGGTGCAAGTATCGCTTGAAATTGTTGTGTAATAGTGTCCCTTTCTTGGAGAAGTCTCTGACTGCTGTAATGATTATCGAGCGGCTGTCGTAATCACAGGGATTCTACGGCGTACATTGTAATCGTGTTATTTCCATAAACGACTCTTGTTTTCTACTGTCCTAGCATTGGCCAGCAAACGGATGTACGCCGTATTGTCAGGGGCAAGAAGAAACAGTTATTACCGGTCGTATTGTGTTCTTTTCTAAACAAATATCGTAATAATATGTATTTTTTCTTGCAAGAATGAACCACGCAAAGGTACACTCTCACGTACTAGCATCGCGTTCTTGAACGGAAGTTACTGTCATGTGTATTTCCTCGAGACAAAATTAAAGAACGAGCAGTGTTACATTTATCCTGAGAAAATAATACCACCGTTGTACTACGTCATTTTAACAAATAAACCCTTCAGCACTGTTACATTTTCCGCTCGGCGAAACCAGGTCGCATGATAGCGTAGAACCACATTCATTCTGAGAAAAGTGATGTAGAATGTGGCACCGTGTTTTCCTCTGAAAATGCTTCCTTCGAAAAATGTTTTTCCTTCTCAAAATTGCCGCTCTGGTAGTACCACGATCTTTTAAAATTTCAAATTTTGGAACATGGTGCTGCATTCTCTTCAAAATGAAACGAGAAAATGGTGATGATGTTCTGAAATGATATAATTAAAAACGTTCTAGTGTATGTAGTTTCTTGCGAGCTTCAATCCTGGAGATAATATCCGCGTTCCATTATGAACTGCATCGATTGTATGCATTCTATATGTACATATATTGCGTCGATAATATAGAATACATGCAAAATTAACCGCACAATGCGTTATTAAAGAAGACGGAATTAAACTACGTGTTTCATTGAATAATTTGCTAACGTTCCTAACGATTAATATTCGAACGCTCTAAAAAAGACGATTACTTTTGTAATATTGTTCTATACGGTTTGAACTTTTTTCGGAAGCTAGAGTAATTATTTTATTACAGGATGCGATAAATTTTTTTTTTTCAAGAATAGCCATTGATTGGAAGTGTAGAAAAAATACTAAAAGTTGCATTTAAAAATTTAAAGAATACATTTTATTGGCACAGAATATGTTTAATTGGCACAGACCTACAAAACGTATTTCTGAAATTTACAATATAGGCCCACATAAAAAAGTTGTAAAATGCAACTTTTAGTATTTACTCTACAATTAGGATCAAATGCAATTTTTTAAAAAATTTCTCTTCACATCATGTAGTAAACTAATTGCTCTAGCTTCCCAAAAAAGGTTCTAATCGCATAGAACAATATTAAAAAAGTTATCGTCTTTTTTAGAGCGTCCGAATATTAATTCGACTAACTGTATGTTAAACACAAACGGATTTAAATAATCTATACATATTGGTTATAGCTACAAGAGGGTTAAAAATCATTTTTTCCTCATAATATTATTCATAAAACAGGTTTATCGAGGGAGAGGAAAAAATGAAAGTACATTATCTGTTACCATCAATAAATTATTGAAACAAAATAACCACTAATACGTCGATGCTCGCTGTCAAACGGTTAACGTTATAAACTCAACCGTGTATTAATTATTCGTCGATTCTCAACGAAAATATTTAGCAGAGTAAATTCGTCGGCGACGTATTACTACGTTCTCCAGCCGACTGCTGAGTATATCAGCTGCGAGTATGCACGTTAAAGCGTTCTCGTCTTCGTAGCCAACGGAAGCGACGTTTTCACGAGAAACGTTACGGATTAGCCGGATTTCTCGGACAAAAGCCTCTGACGCTTTAACGCCCTTATCGTTGCACGGTCAGACCAGGTGGAAGCTCAGCGCGCAGCGTGCAGATTTGCATCTCGGGCGCAGACAATCGTTTCAAGACGCCTGGCAAAGCCCCTTTACCAATTACATAAACCCCTTCCCCCTCTTTACATATAATCCACGCTATTGCTATACCGGGCCCTGTATACAGACATTCATCCCAACACACAATTATGATTTACTTTACACCCTGCGTACACATACGCGCACTGTGGAGACGATTCGTGGCGGCATTCAAACGGATTGTATAGCTCTGGTTACAAATACTTGGCACGCTTTGTTTTCCACGCCGGAAATGCCCGTTGGAAAAACTACTAAAAATATCGGAGTACATAATTACAATAGCCTCCCGTGTAGCGTGATCAAAAAATCATTTTGGTTCTCTCTCTTTTTGAAAAACGTACCTCCGTTTTAATTCGAAAATGAAACATTTCATCGGTAAGCAGTGAATAAATAACGAGCTGAATATCTCCGGTCTGATCGAATCGACACGTCCGCGGCCGAGAGTCGTCGCCGTTCCATTTTCTTCGTTTTCGAGGCACGTGCCCTCGCGATGTTTAATGCAATTGCCGGGGACTTTATCTCTCAGAGTTTTGTCGAGACGCGCAGACAGGGGAGGCGGCGCTGCGTTTTCCCGCGGGGGAAAGTCTCGGCCGTCGGCCGCCCGGGGCAATAAATTGGCGCTACTCGAATCAACTTTTGCATTACGGCTCGGGAGAGCTCGTTACGTCGCCCCGACGAAATCCTGTTAGCCGCGTTGCAACCGTAATGAACTCGTCCGGCACGAAAGGAACCGCGGACGGAAGCTCTCGGGGCTCGGGGAACCATTTAATGGGACGCCGGTCCTGTTTTCTTCGCTGGAACGTCGCGGATCCGTAATTAGCGACGCTCCGTATCACCGGGCCCGGACTAACCCTTCAGGGACGATGGCCGATAATCGATTTCCATCTGTATTCAGCCGCGAGTTAACCCCATGTCTTATGATTTAAGTCACGGTGGCACGGGCCATAATCAACAACAACTGCAGTTGAATTACGAGACCTGACTCGCGTTGTTTCCCTTTGTTCCAATCGAGCTACTCTGCGTGCCTCGCAAGTTGTTCCTCTTGGTGTGCACTTGGCGTGCAAGCGGCCAGCACGTTTTATGACAAACAGGACCCCACAAGTGTTTTGTGAAAGTCGCTTTAACGATGTCTTTTCTAATTGCTTCTTAGACAAAGGTCCGCGGCCTCAACAGCTGATCGTACTGTCGTAAAGCGTGGATGTAAAGGTCCATCATGGTGGGACCATTCGACGGTCTCTAGTTAGTGGGCTTCGGGCCCACGGTCGCGATTTCACCCGCAGAAATCCAGCGACGTTGCCGATCCAACAGCATCCCTACTCCTAGAGTCGGGTAAAAATTTTTATTGAAATAAAAGTTTCAAATAATGTGGGTTTTAAATCCACACACTCTTTTCGAAATTTTTATTTGAATAAAATTATAGGGTTAAAGTGTACCGATGATACATATGAGTGAATTTGTAATAACAGAGAATCAGAGGTGGGCATTATTTGGCGAAACAAATATTTCAAACACTATTTAATATTTTAGATTTTATTTTGCTGAAAGAAAATAGTATTTTAAATAAGATACACAATTTCTATAATATTTCTATTTCAACAATCTGAACCTCGAAATAAAATATTTCTATTTCAACAATCTGAACCTCGAAATAAAATATTTCTATTTCAACAATTTGATATCCACAAAGAATAAAATATTTCCATTTTAACAATCCGAAACACGAAATAAAATATTTGACTTTTTACATTGTTATAATACTCTGAGAAACCGCATAAAAACATACAGTCAATGTTATCGTTAAAAAACGATTTACACTCATAAGTGTGCTGAATTCGAACCATGATTTTCAGCAATAACATTTGGGATTAAAATGGAAAGTAAAGACAAAATATAAATATTTTCAACATTCTTTAAATAAAATACTCAAATAAATGATTTCATTTTCAAAAATTACTGCTTCAAAAAAATAAAATATTTTATTTTCAAAGTTGTACACATACTTTAAAATAAATAGGATTATTTTTATACTATTTACTATTTAAAATATACTATTTTTGCCCAGCTCTGCTTCAACAGTACGGTTGTAGAATTACGATTGCCAACGGGAATCACAAGAAGAAGATCAGATCGAAACGAGCGTCCGCGACAGACACGTCTGTCACCAACGATTGTTTATCCGCGCGTCCACTTACGGTTTTTTACAAATAAATACAGCTTTTCCTTACAATATTTTTGCCCAGCTCTGTCTACTTCACATCGACGCACCCCGAGTGCGTGCAGTGGGACCCGCGTCATTGTCGCCAGATTAGGACAAATAACATTTTTAGAAAAGAACAGGAGTGGATTTGAGTCCGGGAAAAGGGGTAGTCAGGAGAAATGCAAAAAGCGGGGCACTGACTGTCCTCAAGGACCTTAGAGAGCGAGAAAAGGGCTCTTAGTCCTACGTTTGTGGTTTTTCAGTGGGTATCGGGGACACCGACCACCTGTGTTCCCGGAGTCCCACACTACCCCTTCTTGGTGTACGTAAATGTATTTTCTCCCAGGTCTTTAAAGAAGAAAAAAAAGGGCAATTGACATTAAAAGTCGCGTGACATTTTTTGATACATGCACGACACAGAAAAACGTAACAGAAGGGGAAGGGTGGAATGGGAGACAGGTCTTAATATGAAGATAAATTAATAGTAATGTTAGTATGACGTCATATACAACACGTAAGTGACAAACAGCGAATATGTAAATATATTCTTCACTACTTCTAATTAGTTTTTGTGAATACCTGATTTTTAAAAAACCACTGCGAAACACTGTACAGAAGCGCAAGTAGAGCTAACAAGTACCGATCAGCTACTAACAAACTGACACTCGGCTTCGGCGTTAAGTCGACTTTTATTATTGGCAATTTCGGATTTTTATTTGCCGGTCCGCGCAATAAATTTCAAAGTACGCGTCAAAAGGAGCGACTATGCAAATTATACTGTGGGTAAATGTCCACCGTTCGGCCCCGGGTATTACAGCCGCAGTCTGGCATAATGAAACCGTAACGTCCTTAACATAATTCTTCGGGAAGTTTTTAAATTTTCGCAGACCTTTCGACTGAAATATTCAGATCCAATTTATCGGGGAACATTAATATTGCAACCGCCGGAAGGACTTGAACTTCAACCGCTATCCGTGACGTCTCCTGGTAGACTCGGAGTCGCGAGAGATAATATTTCTCGCGGAATATTAATAAACGATGTTATAACTTTTTCAACGAACTTGAACTTTCGTTTTATCGTCGTCGCGCTCACCTCCCGACGGTCATTTCTCAAAGAACACTGAATCAAGAAGAAGCATCATAATTTCCTTTGAACAAGTTTGTACACCGAAGATTGATTAATTTTTAATTCAACACACTTTTACGCACGTTGTCATTGTAACCGTCGCTTATTCTTTCGTACGGAACGACCTCGATTTATGCATGGAACAAGATGATTGCAAAAGTTTATAGACTTTTATAAGTTTATAGAAAAGTTAAGACCCATTTTCCATCGCCAGTAACAATTTTGTGCATAAAACTTTTCCTTTTACACCGTGAAAGTAAGGCAGCAGAAATCTCGAGTCTGTTTTTCTTATTCATTTCGCTTAATTCATGTGGGACCCATTGCCCTAACTTCTGAATATTACCCAATTGTTTCAGCCGGATAGATACTGTTGGTCTGATGACTCCCAATCTTTCTGCCAATTCTCCTTGCGTCTGGGTCGGATTTTCGTTGAGCAATTCCTCTGACTCACCGTCATCGAACTTTCTCGGTGCACCTGGACGATCGTCGTCTTCCAAATTAAAATTTCCGGCTTTAAATCTTTGGTACCACTTTTTGCATATTCTGTAAGATACAGCGTTCTCTTCCAGTGCCGCACAAACCATTCAGTAGCTTCAACAGCTGATTTTCTAAGCTGGAATGCAAAGAGGAAGCAGTGACGCAAATGATGCTTCCGCACGCCATATTCTTTGAAATTGTTTCATAGGACTGGAAACTCTCTTGGAGCGCTCATTACGACTCTTCTTAAAGCTAAAAGAACGCTCTTTCAGATGGCGCCACAATTGGGAGGTAATTCGAATTCAGTCAGAAGTTACGATCGTAGACGAAAAAGGGGAAGGAACTTATTTGCACACACAATCTCCTAATAATAAAACTTGTAAAACGATTTTTTAAGCAGCCTGTATAAAGATTAAAATATGGCTATTTAAGTATCGATTCAGGACAACGTTGTTTTGTCGAATCATCGCATAATCGAGCAAAATTTACACCGGGAAGATAATAAAGTCTAACAATGACCGAGCACGAACGAAAGGGAAACGGGACGACCGATTTCACTGCCTCCGCGACATCGTTCGAGCGACGATACTCAAACGGCGAATTCGAGCTATTAATGGCGCCACGTCGTCGTCGTCGTAAATGAAACCCCCTCGACTTGAGGAGAATCAATCGGAAGGAAATAGCCGTCGGCGAAAGTGAACGTAAAACAAACTTCTGCGTCGTAAAACCGGGGAACCTGCGACTTCCCCGCAATTATCATTATATTTCTCGCGCGTCTCTGCAATGATAGGTAAACCGAAAACTCTTTCTCACGATACCAGTAAGATGTTCGGTCATTACTGAAACGTTTTGCAAATATCTAATACTTAATCGCTAATGGAAAACTCAATTTCAATGTTTGCTGTTTGAAAAAATTTTCTTATTATGTAATTACATGTTATCTCCAGTGTCATCAGTCGTGCACTAACTTATTGGGCGATAATATTATCTCGTGTGGTTGAGCCAGCAATATTATTGTGTAATATATTGTGCCATATACAGGTTGAATCATCTAACGTTGCCACCTAAAATATCTTTGTTGTTTTTAAAGATACGTCAAATGTCTGAAGGACAAAGTTGAATGGTAAAATGGGTCTCATACGATACCAAATAAATTGTTGTTTGTTTCACATTTTTTTAAATGAAATGAGGTATTTTTTAATACATCAATCGATGCAACTGGACATTCGTTATAAAAAAGTACTAACCTATGTATGTCGAAAAGTTAATGAAGACGTTACGCTAGTAAATAAACGCTGATGTCATAGTACGGCAGTAATGGTGTTTTAGAATTATTTAAATTGAAATATCTCCTGAACTACTAATTTTTCGACATACATAGATTAGTACCTTTTTATGACGAATGTCCAGCTGCACACACACACATCGATTGATGTATTAAAATATACCTCATTCCATTAAAAAAAAAATGAAGGTGACTTTCATATCTCTTTCAATATGACTTTCAAAACAACAAAGCTATTTGAGGTGGCAACGTTAGGTGACTCACCCTGTATTGACGATAATATTGATCGTCGAGGGGCCGCTTTAGACGGATGTCCCATAACAAACGCTCTTGTGCTTTCCTAATAAAAAATCGATGATGTCCAGAATACAGGGGTGTTGTATTAGAAGCGCACTATACTGGGATAGGGTCTTTAAACCGCAGAATTGAGATTAACGCTGCGTTCGGGATCAATTATGGACATTTCGCAGGCTGTTGTGCTGCTCTGGACGTAGGCGAGCATAACGCTCGCAAGGAGTTTAACTGCGCGTTTCATTATTGCCGTTTAATTTCATTGGTACGGTCCGCGTGCCGCGCAATCCACTCGCCGCGCGATAACTCAATTTCCTCGGGGCCACTCTTTCCGTGTGTGTATGCGATTCACTGCTTCACCATCGTATCGCAACGGCGGCGATTGTCCGCTTTTAATTTTAACCGTCGACCAACGCCCACACGGTTCCGCCCGAAGCACCGGAAGTTACGTCTGCTCGCCGGGGCCCTGTTAATTTTTAGATCTCTGACCGGGCTCCTCTGTTTCCTGGGAAATCAACGAGGCCGGGGGAAACGAACACGATAAGACGATATAAAGAACGATCCCGTCGAGAACATGGACGTGGAATTGTGAAAAGGATTGGATAGCGACATTCGCTCGAATTAATTATTATGCGACGATTAGTTTCACTGGGGATTTTTATGCAAACTCGTGCCAATATGGTTTGTTTTTATTCTTAACACTAAATCTACCAACACCGGTCAAAATGACCGATTCCAGGTTTTTTATTTTACAATTAGAAAAATAATAAAGCTGATTTCATAAGAAACGATTGTACAGATATCTTTAGTAGTGCACGTATTACAATAGGAGCCACACAAAGTCTAAATAAAATCAATCTTGTCACTTTTATAAGGGAACATGTACCACTTACTTTTAAGGGTCGGTAGGTTTAGTGTTAATGGATCAGGAAGATTTCTATATATTTTTTTGTGTCGCATTTAACTTCACATAATTGAAAAAATGTTGATTTATGTGCAACGTTTGCAAGCCACCTAAATGGACGCAAATGTCGTAATTTCAGAGGGTTGCTAAAGTAATTTAAAATTACTTGAAGTAACTTATTGTATCATTGACACAAGACACTAGCAGAGCTTCGATATTCCTTTCGAGCACTATCGAGCGACGCAGACTCCGATCGACAGAGTCGCAGTTTTAATTGGGACCAGAGAGCCGAACAGTGTGCAAAGGACAACCGGCTCCAATTCCAGGGACTAAGGAAAACGATAATATCCGTGAAGGAAGACCAAAGGGATAGTAGGGGCTGGGAACGAAATAAAGGTAGCTATGGGGGATCGAAATGAGGGTGTAAGAAAATAGAAGTCGGGGTCGTCGGCTGGGGTAGAGAAACGCGGCGAGAAGGGGTTAAGGCTGGAGGGGTCGAGGAAAATGGAAGAACGAGGGAGAGCAAAATGGGGGCGCGTAAGAGTAGGAAGAATGCGAATAGAGGGGAGGGGCAGTGGGGGTGCGGGAGATGGCGGCGAAACTTGTTCGAACTGCCGATGGGGGTGACATTTAACCGGGCACGCGGTGCGTGAACCGTGTGGAGTGCACCTAACAGGGTTTTACGAGTTCGAGGACAGGGTTGTGCGGGGGGTGTTGGTCGCAAGAGTAAGAAAGGAGGGTACACGTCGGAGGCAGCAGTCGCCGCGTCTCGAAATAAAGCGTTCTCCAGCTTTCTGTTTTCCTCTCCTAAGCTATTCCTCCCTCTTCCTCGCTTTTTGCCGTCGCTAAAAACTTTGATACCTTTTTAGGGGGGCCAGGGCGAGAGGGGGAGGTATTGTTTCCAGGGCGCGAAGAAGAGGGGGAGGGGGAGGCGAAACGAGAGAATCGTTGGCTAAAGAGGGTTTCGCACCGGCGAGATAAGCCAAAGGGGTGGAAAACGACCGGCACACCGGCACTCGACTGCCGATAAGAGCAATCCTGCGGGTGCGTTCACACCAAACTTAGGCTGAGCCGCGAAGACAACGGGGACCGGTAAATTTCGCCGTGATACCGATCCACGCGGATACGAATAAGAATTCCTGGTTATCTTCGCTGGCATCCGGCTAACGTACGGATCCCGCTCTCGTGTCCCCCCTGCAACCGTAAGAAACGGGCGACCGAAGATGGCTCCGAACTTCCGATCGATTCCATCTAATCCTCTAATTCCTCCGGTGATCGACGAGGTCCGAGAGTGAGCGTAAAACCGCGCGGGTCCTCGGAGTCGGCTGGTGAAACGGGAGTGGATGGTTTTTCTTAGAAGTTCGAGAGACTTGATGTTTCCAATTATTACACAGTTTCCAATTATTATTCTAATTATTGCACAGCAGCGAAAGTTAGTGTACTGAAATTTTGTTAGGGTTTTGACAGACCCCTTAAGACAGGCTGATCATTTCTTAAAGCGTTCTGTCGCGCTATTGAATACTAACGGAGAATTTTCGAGATAACAACAATTCCGAGTGCTTCTGTAAATTGGTAACCACGTACGAGTCGTTCCGCGCAAAAAGATAATAGGGTGACTTGCAACACCGGCCTCTTTGTGGAAAAGCAAGGGAGAACGGAATATTTCAGCGTTCCGCGCAAAGAGGAGGATAAAATGTGCACGGCAGGAGATTTAATGATTCAGTGATAGAGATCTGAAGAGGGTTGCGCGCGTCCGCCATCCGGAGCCGACGATTGGGGAAACGATAGAATGAGCAAATGCGCACTCGATAAACATCAACGCGGTCGAGGAGACAAATATGGCGCGTTATCTTCTCCCGGATCACCGCGAAATGGGATTCGGGGTAGTCGTGGATTGTTAACAGGCTTCGCTGTAATTTCTTTATGGCAAAAACTCTGGAGAAAATGTTCCGCAAGTTCTGCTACCTTTAAAATTATGAATCTAGAAGAGACTGGTTCAACTTGTGAATTCGCTTACATTCAGCATTATTTTTTAACGCTTCGCATCTTGTACAATGCTTAATTGATATTGATCATATACTATACAGCTGAAAGCTGATCAGTGTTGACACCTTGAGCCTAATACATCAGCGATAGAGTTCAGACTCTAGTGTGTAGATGTGCCCCGGTTTCCACTACTTGACAGTTGATCAGTAGTAGTTCTAATAGCCGGATATCTGAAGACTTTTTCTTGGAGGGACCTTGAACTAGAACTCAGCTAAGTTGCTACGACTTCTAAGTCCTCTACCTCTCTCAACCTCAATCCTTCATTACCTGATGAGATTACCCATCAGGAGACCACTTTTAAGGTGTGGCTTCAGTAGTGCGTGACTCTTGACACTTGGCTAGATGAAAATAGCTCATACCAGCAGCAGTTTGTGTACACGTTGATCATAACTTCAAGGTACAGTGCTGGCCTGACTCAGGATAATTGCCTGTTCAAATAATGATCATAGGTGCTCGATATCGGTAATGTCTCTATGAGCAGCGATGTAACTTGTGTAGGAATCTACCCATAAAAGATAATCGCGAAATCTGTTAGTAATTATTGTATTCGAACATGCATCTGTACTGTAGCGCACAGGTTCTTCTCTAATAGACCTCCAAGGCGAACAGAAGTGCGAGGTCCGTGATTGCAAACACATTGTATATCCAGCGATCATTACGCAGTTATAAAATATATATTTCCACTCGTATCAACAACATGACAATCTGATAAAGCTTTATCGATAGAATAAGTGTAGAATGTAGTATCTATAGCTATTTATATATGTAGACTCAAAGTTTTCTTGTAGAAGATAGTAGAAAGATATAGAAAGCGATCGATAAGACGTGCGGAATCTACGTTTTCAAGATAAATTCGAGCGTTCTGGGAAGTCCTATAGATAATCGAGGCAATTACTCAGTCGAATGGCCGATGATCCTCCATTTATCGGGGAAGTCACAGTGTATAAATTTCGAGGTAACGATCGGCCGATTCAACTGTGTTCGCAGTAGAAACTATGGAAACTGTCATTCCGCGCTAGCAGCCTGGTTATGGAAGATTGTACGAGAGTTGGTCCATCAAGTCGTGCCAGATGGAAACCATTTCGCAAACATATCGTGTTCCAGGAGGGTTGGCTGTGTTCAGAGTTGGGCAAACATTTTATTTAAATAAAAATTTCAAACAAAGTTGGTTCAAAGTCCACTTGCAGAAAACCCAACTCTGGCTGTATTTAGTCACCGACTATTCTCCACAATTGTCTCCCACCGGTTAACAAGCAGGCGGATTCTCGTAAAACAAAATCTCTGAAAATCGGGAACGAACTTTCGCACACACAGGACAATACAAAACAACAGACAAAACGATTTCTACAAACCGTTAAGCTCGGGCGACCCTTAAGTGATTCCCGTATCAGCGAATCAGTGGCGCGCAAACCGAGCGTCCCTTATCTCGTGCAATAGCAGAGGGGACGTTCCGCCTGGATCGCGGGGCCATTATTAACGAGCGGTTCAGCTGGCCGAAAGATAAAAGCCCGAGGCCCATTAGCTCCGGCCTTGGCCAATTACGCAAAGGAGAATAGCGTCGGGTTCGGCGTAGTCGTGTTCATCGTCTCGAAGAACCGCGAGCAGAGAAAACGATCGACCGCATCACTCGCGCGTTACACTGGTGCACGGTTAAATTTACATCGCCGGCATTATTCGAGAACTCGACCCGTGACGATCATCAGATGCCGGACATTTTCGGGTTCTCGCATACATCTCTTATCACTCGAGTGTATCTCAAAAGCATCACTGAAATTGATAATCTTGAACGGCGCAAGTTCCTTTGTGCCATCATCTCTTGGACGAGTAATGCCTCTAATTTTAGTGAAATTTAACCGTGCACTACTGTATCGCGCGTCTCGGTGGTCGGACAAAGTGTTGCCGGGGCCGAGATTGAATAGAAGAGCCGCGGAGGCAGAAAGCGCGGCGGAAAACGATTGCGGGGCGAGGAACGAGGAGAAGGGAAGTGGGGGCGACGCAGGAACACAGAGAGCGAACACGGCACAGGTTGAGAAAGAGAGAGAGAGAGAGAGAGAGAGCAGAGAAAGTACACGGGGGGACAGAGGAAACAAGAAAGGGAAGCTGGGCTGTGTCGTATCGTCGCGACGACGGATGTAGAAAGTGAGAGGGGTTGAACATGCACAGATAGCTGGAGCAAGGGGAACCCGCGACAGACGGATAAAGATGGGCGTTGTAATAGGGACAAAGGGAGGGAACAGCGGTAGGGGCCACGGAGAAAGAACGAAACAGCAAGAGAAAGAGCCTTGTGTCGAGAGGGAGAGGCGGGATAGAATCCCGGAAAAAGAAATGAAAACGAGCAGAGAGTCGCGGATGGATGGTCGGATAGAAGTCGCGCTGGAAACTTGCGAGGAACGGGGTACAGAGAGCCAACGGATAGAAAGTTTCGAGTGTGGGGTGAGGGGAGGGAGAGGGACAGAGAGATGGATAGATGGATAGAGAAGGCCGGAGGAGGGGGTATGGCAGAATGAAAATGCAGATAGAAGCACGGGGAGAGAAGAGCACGCGGAGGGAGGGGGAGAGAGAGAGAGAGAGAGAGAGAGAGAGAGAGAGAGAGAGAGAGAGAGAGAGAGAGAGCGTAGATGATATCGAAGCAGGGTTCGCGCAGCAGAAATACAAACAGGGTTGTATTGTAGTCCAACGGCATTGTCTGCGGGCGTGCGGAGACCTACGCAGCCTCCCTGCCCCCTCCCCCCCCGCCCTCTCTGCCGCCTCCCCCCCCCTTAAAACAAAGCCTCTCCAACAGGGCTGCCAACAGGGGAATGCACAATTACATACACGGCCGCCTACTCCAGACTGTCCTAAGAAGCTTTAATTAACGAAGGCTTGCGGCCTGCCCCCCGCCCCTCCCCCGTTGCCCCCTACTACCCCGGCAACCAAGAGCCGCGCATCGCACGAAAGTGAACACGAGAAGCGTGCAAGGGGGTCCGAAGGGGGAGAGGGGCCTTTAGGCACCATTCGCACGCTCGCACCGGGAAGTGCGTAACGACTTTACGATCGACTTCCGCGTGAACGGCCTCGCCAGCCCTTTTTCGACCGAATCGAGAATCGCCTGCAATTATTTCGAGCGACGGGGTGTCGGGGGACACAGGGGGGTGGCAGAGAGGGTTGTAGGATTGAGGTATTGATTGTACGCGTAATGCGTGCGGCGTTCGAATGCGGGCGAGGTGGAGAATGCGGTGGGTTTGGGGGTGCGACGATGAGGTCGATTCTCATTCGACTTTGCGGAGGTCGTGGTCGCGATTATGCAATTAATGATTTGTCCTCTTCTTGCCTCGCTCTTCAGGTTTCGACGACCGCTATCACGGAATTATTTTTCACGTGTCTCGTGTCAAAATGACGTCGACGGACATACGTGGCGAGCGTCATTGAGAATGAAATTATCAAGTCGAATGACTCTCAATGTTAACCACCTTCGAGACACACCGCAGCGCCATGGTAATCGCAGCGCAACTGCAAAGTACAGCGTCGTTCGCAGGGTCACCAGTGCTTAAACCGCTCGGCGCGCACGGCCACAAACGAAACCGTTCTTCCGTGCAACCGCAATAAGAATTCCCGCAAGCTGAGAGCCACTTATTAAGATGCTCGGCATAACCTAGCATTAGGATTGTCAGCCTGACATTACCTGGATCCGTAAAAAAGCGGGCTACTTAGGGTTTACGGGGACTTAAACTTCCTCCTTGCAGGACTGTCTTAGAGCTGGTTGACCATAATGCCTCGGAACTCTCCAAGTCTCCTAGGGACTTTTCTATGCAGACTAACTGTGTATTCTCTATCGTGGCAACGCACAGTGGCTTGGGAAACGCGAAAAAGTGGTAAAAATTCAATTTCTGCGGATTGGTAGTGAAGAATAGGCTGATCATTAAGTTACAATCTAGGTGCACGGTAGTGCTTCTTTAGAGGCTTATAACTCGGCACTGGAGGCAGATGGAGAGATGTAATTTCGTACACTTGTTAAATGCTATCATGTCTCAATATTGATGAAACATTAATCTTCCAACATTAGTAGGTTCCGAGATATAGGACCTCAGGAATCGCTAAATTTGTCACTGACTGACTGACTGATCATTAAAACCTTTTGGGTACTTCCGACTAACCTACAAGCATGAAATTTGGTACATAGGTACACCATAACGAACACTTAAAGGAATAATTATCAAAGTTTGAAATTTTACTTGATAATTGGTGAAATTTCAACAAAAATTTATGAAATCCTAACAAAAATATCCTGTAAACAGGAGCCAAGTTCCTATAGCCGTAAAAAGTTGTGAGATGTTGTTATCTTAGAAATACCTCTTGCAATACTGAAGAAAGCGTTTGTAAAAATTAGTTTAAAAGAACGCTATTTAATTTTTAAAGAGTTACATGGAGCGGGCTAAATTATTCAAACTTGGCCGTTGCTTTTTAAACCAATGGTCATGAAAGGTGTTAGGTAGCGGTCGAGTTTGAATAATTTAGCCCTCCATGTAACTCTTTAAAAATTAAATAGCGTTCTTTTAAACTAATTTTTACAAACACTTTTTTCAGTATTGCAACAGGTATTTCTAAGCTAACGAACTTGGCCGTATTTTATTTCATCTCGCAACTTTTTACGGCCATAGGAACTTGGCTCCTGTTTACAGGATGTTTTTGACGGGATCATTTATTTCCAAGCGATCTGTTTTCAGGAAAATTGACTATTGCACAACGGCTGAAATCATTTACCGTAATTAGTTCAACGAAAGCGTGAATGCGTGTTGGGCGCATAAAATAAATATCTAGCAGCGACGTGTATCTCAGCCGCGCCTTTTTCGTCGCCCGGTGTGCACGCGCCGTGCACGGAACAGGTAATAGAAATTTCGCGTGATAACCGAGAAATTTGCAAGAGACCGTGCGAAAATTGTGGATATCTTAATTTCCAGTTCGTGTCCAGGGCGCTGATCGCGACAGAGACGAGGCGACACGCGAGGAGAACTGCTGGTCGCGTGTTCTCTGCGGCCCCGTGGATGCAACGTCATCGTCGACACCTGTTTCCGGGTATGCCTTACCGATCCACCGTGCTCGATCACGTACACGAGGTCGCATGATTCATACTCGAGCCTTGTCACCGACAGACTGGAGATCCTCCATCCGTCCGAACATGTTCCGCGACTCGATCGTGGCCGAATCATTGCCGATGACACTGTTACACTGTGCACAACACAGTGCTTGGTTGAATACGACTAAAACTGTGAAACTTAAATTTGCACGACTCATCCCCGCTCTTTCCCTACCACTTACTGTCACTCCTCTCTCTCTTTTTGCACGACTCATCCCCACTCTTCCGGAGTCGCCAGATTAAGACTTGTCTCCCACTCTACTCTTCCCCTTCTACGACGTTTGTCACGTGTGGCGTTTGGTCTCTGTCGTGCATGTGTCAAAATGCCACTTTTTCCCCTCAATTCGAGTCAACTCCCCTGATCTGGCGACACACTGTCTCTTTCCTTCGGTTAAAGTCACCTCCCCACTTAACTCTTGTGTAGTCAACCAAAATGTATAGATTATTTAAAACCATCCTGTATTTAAGATGTTTGCACGAATTCTCGTTACAAGACTAAAATTAACATATCAGCGAGTAAACAACGGACGATTCAGAAAAACACAGTACAGTAATCGCTCCTTCGTTGTCCTGAATCGTGGACACGATCGTTGTCCAGTGCCTACCCACTCCACTGCCTGTCAACGAGAGGATTAGGCCTGCGTGGATCTGGTCGCCAGATGTGTCCCAGAACTGTCTAGACCCGCGCAGAACGGAGAACAATAGGAAAGGAATGTGGCAAGGAAATAAGGAGTTTTTTAAAGCCAGACAGTTGACTGCTTTTGACTGCGAATGCTTTTCTTCGTCATTTAACTAGCCGTCTCACTAAAGACGCAGTCATAAATCAAAAATAGTGTCCGGGCACAGTCGTTGTCCGCTCAGACCCCCGGCCTTTGGACAACGAAGGAGCTTTTACTGTAAGTGGGTACCCGAGTACCCGATTGAGTACACAAGAGTTAAGGGGTTAGACTCGTTTCTATGTTTGCACCGTTGCGGGATGCACCTTCTGATTTCTCGATAATGCGAAGATGTGGTTTTCAGTAGTCAAAAACGCTGGATAAGAGATCGATCTAGGGCGCTATCGCCTTCAAAAGTCCTGTTTTATCGTTTACGAGGCGTAATTTGCATTATTCGGCAGCATGTAGCTATGAACATAGCTACATACGCTGTTGTATGCTTCCCAATAATGCAAATTACGTCCCATAAACGAAAAAATAGGACTTATGAGGGAGACGGCGCCCTAGATCGATCTTCTATCTAGCTTTTTTGACTACTGAAAAACCCCGTGTTTGTATTAACGAGAAATGAGAAAGCGAATCCCGCACCGTTGCAATCCTGGAAACGAGTCTACCGCCTTAACCGTCCGCAGTCGGGATCGAATCTGGTTACCTGTGCAGATTGAGACTCGCCCGATGCTATCTGTCGCGGATAAATCATCATCGACGATCAAAAATCGCGGCTCTGTAAGAGGGCGCGCCCGCTCGGAATTACGATTCCCACTGAACGATCAATTTCTGGCGCGATGGCCGCAATGTCGTGGGTGTAACTTACGATTATAGCGAATTGCGCTGGCCGCGTCGATGCAGTGTTGCGCTCTAGAGCGCTTGAAATTGTTTAACTTGATTTAGACGCGCTGGATCCCGTGTTAGGGAACCGTTTGAAAGTTTCGAAGTAACAAGAGAAATGGAGTGTGCGCTTCTCACTCTATCCCAATCGAATGTTACCTTACGGAAAGGCCTGATTTTAACTAATTTCGTGACATAAAATCTGTTTAATTAACTCCACCATTTTCATGGACATGGCTGACTGTGGTCGTCACTACAAGTGGTAAAATGATGGCGTCGGAACACGCTCCGCGATAATGCGATATCACTGGGGGAAAGGCGAAATTGAACGTGCAAACGGCGTTATCAGGTGATCCGAGGATCACGGGTGTTCACGATCTAACGATGACGAATAATTCTCGTGCAGTATCGTTTCCTCTAATTCCAGATAAACAAGCAGATTGCCTTGTTCCCGGCGGAGCGGCTCGGTGAAACGTGAATTCCCGGTAGGAAGCACGTCGACTTATGCAGGATGTATCATTGACGGTGCAATTTCCAGACGAGCCGCGATAGAATCGCGGACGATTTGGCAGCGTTTGACATTTCGTGGGGCTTGGAACGCGTACGCGAGACACGGTAGACGGCTCGGATTGGGGTGTTGCGGGGAGAGGACGAAAGGAACAGGGAGGCAGAGAGACGGCGAGAGGGGAAACGGGGAAGGGGAAAAGAAACCAGCCAGTCATTATGCAGAAGAGTGTACATTATTAACGTACGTCGTGCCGACTGACAGACGTAAGGGGTTTTAACGAGTTCCGGCGATTGTTCACGACGATAGAAGGAACGACGAAAATACAAGCCCGGCGAACGAGTGCCTGGGCCAACGATTACAGCACCGCGCCTAGACGTTTTATTGCATCGTTTATTGTGACCCTTGATTCACCGGTACCAACGGCCTCAATTACGATTCTTACACACTTTATGCTCGAAATAAATGACGCGATTTTGACCGGCCTTTTTATTGCGCCCGTAATTCCGACGCGATTACGAGAGACCGAGGGTTGAATCGAAGGCGGGACGAGAATCGAAAGAGGCTCAATCTGCGATTTGAGAGGCATTGATTGAGGCTTTTTCGCGTTCAAAATTACATAGTAATTGTATTGTAAGCTCATAGATGTCTCAATAAGGAGGCACGTGTTTGTATTAGGAGTACAAATAAGTCTCCGCCGTTTGAAATCAGATAGCGCAGCCAGTAAGTTATGGTGGTAAGGTTGCACATTTGTCAACAACATAACCTCGAAATATTAGCGATTGTGTATCAGAGCGTCGTATATTTTTTTTCGTGCGAAAATGTCGAGTTTTGAGCCGAATAAACATCATTTGCGGGAAGTTCTGACTTACTTCTTTAATTTGAAGAAATCTGCAGCTGAGGCGCATCGATTGCTTGTAGAAGCATATAGTAAGGCTGCATTAAGCGAGAGAAGTTGTGTCGTGAGTGGTTTCAAAAGTTTAAGAACGGTGCATTTGATGTCGAAGACAAAGAACGTAGTGGAAGGCCGAAAGTGTACGAAAACGCGGAATTGGAAGCGTTATTGAATGAAGATTCGTGCCAAACGCAAGAAGAACTTGCACTTGCATTATCAGTGACTCAACAAGCGATTTCACATCGTTTAAAATCATTTTTTAATTATTTAAACCACTCAAAGCACTGTGATTTACCAAGAGCATGCTCACCGTAAGCTTCGACAAGCATTCGATGCGATTCTGCAGCAGTTTTCTTCAGATGGAAACAGAAAATCAATGCTGTCCGCATATCGTAGCTTCCAGGCATAAAATTCGACATGTTCAACGTTATTAAAAACTATGCTGTTGTATGAAACTTGTATGGTTGTGAGTTGAAAATCTTTACCAGATGTGAAAGCAAGAAAATGGCAAATTCAAGGTGAAAAACGGCGGAGACTCATTTGTACGCCCAATAATTAATAATACGTAATTAACAGAGAGACACGAATTTCGGCCAGATTTCGCGATTCTGGTCCTCCGTGCGGCAGCAGCAAGGTGGCCAATCGGGAAGCCTGAAACCTCTTCAGCAACGGTAATCTCCCTCGAGTGATTCGTTCGGTCTGTTCGGAACAGAAGCTCCGCGGAAAGGTGTCGGGGACCTCCTCTCCGCCTCGTTTTCCCGGCTTGGTATTCCGTAAACGGCGTCGCGTGTGAATTCGTCGATGGTGCCGAGTGTCAAGTGCGCGTCTTCGGGCGATCGTACGTGAATCTACTGCGGAAGACTCGTGTAGCCCCGTGTTTCTCGGGGTTCAGGAGTCGATTGTGAACGTTTGTTTCGTCACGTTCGACCTTTCCTGGACACCGGCAGCCAGCCAGAGTCACGAGAGACAGAGAGACTAGGGAACGTTGCGACGGGTCCCGTTCCAGCTTTTATACGAGGCCTCTTCTAATGCAGAACGCATTGCGTGCGACCGTTTTACCACCGCAAAATCGCTACGTGGCAATCAGGGGACGCGGGCGTGCCGCGATATCGAATCGGAACGACCGAACCAGGGATCCAGCCTCGGGGAATAATCGAACGATTTATCTGCCGTCGATGCCTCCTGTTTCCGATTTCTTCGGCATCCGCAGATCCCCGATATCCTGTGCGCGCGGAATCCACACGGTCGCCAGGGGAACGTAGGAATATCTCTGTTAACAATCGCACGGGTCATTCTAGACCCAGATTTTACGTATAATCTTCTTCATCGTCAATACAATAAACGCTGTTTTAATAAAGTACGTACTCCAGAGTATGGCTGTTTCTTCTCCGAAGCTTCGGCTCTTCGAAGATCGAAGGATTCGAAGGGACGAAGGGAACGTCGAAGTGCAAGAAATTTCAAAGTCTTCGAAACGTATGAAGTTGTAACTTGTGAGTTTCATACCATGTCACGATTTTTGATATAAATAAAAATATTGAGCGCCATTTCAGTTTGGACTTTTCGTAATTAAATTAAATTTAAAAAATTGCATTCTTGTATTAATAAATTTCGTGACCATATCACGAATGTACTTAAAAAATAATACTTCGCAAACAAAATTTTAATGAGTTTTATTAAATTCGGTGAAATCGGATATCGCTGGCTATAAACGGAAAGAAAGGCAAGACAGGCTTGGCGCTTAACTTGTTCATAAAAAATTTAACAGAATTTTGGCAGAATATAAATAGAATCACACCGTTATAAAAAATATAATATATTCTCTGCAAACGAAGCTTCGAAGCTTCAAAAAATCGAACATTTAAAAAATCGTTGACGAAAGAGTGAAATCTACAGGGTGTCTCAAAATTCCTTCAACATCCTGAAATGGGAGGTACTTGAGATCAATTGAAGCAACATTTTCTTTTGTAAGATTGGTGCCGCGGAGGCTTTGTCAAGGAGTTATTAACGAAAAACACGGACCAATCAGAGCGCGACCAAGACGCGTGTTGACAATTGGCCGACTGTGCCAACACGCGTCTACTTCGCGCTCTGATTGGTCCGTGTGTTTCGTTGATAACTCTTTAACAAAGCCGCGAACGCCATTTTTGCAAGGGAAATTGTTGCTTCAAATGATCTCAAGCACCTTTTATTTCAGGATGTTGAAGGAATTTTTAGACACTCTGTATACAAGTATACTCTATATCATTTTGACCCGGTTCCGTCATTTTCGAGAAGTCCGAGGGCTAATTTAGAAGCTGAAGAATGAGCTGAAACTCGTTCAAGACGGATACCGTCCACTTTTATCGTTGCAATAAGCGTGTTGTCCCGAATAGGGCATTGCTACGTGTTCCCTGGGTAGGTGGAGTGGGCCAATTACTTTGAAATATCTGCACCCTTTTCAACAAGCCGGAAAAATGGCGGTCTCCGAGACGTACACGGCGCCGGTAGACGGGATTCAGTTTAAGTGGAACGTATGACCGACTTTCGAGCGTGGAAAAGCGATATATCGCAGTGTACGATGTATTTCCCGCTTAGTCTTGAGTTATGATAGGGTACACGCTCTGCATCCGACAGCGATACTTATTGAGCGTCAGATTCGATGAAAATGAAACTAGAATCTTGGCCAGGTTACGTACAAATGTCCCTCTCGATCCCGTTTCTCAATATTACGAAGCAGAAGCGTTTCCCTATTGGCAAGCAATAAGTCACCTTACGATTGATGAAGACAATTTTCATTTTTGCATAATGATCCGCAATCTACTTGTATAACAACATTTTCCGAGGCTCAGAAGTCGAAGACCCACTGTTGGAAGCTGGATTCAGTAAGTGGATCACTTAAATGGAGAATGCTCCACCGTTATCATCTTCCTCGTATCCGCAACAAATGTATCCCTCAAGATGCCAAACTAGACAGACTTCCTCCGTTCGTGGAGATCAGCATTTGTCATCGTCCCATGTTGCGTAGCTAGCAAACTGCTACACTTGGTGAGTCACCTAATGCAAGTAATTTAAATAATTCGTACAGTTCTGGGGAGAAGAAGAAATGTTAGGTTTCAAGAGAGTCGTTGTTGAACAAACTTTTCCGAGAAAATCGTTCTCAAAATATTCTACACGAACGAGAAATCTACCTTCTGCAACCATATTATGGTACCGGCAAAAAGAGGTTCGTGTTACGTATCATTTACTGTACTCGCTCACGAAGTTTCATAATTATCGGAATTCTCGGGTTCCCAACTTACTTATTAGGTGACTCATCAGAAAACCGTACTCATTTTTGGAACAACGATGGCTGTTCTCTTGCGCGAATGTGTACACGGTGTCGACGAAGTAATGATCGGTGCTGGAAAATTGTTGTCAATCTTTTTATATTCCTGTTCTCACTGGGTCACTGATCACAACTAAGGTTGCTAGCCACATGTAGCATTGTTGGTCGCAACCAGAGATGGGCAAAAATTTTATTTATTATTAATAAATTGTACCTCACTGGGCGTCGGAGATGCCCGGCCGCGTTTATTTATGATACTGGCAGAAAATTATTCGAAGACATTCCACGAATAATTTTACGAATAAACCCACTTTACTCTCGAAATTTTTATTTACATAAAATTTTTGCCGTCTGCTCTTTACTTAGCCGGACTCAAAATTTGTGCCTTTCTCTTACGAATTATGACGTATTTGGTATGTAATTCAGTAGATTTGTACCCGGCACGGATGCAGATCGAAGTTTCGAACCTCTAGGATCAATAGTTGAGGAGATATGGTCGCTTAAAGTTGAGCATATTTCCAGTTTCTTGAAAGGTAAGGGCGCCGCCATATTGGTTTGTAGTGACGGTCGCACGCCGCTTACCGAGTTGGTTAGGATTAGGTCGAGGGAGAGGGGCAGGGGGCGACAAGGTAAGCGGCTCGCGGTCGTCACTGCAAACCAATATGGCGGCGCCCTTAGTTGTCAAAAATGCTCAACTTTAAGCGACCATAGCTCTACTGGATTACATACCAAATACATCATAATTCGTAGGAGGGAGGTACTAATTTTGAGTCCGGTAAAGTAAAGTTTATCCTTTTTGCACATCTCTGGTCACAACTAAGATCATAAATAAGCACATTGAATAAACAGAGTTGCCAATATGTTGCTAAAAAATGCTCCCAGTATGAAGGACCATAACTTATTCGACGCTCTATACGTCGACGAGAAGCAGGGCCGACGGTGAATAGGAGGATACGAAATTTCCTCGTCGCGAGACGTTCCTGGCAGAACGTACGAGGCTCGTTCGACGTTCCTTTCGAGCCCTCCGACCCGTCGATCGCGTGTCCCCGAGACTCGTATGAATACGTGGAAAAATAGGTGGAAGTAACCTCTTCGGGGTAAACTACCGTCGAGGGAGGAGCGCAGGGGTTCGAACGGCGTGTTACGAATTCCAGATACGGCTCGCGTTCCAAACTCGTACCCCGCCGCCAACCCTTCTTCCGAGGGTTGCTCGGAACTCCTAGCACCCGGAGAGACAGAGTTGTCTCTGAAAAGCTATCTGAAGAACCATCTAATATTTGCAGCGATGCCCACGGTGTAAGAGAGACACAGAAAAAGATAGCGAGGAAGAGAGAGAGAGAGAGAGAGAGAGAGAGAGAGAGAGAGAGAGAGAGAGAGAGCTGGCATACCCACCACCACGCATAAAGAGGAATTCTGTTTGCCGGTGCCCCGGGGACCCGCGGCCGATTCCTAAGAAAGGGAAAACTTATAAGTGGATTACAAGCCGGAGGGACCTGAATGGAAGTTCGTACCGTTTTTTCCCGCACGGAATTCGCGGGCGAAACGCAAAGAGGGGCGGACTTTAGCAACCGGCATAAATTCCGGCGCTCGGATATTGAACGTTTCTAGGGCGGAGGTCTTCAAACCGGGTCCGCCGGTAGTTTTGATAAGGGTTTCGCCGGGGACCAGTCTCTCGCTACATTTTTCCAGATCGTGAAACATACACATGTTAATATCCTCGGGCAAACATCTCGGAAAATATGAAGAGCCGGGGGTGGGGGACGTTCCCAACGAAAGTTATAGGACACCCGGGGGGACAGATCAGAGCCAAATTTATTTGATCCTGAGATCATCTCGGGAACGAAAGTCAAATTTTCAGATGGGGGTCCGACATTCTTTTCTACGAGATGAGAGACATTTCGCTTGACGCATATGGGCGGAGAGATTCTTTTCCCTTTTTTTCATAAAAGGAACCGATTTATGATTTTAACCAGAAAAGTGTTTTGAGTACGTTTGTAATCCTTTCACGAAAAAAGTCATCACATAAGAAATCCAAGAACAGCGTTAGTGTCGCGGCTGACATTTAATTGAATAAAAATCATGTTCGGCGAATAATTCTCGCGATAGCCTCCCAGGTCTGCCACAGGCGACCAAGAATCGTGTGCACGGGCTCGCATCGAATTTTTTAGCCCCCCTGCGGGAAAGTTAATTACTGCGCGAGGTATCGACAGATTACAGTTACGTTTTCCTGTGGCGCCGCACGCAACTCGGACGAGGAAAAAGGCCGATGCACGCCGTTGGCTGGAGTTTTCCGTGCAAGTTATAGCTGTAGTAATATTCAGAAAATTACTTACCAACTAGTCCCCGGGCGGGCGCCGATTCCCTAGGATTTCCGTGACCTGCAGCGAAAGACACGACGTGTAAGTACCAATTTTTATATCTTTAAATAGATTACTTCGAAATGGAATTTTTAAGATGCGCAGTAAAAGTGTCGATGGAAAATTCTATGAAAAACGCATAATTTCTCAGGAATCGATCGCGATTGGGATCGTCGAATGGGCAAGATCCGCACGATCGTGGTTAGTCAATTAAACTCGGCAGTCCGGTGTTCGAAGTCGAAAGACGAAACGAATGTTCCTGCCGAGTAGCTCGGGGAGATCGAGTTCCGCAGGAACAAATCTTCCTGTTGAACGGTGAAAGCTCCACGACCAAATAAACCGCGAAAACAGCGAAGAAGGAGGCGTCCAGGGTCGGGGGAGGAAATACACGCGAGAATACGCGAACCTTGGTAATTAACACCGGTCGCCCGTTCCTGTTTCGCGACGGGTACGGAGTTCATCAATCATCGAGACCTTGGCATCGTGCTAATCTTTTTTTTCCCGGATGTTTCTCTTTATTTTCATTCATTTCTAAACCTAAGACTGCCGTGGTTCGTTGACCATATGCTAATTCGCTTATGGGATCCTATCCCGGATGCTTTTTGCCGCGGCATTGGATATTAATGATCGACAAGCCATGCTCGGTCATCTCGTTAGCATCGGAAGCGTTCAACTTTGCAACTTGACTTTGCGAAATGGAGGAATCTGGGCTGGTCGCGGATATGCAAATCTCAGATACACGGAATTTCATAGTTTGCCTAGGGAAGCGTTAGGTTGTAACATAAACTTTAACGAAAGTAAATAATCTAATGAATATACGCGTTCAACTATTTTATTTCTCGAAGCGCTCAGGGAGTTCGATGCCGTTAGCTTCCTATTTTCCCATACCGTTTGCTGGGCCCTGTTCAATTAATAATTAAGGGCCGTGTCCCTTATCTCTTGCATCTCTTCCGTCAGCGTCATCGTGAGCACCGTCGATCAAGAATAGATCAAACAACTTGATCGTGACTCGGCGTAACGGAGACTCCTCTTTGAAGTATCGAGTCATGGTTTTCCATCTTTCCAGCGTTTCCAAGTCCTACTCTGCTCCCATCGTCCTTTCCGTGAGAGAAATTAATACCACACGCGATGGGTCACACAGAGCAACACATGGCGAGCGTGATTTGTGATCGAGGGGGAGCTATTATCTCGATCAGCTGGAGCCGACGGCAGGCTCTACATCGAAAGCTACTTTCCGTGGGGTAGGGTCCACCCGGTAGACCAATGTCACGGATGATTCATCAAAATAATAATACTAGGAACGTCGTATTTGTCATACGCCACAGAACAGCGGTCGTGGTAACATACTGTTAGGAAGAGTGGGAAAGAACGAGATCAAAGATTAACACTGAACCTGCCGCGCATGTGAACACATTTTTATTCCAGTAACAGTATTGATAACTGTTTTGCATCTTCAACGGCGTGAGAAATATTCCAGCATTTCCATCACGGGCCTGCGAAGGAATCTAAATTCGCACTAACAGAAGGAATGAAGAGGACTCTGCTGCGAGTCACGGCTGAGATTAATAAAAGATATTGGTCGAGGACACCGGAGCCGACGGATCATCTGTAAATTGTCAACGGTGGGCGAAATTAGTGGAAGACAGGCGCTGACGGTTAGCGACGGCGCGGCGTTTCGTTGGGAGATCTGAGGACGGGTAAAATTGACACCGCTCGCTGCCAAAACCGACGGGGTTCTATGTAGGGCGGTTGTTTCGGCCGCCGGAAAATTAATACCAACTGGCGTCGCGAATGAAATTAGCACCAATTGCGGCCGAGGGGCAAAAATACTGGCATTTGCGGTCGAAGCTGGCGCCGCTCGCAGTCGTAAGTGACATCAGCGCCCGCTAATTATGCGAGCTCCCGTATTCCGGTGCTTCATGATGCCAGACAATGTCTACCAAAAAATTGGAATCGCTACATTTGCTAATTAGAATCGTCTGCAAGCTGATCTGGACGTATACAGTGTATAACAAAAAGACGTAGTGTGGAGCACAGTGTAAATTGTCCACTATGGCCACATTTCAATTAAACTGCACATTTCATTTCACCCTAGATATACATTATTAATTAGACTGTAATTGTTATAATTAATTAAATAACAATTAAATAATTAAATAACAACAGGCTGAAATAGACCTGAATAGGAAATAGTACTTGTATCTATCTGGACCATTCAAATTTAGTTTCTTTTGATCCGTGAATATAATTCGTTTCCACTGAGACTTCGCGACATATATATGAAACTTTGGGTGCCTTATCATTTTGTTCACCAGTGTACATACATATACGACCAAGAGTCGAGAAGCGACAGTGTGGAAAAAGCTTAAGATTGTCACTGAAACGCATGACGGTGCCAAGTGTGTTCAATCATTGAGCAATTTCGAAGAGAGAACGAGGTGGCTGTTCGCTGGAGTATGTAATTAAACTAATTATTTGTGATGGGAATAGGTTTTACGTGAATATACGGATTCCGTTGATCGTTTTCGAGAATAGCTCAGCAGCTCGTGACAAATTCAGCGTGACGGTCGGTTGGATACCATCAGGGCCATTTTTCGCAGCGCGACGCTCGATGAAATTCAAGCGTTAATTGCAACCGGCCGCGCGGAGTGCGAGAATGAAGTGGCAATTACCGGACATCGGCCGGCGAAACGTTCCGCGCCACTTTCCTACATATATTTCCTTTTCATTTTCGGTTAGCAGCTTTTTGTTTCCACTCTGCCGGCGCGGCGTTTTGTTCCTGCTTTTATTCGATGAGCAGCTGGAGCTTTACACTGAGGCTATAATGATAGAAATAAATAGAAGTATCACTTATCCTTCACCGTTAATTCGAGGAAATTCTGACGCGGTTGCGAGAGTCGAACGATTTTCATCGAATTGAAGTTGAGTATTTCAGTATAGCACTAAAGAGAGAAATTACCAAAAGTGGGAGTCTTTGGTGCCTCACCTTGTATATAATTAAATATTTAGTGATTGGTTAAACGCCAACAGAGTTGGGCATTAATCGATTAAAATTTTAAGCAAGATCAATTGATTAATGTGTACGATTAAAAAAGTAATCATTGAAAAATCGTCGATTAATTCAATCGATTGATGAAGTTAATCGCCACACGGTCTATCCATGAATTGTAATAAGGAGGGAGATAGAGGCAGAGAGCGGAGATGGAGAATTGATAGAAATATATCTCACCAAAAACTCAGTTTACAATTTTTTTTTCAGTATTGATACAGTTTTGATTCCGTATTTCATTTCGAAGTTTCAGCAGTAGATCATTAATCAATTATCCGATTGACGATTACAATTGAAAGGAATATGATCGCGTCAATCGCAATTAACGACTAAACTAGGATATTAATTTGTTAATTGCGATTAACGATTGAAGTAAAAATTTATTCGTCAATCGTTGATTAAATTTTTGCCCACTTTGCCAACTCTGGACACCAACATATTTAATAATGTAAACAATATTATGAATAATGGTACAGCAATTTTTAATGGTGCCTCGGAGTCGCCACTGGAGTGCCAAGGGGTAATCCTCTACGTGTGATTAATTAGAAAAAATAGCACGAGACCCGATAATCCGGATTTCCTCGGTAATTATGGTCCGTCTGTAGATAGAGGGTTAAAAGTACGTTTCAAGCTTCTTGATAAGGTATCGAACAATTTAATTTGTACGGTTGACACGAACAAGCGTGAGTTCCACACGTGCGTCGCTCGAATGAAATGGTCACACCTCTCGTAGAATCCCCTTTCCCCAGAAACTCACCGACCCGCCATAAAATCGATCATTTCCAAGTAACAACTCCGAGGGTCACCGCGAGTATTCTCGATGCATCGAAACGCACTCACTCTCCCTCTTCCTCCCTGTCTCCCTGCATTTCTCCCTTTCTATAGCGGGACCGTGAAGCAATTAGGCAGCGGCGAACACGCGTGTAATACTCGGGATAATGCGTCCACGGAGGGAGATCCGTCCGGGCCTCTAAAAACCATTCGGAAACTTTACGATACACCGGCAGCATATAACGGCGGATTAAGTCACGGGACCAGGGAGCGTCCCCGTTTTCGTCCTGTTTTGCACCGCGTCGGTACACCGTACTGCGCCTTGGGGACTTTCCCTCTAGCCAGGGGGCAGAGGGGCGAATCGCTCGTATAAAAATACCATTATCAAACGTCTAGACGCGGACAACCAATCCGCTGTCGCGCCGGAGACAGCCGCCCTTTGGTTTCAATGCATCCTTGCCTTCGGGCTCGATAGCACCAACACATTTATAACGCTCGACAATTTCCACTCGCTGTCTCTTTACCACTTCTGCATAATGTACTTTAAAACGTTCGCCAAGGCTAATCCCCTAAAAAATTCCACACCATCAAAGTATTCGGGTGTAGAAATAAATTCGATCGGTTTTAGTGATATTTAGATTCTATTCTTAAGGGTGTCCCCGTATATTATCGCGAGTAGGGTTGCCAGCCGACCGGGTTTCCCCGGTAACTGTAAGAGATATCGGAATGGAATTTGCATTATAATTCATTAAAAAATGATCCCTATCTACTGATACTCGAAGCATTTTAAGTTATATCGAACGGACTTGGGCTGTTTCGAATTTTATGACAAATCTAGTTGTTAATTTTGAAAGTGGCTTAAGTCCATTCTTGGTAAGATGACACATATTATTCACACTTAATAATTGCTATCATTTTAATAGGAATTGTAAATTTAACTCTCTAAGATACACTTAAGGAGTGTGATACATTGGTAACCTATACGTATGTTTTTAATTTCATTGAAACGCAAACTCTTAAATACCTCAATTCAAACTTATATATGGATTTGTAAGTGTAAAGTTAATGTCGAGTCCGGCTCCATGCAGAATCACAAAGGTTGAACGTGTTAATTCGTTGGTAGGATGGAAATTTGTTTGGGGTACGTCTGCAAAAATGAGTATTCGCGTGAGTAACAGCCGCAGTCTGGTGCTAATTGAATTGTTTTCATTCCGAGATGGAGAATAGCCGACGGACAGCGTGGATTCTACGTGCGTCGGACCGTGAACTACGCAAGCGTTCGTTCCGCGCGAGGCGAGGCGAGGCGAGGGTGTGTATCGATTAGAACGTTCGAACTCGTTCCGCGTTACTTCCGAATCGCCGGCACGTCGGCCCACGAATAATCAGATCGCCAATTAAACGGTCCAATTAAAATAATAAATCAGCGCCAATTGGCCGCGGATCCACGGCTGTATTTTATTCTACGTGGCAGCTCGACACGCCGCGCCGCGGCTGCTTCGTGTTCCCTTTTTTCGGTTACCATTCTTGTCCCTTCGCACCGCTGCTCCAACCAGAAACCCGATCGCATGTTCGCTTATTGTAAGCAACATTAACACGCAAGAAATACGTTCGATTCTTGTTTAACATAATAGGCGACACATATTTAAAAGGGAGATGCATATTCTTCACGTATTATTGCGAGCCATTTACTTCTTTAACACTAAACCTACCACGAGGGATCAAATGACCGATTTAAAATTTTTTATTTGACAATTATTGAGATTGTAAAGGTGTTTTCATAGGGAATTGATTGAATGCATTTTTTAACTCCAGTATACGGTAAAGTCGCGTTCACTGTCCGGGGTCGGGTAGCAAGCACATGAAAAAATTGCAGAAAATCTAAATAAATAGGGCCTCGTGATTTTTGCAAACTAAAACCTGTTAATCGTTAAAAGTTAAAAGTAGTACTCGGTAGGTTTATAAATATATTAAGCACATTATGCCTTTAATGAATGAACTCAATAATATAATAATCTCACGAATGTGAACTCAATAATAATATGAATAATGAATCTCAAGTTTGACTTCCATCTTCGGAGTTCAAGGTCAGTTGAAGGTCATGTCATAGTAGATATTTAAATATACTTTTTTATGAGCTACGCGATGCAACGCGAAAATATACGTTGTTACGTGATAAAATAATATTCAAAAGAAACAACCCTGCGGGATGCAGACACAAAAAATTGTTCACTTTGTCAGAATTAAAGAATATATTCTGGGGTCACACTTAAGCGGGACACCCTGTATAAATAAATTTTACGAAAAAAGGACGACACGATTCGCGTGTCAATGGTTCAATAACAGGATCTGCCTTGCTAGAATGACTCTGTACTAGGCGTATATGTACTGCGAAGCAACATGCTGCGTGCACAGGATACACGTAACGAGGTATCGATCGGTCGGAAGAGGATCGATAATAAGTGATATTAAAGCGGGCAGACGGATCGGCAGATGGATACGATGCACGCATCAAAGTTCTTCATCGGACCAATTCCCAGATCAATGGACCGAAAGTTCATTTCGGTCCATCAGACGCCGACTGAAATCTGGATTAAACGTCCGGGGTTATCGAATTCAATCGTCGTCGGCCAAGTGCGCCGCCTATATTCCTCCTGTATTAATCCTTTAGCCTCTCGAACAGCCGCCGCGCCGCGAATTAACTTATTGTTGAAAAATGACCGAGCATCGCTGGATCCAATTAATTCGACGTCGCTCGAAAGTATCGCGTGAAATAATTCGATAACTGCTCCTTGCTCGCGATGCATGTTTCGGCACGTTTCCACAATCAATATTTGTAATTACTGTAAACAACGTGTTAATTGTTGTACTAATATTTTATAAATTGGAGTGAAGCGTGATCAACGTCCAAGGGTCGCTTGCAATTTGTCGACTCGTACTTGACAATTTTAGTTTCAGTTTTAATTTTTATTCTTCCTATCAAAATATGCGAAATATGCAATATTTTACACCATTTTAGGTTCACACTTGTACGATTGAATAAAATGATAGTGGGCTGTTCGAAATACAGTGACTCCCACTACATAATATTCGGACTCTCTTAAAAACACCATAACTTTTTTAATATTGGAATATACGATTTGAACTTTCTTGGGAAGCCAGAGCTATTAGTTTGCTACAGGATCTGAAAAGAAACTTCTTCAAAAATTTCATTTGTTCGGAATTGTAGAGAAAATACCAAAAGTTGCATTTTACAACTTTTTTATGCGGGCCCATGTTGAAATTTTGAAAGATGCGTTTTATAGATCTGTGCCAATTATATGCACTGTGAAAGTTTCATAGAAATCGGTTGATGCGGGA
The DNA here is from genome assembly GCA_028455605.1 of Lasioglossum malachurum. Classification (NCBI taxonomy): domain Eukaryota; kingdom Metazoa; phylum Arthropoda; class Insecta; order Hymenoptera; family Halictidae; genus Lasioglossum; species Lasioglossum malachurum. The sequence continues at coordinate 19,583,408 of CM052311.1, forward strand.
AAAAACGACAGTTATTGAAAGATATAAGAATCCGTAGAATTACTGCAGTTGGAGGCCGAAAATCTTTAAACGTTTATAGCTCATGACAACGCCGACCGATTTTGATGAAATTTTCAGAATATGTTTAATTGATACAGATCTACGAAACCTGTTTTCTAAATTTTCCATATAAGCCCACAGGAAAAAGTTGGAAAATACAACTTTTATTTGTAGTTTTTTTTTTTAATTTTATCACGTTGTGTAGCAAACCAATTGTTCCAACTTCTCAAAAAATTTAAAGTCGTATATTCCAATATTAAAAAAGTTACGGTGTTTTTAAGAGTGTCCGAATATTAGTGGGAGTCACTGTAAGTTTGCGAGGCGTTATAACGAGGGCCACTTTGCACCTCGAGAAGAGACTCATTTCTTTCGCGTTCATTATAATTTTAGAGTCACAAGAATTTGTTCACTTGTCATAATGTACCTTCAAAGTTCCGAAAGGATTGGCGCAACGATCTCCTTGTAGCAAATGCCTAAAAATTGATAAAAAATATAAACGGTTTAGTAGAAACTCTTCCCCTGTGAAATTATTACTCCCGATCCCGGACTTCCCTGCGGAGGGAATAAACTCGAAGAGGACACCGTGGCCACCACGAAGAGAGCATCGTGGTCGGTTCTCTCTCCCTCTTGGAAGGTGGATAAAACCGAGTGTCCGACAGAACCGGCGCGATACGGAGCGCGTCGGACGCTTGGAGATCGGCAATATAACGCGCATATAATAACAACCGAGTACGCGTCCCGTATAATACGCGCGGCAGGCTTGAACCTTGCCGGTGCACGTTACTCTGTGTCGAGTTAGGGTTCTACGCGGTGTATAATGCAGCGTTCGAACAATGCGAGGAACTAGCGGCCCATTATAACCGGAGGGTATTGTACCGGATGTCTCGAGCTGCGCCACGATGTCCCCGACGAAAGCGGTGTGCAACTGTCGTATACGTTTGCCTACGTCTATCTACAGGGTGTTTCAACTAACCTCATTATACCTCGAACACGTATCCCAAGAAAATTCCAAAACAGAATTTCAATGGCTTTCAAGGGCACTTTTTACACGTGTTTCATTCTGGGAGAAGACGCTCCAGAGATTTCAAGGTCACCTTGATTTCCTTAAATGGAACAACCTACTTGAATCGTGAATGGAGTATCAAGTTCGGCGTAGAAATGTATTTGACCTCAGTATGGGCCTCCGACTACCTCTTAATGTAGACACACTCATAGCGAAGTCAAATATTGAAGCTTGCCTTAGTATTCATTCTTTTTTCAGAGATTTTAATCTGCATATTTAGTGTTAACGGACATTGTTGCTGTATTCACTCGTATTATTATTGTATTATTACTGTATTCCATCTTATATTATTCCTGTGAAGCAAAATAAACCCAGAAGGCTTTAAAATGCTTACAAATAAAACAAAAATTTACTGACCTTCATATGTCCTAAACCTAATGGTTCACGAGATATAACACTAATACGTATACAGTGGTACCTCGGTATACGACCTTAATCCGTTCCTGATGTTTGGACTTATACCGAATAGGACGTACAACCAAACCAATATTTCCCATGAGAAGTAATGTAACAATGATTAATTCGTTCTCATGTAAAAAATAACTCCTATTGATATTATTTAAACGCTGTTTAAACACATAAAATAAGAAACGAGATTTTATGATGAATTTTTGAACTTAAACTCTGCTTGATGCTAAAATACAAGAAGAAACAAACGATTCTCTATTCTGTGGAGGAAGAGTCCCCTTGCAATAAAACCTGACATTATGGTGTTTTTTCTCTTTCCGTCTTCTGTCGCTTTTCGCTAGGCTCGGCTGGTTTGTCCTTACTTGTATGATCAGTCAGTTAATAATACATCAACTCCGAATATAATTGATTATTATTAATATTATTTTTCCTCTGAGATAATTACTTTAAAGTGACGCAAAATTTACACAACAAATTTACGTCCGAGCAAGATTTGCCACGTCCAAACAGAACGTATTCCGAATCGGACGTACTCCAAAGCAGACGTACACCAAGGTACCACTGTAATGCTTTATAGACATACAAAAAGTAGGCCATTTAAAAAAAAGGTGCCGTTCAAATGCATTTGGATTTCACGTTTGGAAATGTTCGTAAAGTGTACGGTTCGGTAGTTCCGGTATGGAGTTAGCTGAAACACCCTGTACGAGCGCGCGTGTCCTCCTCATGCATGGTGCGTTTCGCACCCACGCGCAAATGCTGACACGACGCGGGATGATTTTGTGCGTGTGTGCGTCATTACTGGGTTGCTCCTTGTCTCTACATGGTCCGCCCAAGGAGCGCCATGTGCACGCAACATGCTCTCGAGCTTCGCCGTCAACGACGTGGCCGATCCTCCAACGTTAACCGGCTTATGCTCATGCTTCCTCCATGGTGCCGCGCTTAACGGCCCGCTGTTACGGCACTGGAACCCCCCTCCCCTCTTCCAGGGGGTATTCTGCATAGTCTGCGACGCGATATTTTAGGTCAGCGAGACCATTTTATAGCTAAATCGTTTCGGCTAGTCTTCGTTATGGACTCGGCGCACAATGTGACCGATCGCCGATCTAGCTGATCGAGTATGGGTGAACAGGTATGGGTTTTCACCCCCCTTCCCCATAACTTTATTTAACAACAAAACCTTCATGACTTTATTATTATAAAAGAAAATATAATTATAAAAAGAGAAAAAAAACTAGACATTACAGTCTCTCATGGACGTACATATATGGATATGATACTGGTAAAATCTAATAAGGAAATAATCCACAAAGGATGAGCAACCATGATTTTGAGGTTACAATAGGTTCCTAGGAACTTATACGTTTCTAAAGTTTAAAAAGGACTGTACCTAATTATCAAAGAAATTACTCTACTAATTAAAATAATGGATGGTAATATAATATAACATAATACTCTTACGTTCCTTTATGTACTCCATAGCTGGAGAGAAAGGTTTTATTACTCAACGTTTATGAGAACACTACTAAAAGTGAAGATTTCACTAATAATCTGATACTGACGCTTATCTTCCGGGAGGTGTGGCAGGTGCTTTATTATTTACTTAAAACCAGTTCATGGTCACTTTAGCCAAATATTTGATATTTTCCGAGCTGTCAAACAAATAATTAAACGCCACACAAGCGTTGGGGGCAAAGTCCAATTTTCATTTTGGGACTTTTGAACAGCTAGAGTGGCGATCGGCCACACTGTTTGGCGTCTTTCTTCAACGCAAAGTCGGCCACTATTTACAAAAAAAAAAGTTAATCGACTGATAGTAACATGTTTTGTAATAAAGAGCAAATACAGATAAAGCGAAAATCGTATCAAGACTCTTGCAAAGACGAGAGATAATACGGTCGTGAAAGCGAACACGCGAACGACACTATTGGGGTGGTTAAGTAGCTTTGACCGGTGAAAACCTTTCGCCCCGATTACAGTCACCGCCTCGTTTATTCCGAGATCCAACGAATGCCCCTGGCCACGAACTTACGTGCGAACTCGAGGGTGGGAAACTGTCCCCGGGTTTACCGGGGTCATCGTAATCTTCTGCCGCGGGAAATTGTAATCTTCTCTTATGGGGGCTTGTAATCTCCCGTTATGAGAATATTATGCGCGACTAAGAGGGATCGGGTCCGCTCGAGCTTGAAAACTGACTCGCCCACCATGCTGCGAGTCATTCGAGGACCAAGTATTGGAAAAGTCGTTTGCCCCAAAAGTGTCCGCCCGCATGCGTAGCATAGCTCCTAGTTGACTAATCTTAAACGTGCCCAATTTTCATTAATGAACCATCAATGCTTTACCGACTTGTTGCGCCCTAGAAGTTTGCACATTTCGGAATACATCAATATGTTCGCATGTAATTATTGAACAAAATTGTACCTTAAAGAATGAATTATGAATAGACAGCGGATCTTTATGCAAAACCAAAATTGTCTATCCGAATTGCAACAAACTGGAATGAAATAGAAAATGATTTTCAAAATAATGAATATGTTCAAATTATTCTAATGTTTTTACTTACAGGTATTACTATTACAGATTTTTTATTTTACGGTTATTGATATAATAATCATTATTTCTTAAGAAATGACGGTATAGATACCTTTAATGGAGCACATATTACTAGACTGTGGATTTTATGCATTTATGACAACAACGAGTAGGTGTGATATAGAACAGCAACGACATTAGAACAATTAAAAAATGCTGTTCCATTATTTTCAGCTTGGTAATCTTATTCGAAAAGAAAATAACTTTCACTCCAATGTGTTGAAAATTGGGTAGAAAATGTATATTTTACAATAGGAGCTGCACAAAGTCTAAATAAAATCATTCTTGTCATTTTTATAAGGGAACATGTACAAGTTACTTTTAAGGCTCGGTAGCTTTATATTGTGAAACATTTTATAGAAATTTTTGCAACGTTTTAATCTCGTATACGTACCAGTATAACTTAAAAGTTTACTTCGAAAGATCTAGCCAATGAAAAAATATTGTCAGACGAAACGTCCTGGCTGTCCGAAGAGTAAGGAACGACAAATTTTTGGAAGAAACGGAATCGCAATAAGAACACCCTAAATGTTTCATTAAACGCAAGCAGCGATAATAACACACTAATTTGAATACGCAACAATGTCCATTAGAAGGGTGGCTCGAGATTCATCGGGTTATTGTTTAATTATAATAAGTTTTTACAGTTTTGTCCGGGCGTTAGCGGCAGCATCCTCTGTTCACCTGTATTACGAGGACGCGAATTACTCGAGGGATTACATTGAATGGCCGCGCAACGAGGAGCTGCTATTGAATAAGCAATTGCCCCCGGCCGGCTTGAGCAGTCGATCGATTTTGAAAACTCGTTATCTCTGTAATGGAATCCCAAAATTGCCATAGTATAGTGTTCCTGCGTGGAACACGCTTTGTCTTCATACCTCGTCGACCAAATAGCTTGCTATTGGGCTGCCGATAACAATGGCCAAGTACGATTTTATACACACTAAAACACAAGTATATATTTACCCCGCGACCATTAACTAAATGGTAACTGTTTGGGAAGAACACGATTTGAAATGAGACATTATGCGACCGCACAATCGTACAATACATTATCACGTTGACTACACCTTAAAAAACATTATGAAGATAAATTAATTTCGTTGATTTACGGGGCACTAAAAGTGACTTTTGACATTACTTCGGTCGCCCGAATACAGGTGACAGGACAGTCGACGCGTGAAAATTACTCTCTTCCTTAACAGTTGTCGGTAAATGTACAGTTTAAATAAATTAACCATAGGCCAGCGGATCATTCTTACGACTTCATAATTGATGATGTTTAGGATTATTCGCACTGCTTCGTTTATAAATTTTTTGAAACATATTTTTGAAGGTATTCCAAGCAGCCACCGTTCCTGTGGCTTTCGTCATATTTTTACTCGGAGAATCGGGTATTTTATTAAAATTGCAATCTCGCCTCGAAATAAAAGAAACAAGACGTTGCGCGCCGGGGCCCACCCAAGAGCCACGCCAAAAGCGGCAGCAAGAACCACCAGACCGAATCACGAACAAAGAACTCGAGTGCGAGGCAAGAGGAAGAGAAGAAGCTCGTCGCAGAAGCGTCTATCCGCGAAAGAAACCTACGCGACGCCGACCGACGCTAATTTTACATCGCGCCGCGAGTGACATCGACTCTTAGTGTCCTCATCCTCTGCTCTTGCCATTACACACCCAGACCCATGAAGTCCGATGGTAGCAAAGTACGACTCCCACGCGAGGATCGTTAACAAAGAAATAATCCCGGGTCTCTCACGCTGCACAGAACATGTTCCGACTTCGCAAGAAAAGACCATCGCGTACTTCGATTTTTCAGTTTCGAAACTTCTGGAACAACCGAATACATTTGTTTTTTTCTCTTACGAACGACGCACCCTGTTACATGAATTCATTATTATACTGTGTGGACCATGAAGCGCGATTACCTTAGATTATTCTGCTGTTACATAGTGGTTTTTAGCTAAAATACCATGGTTCAAGGAGAGCTTTAAAATGATTGTACCGTTGTCCATCCTTCTTTTCCAGAGTTATCAAGGTCGCTTTCTGTTTTTTATAGGTAAACCTAACTGATCTTTTAGGCTTTAAGGCAGGCATGTTAAACACGCGGCTCGAGCAGAAACTTTGAAACTGTTTATGACAATTTATAGGTTTTACAATCCAGATTCGCCCTTTTGCAAGTCCATTTCACCTTTCTGTAAATCAATTTCACCCTTTTGCAAATCAATTTTACCCATTAAGAATATTTAAAAATAATTATTTATTTATTTCGATTAAATTATATAACTGTACTACTGGAATTAATCGAAATGCAGAAATATCAAGAAAGTCGTTTCTTAATCTTCTACGCGAGTGTATTGCTGCTGGTGGACAGTATTTTGAGCATCGACTCAATTAAGGTGATTTATATTTTTTTAATGCTTCTTTGTTTTTTATGGTGTATACCGAATTCGTCTTAGTAACTGCTAAAATGCAGGAAAATTGTAGGTTTAGCTATAAAAATGTGAAGGTGACCTTGATCGTTCTGGAAAAAGAGTGTAGGACAAACAATTTTGTATAATTACCTTGAAGCTCTCCTTGAACCACGTTATTTTATCTAAAAAAAATTCCGATCAAACCACTAAGAACAGAATAATCTGAGCTGATCACACTTCGTTGTCCACCCTGTACACGTTAAAACGTTTTCCACATTCTTATCGTAACTCTAAGAAACCCGGCCACCGGCTGGGGCACCGTGTGTCAGCCAAGGTGTCACGGTCGAATGTACTACACCGCACGAACATCGCGTGACAACGAACGGAGACCAACTCAAACTTTCCATCTGATGCAAAGAGAAGGCTGCTCTCTTCACACGGGCGTTGATTAATGATCCTCGCAGAATGCCCGAACCGATCTCTGGCGACGTTCCGTCGTGGACAGGTCTCGGAACCCTGGCTCCGTTGATTAATTGTGGGAGTTGGACCAAACCCCGGTTTGATCTCTTTCCAGATTTTTCAGCTCGCCCGGGGTTACGTAAATTGTTTAACCCTTGGACGCATTTTACAAATATACCACTGACCATGCTGAACGCTATTTATACCAAAGTTTTCAAAAGACATCTTCTAAAATTTAAATGAAAATTGATCGAGACTGCAAACATGCATTGAAGAGAAATTATTCGAAAAATGCTATGCTCGTGGAATAACCAAAATGCACAACTTTATTTATCAAGTTTTTTAAACAGTGCAAAGATGCATTGCAGGGATACGACCAAAACTGAGGTGATTCTACGTTGAGGAAAATAAGTCGAAATAGTGTTAAGAGCATGCACAACTTTATTTATCAAGTTTTTTAAACACTGCAAAGATGCATTGCAGGGATACGACCAAAACTGAGGTGATTCTACGTTGAGGAAAATAAGTCGAAATAGTGTTAGGAGCATGCACAACTTTATTTATCAAGTTTTCTAAACGCGTTTTCGAGGGTACCTGAAGTTCATTGTTCCTCTAATCGAGCTTAAAGATTATACAAAAGCAGCACAAGAGGACGGAGTCTTTCGGTCGTTCGCAACAAACATTATACGAAATCTTAATCTGTTAAATTAATGGTTTACAGAGTAATATAAAACGTCGTTCACTCGTAATCTTCAGCAACAGCACGCACATGCAAGCGACAAAGGAGGAACGAAAACTTGGGTTGCATAGTAGTGCTTGCGCCGAAGTTAGCGAAGTGTATGACTACAGGGAAGTTCTGCTTGACACTTTGGACACACGAGGAATAGATACACATTAACCATATATTCCGTAATAATGTTGCATAACAAGTTCCGAACACGCTAGAACAATTATTAGTTTGTCTGCAGGGTCGTAGTCGCGAGCGAATGTAAAGGAAAGCAAAGTACCTGTAATTGTTAGCAATTTGGCTGGTGAATAGCCTCAGACATGAAGTTGGCTTCCAGTTTCACAGCATTATGCATTAATAATCAGGATATTATAGTACTAAAGAAAAGGTGTTTGTTCGATTCAACCAAAAAAAGTAACATTTTTCATCTGGTCAGGTTCCGCTCCGGTCGGGGATCCTTCCCAAGGAATCTTGACCGGACCGTTACCGATGACTAAAAATATGTAATTTATATTTGACTGGACAGTGAGTAAGCCGATAGTGTGTACCGAGCCGAAGGAAGTGACACGCAGCCACGCGAGCACCGTTAAATAAGGAAGTTCATTGGCGGGAGTTAACGACGGTATTATGACGGTAATGGCGGCTCGGATACTCCGACGCTGACACAACGAACCAACCATCCAATGAACGAACGAACGAGCGAGCGGGCGAACGAAAGTCAAAAACCATGACGCGCCATGGGAAAAAGACGTAGCCGGCACCGGCGAGAGAGGAGAGACTTTCACGTCGTTTCCGGCGAGGAGTGAGCCGTCTTTCCTCCAAGATTAACAAGGTCACGTACGCCAGGGCGAGATTAATTATCGAGCTCGCGAACTGCACGATGTAAGACGAGCCCCGAGCCACGCCGGGAATACTGATCGCATACGCGAGCCTCTTTCACTTTAATTGGAGAAACCAATTTACTTCGCGGACCGGAACAGAGGAGACTGTTTCTGAGTGATTTAACTCGGACGATGCGTAATAGTTTCCGCTGCCACTCCGCCCGGTGTCAAGGTGGGCGATAAGTCTCCTTGAGACTTTTAAGCAATTCTAGTCTTGCGAAGGGTGTGCGGATACCCGAGCGTCGGGTCGGGATCCCTAAAGTTAGCAATGCTTGGGTATCCAAAGCTGCAGTCGGGTGGAGTCAGATACACTCACGTGATAATAGCCAAGAACATGAGTGGAGTGGTCGAAAAGAGCGGGTCGGCGAGTTGCAGAAGCCTCCGGTCAAAAAGGCTGAGCGGGGCCCCATAAGGGTTTGAAAGACAGAAACAGGCGTGGTAGTGGGCCTCGAGGGACGAAGAACTAAGGAGCAATGCGAAAAGTGGAGTCCTTCATAAGCTTGGGCATCAACTGCTTGGTAGAGGGGCGGTAGATTGAACGTCCCGGGGGTGGGTGTTTCCGGGGTACGCCCTCGGTTTTAGCCTCCTCCCTGACAAAAGAAGGGCCCCATGAGGGTATCTGGGCTGTGGGGTTTTTAGTGGGTAGTGCGCAAGTCCTCATCATTAGGGGGGAGCTAGTGCGTAAATGCATTTTGCCCAAAAGGTACACTCACGTGATTATGAGCCAAGAACAGGAGTGGACAGAGCCCGAGAAGTAAGACAGTCAAGAGAAGTACGGATAGCGGGGCCTTGACAGCTCTTAAGGGCATAGAAAGGAGAGGAAAGAGCTAAAGAAGTCCTAGACGTGCGATTTTTTTAGTGGGTATTGGGGACACCGGCCATCTGTGTCCCCCGAGTCTCACGACTACTCCCTTCTGGGTTGTACGTATACGTATTTTTTTTTTTATTGAGAGCTTAATTGGAACTCCCCATAGGGGGTTATAAAGCTATCATTAGTAGTATACATCTTATAGATAAACATTAGTAATGTAGGTACAGCAGAACACATTAAGTATATGTATAACACATTAAGTACATAATAAAAAATTGAAAAGAAGATGACATGCCTGAATATTCGGTTCATAAAGTAACGATCTGATATTTAAGGGTGGGAACGAATTGAGCTTCCTTAGTTTTTTCATAAGATCAACTCTTTGTGATTCCAATAAGGTACATTGGCAAATGATATGGTTAAGATTTTGAACCTCATTGCCGCAGTTACAGTTGGAATCATTTATTATATGTAGGCGTGAAAGAGATGCTGCAAGATGACAATGATCTGCTCTACAACGATTGAACGTTACAATAAATCGTCGTGATAAACCCCTGCCCAAGAACCATGGTGCAACCCCGTCTCTAATATAATACTGAAAGTATTCCTTGCCTTTAAACTGACCCTGCTGCATTGTGAAATCGCTAGTACTTTGTCTACATTTGTGTTTAAAAGATTCCCGTAAATCAGAGAGGGGAATGACAATACGCTTATCAGCTTGTGTTGCCAACTTAGATAAGGCGTCAGCCTCATCATTTCCAACAATGCCTGAATGGGGCGAAAATGTAAAAGTTAGTCGTTATATTTATCTTTGAGTTTTGTAGACATAGCAGAGCACTAAGAGAGTCGGTAAGTATTTTATTTTATTAAAAAATAAAGAAAAGGTACACTCACGTGATTACACACTTTACGGATCCTCTAGTCTGACGTCATATTGACTAGTTTCGAGACTAGATATCGGTGCAATGATTTTGGACAGTGCAGAAGGGTTAAAAAGAGGGACGCGAGTCCGCGTAAGTGAAGGTTCGCGCCGTCGCAATTGGGTGTTCGCATGACAGCAACTTTCGAAACCGAAACTCTGAGAACGACCCTCTGTCGAAGGGTTGCTGTCGGGTCTAGGGTCCCGCACTGCCGCGAGGTAATATCCTCAAGTCGATAGGTAGCGTAACGCTCGTAATGAAACGTGCCAGCTGGTGCTGCGCGCGTATTGCCGGACTCTCCGGAAGACCGAGGGCCCGCTCTGGTCACCATCGAAAATCGTAAAGCTAGAAATTCTTCCAATCGCGGCGGGGGCGTGGAGCAACGGTCGAGGAGAGGACGAAGGGAGACGGTTCGGAACGACGAGCGCAGATAAAACGCGGGCAAGAGGAAATGGATAGCGATTCTCTCCGCGGCGTAATGCCCGGAATATTCATTAGACGATTTGTCTTCCGGTGTAACGAAAAATCGCGCGGCCCTCTCTTCGCGCCGCTAAATTATTCCCCAGGATTATTTATGATTTTTACGAGCGGACAGCGATTAAATTGCCGGGTCTTAAGCAGCCGCGGCACTAAACCGCGTACCGAACGGAAACGGCTCCCGGAATTGACCAATTAAATCCGAGATTTTATTGAGCCCGCGTTAGACCAGGCTTTTTCGAAATACCGGAAGACCGGACGCATTGAAAGTGAACGGGACCAATCCGGTACGGGCCACGATATTGCCGACGATCGGACTTCGGTGTTAGGCTATCAGGTGGCTTTTAGCGGCACTTCAAGCTATAGTGGAGTTTTAACCGCTTCAGTGCCAGGGGTCGTTTGAAAAACCACATCGAATAGCGCCAAGCAGCGCGGTCGAACTGTTTTCTGAATCGTTTCCGCACTAACGATTGAGTATCGCGAGCAAACGCCGCACAGTGGTTCGGAATCCCTAAATTCGGGAGAAAATACGGCAGCATCAATACGTGAACTTCGATTTGAATAAGGATTGGTATACCGGGGTTTTTAAGCACGTTCTGGAGGTACAATGGGAGACAAAAGTACAAGAAATTCGAAATCCATCAATATATTGGCAATAAAAGCCATTCTGTAATGGTTACAGAATAAAAGAATACTGTACCCTCTGTAGCTAGATAAATTTTGAACATAATTGATTACATAATTTTTACTACATATAAAAAAAAGCTGGAGTTTCTAGTTGCGTTTTTTCAAGGTTTAAATAGGGTTTGAAGTGGAATTTTATGAATTCTCCATAAGATAACGTGTTAAAATGCGCAAACTTTAAGTTGCTCTAATTCTTAGACGGTGCAGTGAATCGAACCCAAACTTTGGTAATTGCACTAATTTACTAAGGATTGTATCTTGTCAAATTTTCAAAAATGTTACCTCCGGAACATCCTTAAAGTCGCTAATTACAGAAAGATGGCTTATCCAAAATAAAGTTCATCCTCGAACGAAATTATACAAAACCATGAGTCAAAATCGATTGAGAAGCGGCCGGATTGTAACTTGTTCAGCAGCGTTGCAGATAACCGCGTTGTTTTCGGAAACGCGGAAGCGACGCTGGCGCGCGGCGTCGCGATGCTTAACGCCGCGCTAATCTTTGACCACGTAAATATTCGGGGGTGAGTTGGAGTTGGTATTTATGGGCCCCAATGAACCGGGCCGCGTGCTTGTTATCGTGCTGCCAGCAATTACTATCGAACGATATTTATTGAGCATGGCTGACCGAATGCAAACTCCACTGACGTGCCGATCCGTTTTTATCTGCGCGCACGCTGCAACCGCCGGCCACCCCCAACCCCGTCCATGATTCGTTGATTTGTTGCTTCAGATAGAAGTAATGTATCGGCGAACATGATGCATCGATCGTTTTTTCCGGACCCTGGAACCCGGAACGATCGATTGCACAATGGGGGCGCGCCTTTTGTTCCGAATCGAATGAATTTTTGGTCGCGACGCAAATAACCGGTGCACGTGGTTAAGCTTTAATTGCGAACACGTGATGCGCTCGAGATAAAAACGCGGTGATACCGTTTTGCGTGCAACTGTGTTGTTTTAATTAAAGTATCGCCGGATTACACAATTCTTCTCGCGCTCGCAATTAATTGCACTATTTTATTTTGCGGCCGGGCATTATCGCGTTCGTTATCGACATTTGTTTTGATCGTTATCCTCGCAGTTACACCGGTTTATTTAGTGCTGCGTATTCGTTACATGCGACGGTAAAAGCAGTATAAATTTCTACAAATTTGCATGTTTAGAAATAAATTTTGAACAGGAGGAACTTCAATCCTTTTAACCCTTTGCACTACGAATAATTTTACAATTAAGTGTTTTATTTGAAATTAACTTCAAAGGGCAGTTTCTTGACTGCTATGGATTTAAAAAAAATTTGTTTAGTAATTATATTAGATATAGCTCTCAAACTTTGTTGTGATTTATATTTATTTTTAACTAAAATATAAATAAAGGAAGAACCAAATACATACAAAAATCCGTTTTTATTATATTTTTCTTTCTCTGATGTCGAGTCACACTCGACAAAGGATTGCAAAGGGTTAATAATAGTCTGGGTGGTTACTTTTTTCGTTAAATTGGTGATTATATCGATCAGGCTTTAAGGACGTTACTTTTTACAACGCGAATAGTTTTCTATCGAGATCAATTTTGCCGAGGCTTCGTATTTCCAGGTAATTACTCCAGAAAATAAATTTCAAAGCAATCATAAAGTTGCTTCTGTAAATAATCATTATTTTGCCAGTCGGCTCGCAGAGAGTTTACGTCAGGTCGTGCAGATTGCGTGCTTTCGGTTAGATCACCGTAAAAGGCTGACGTAACTAGAGGCAGCTCGATGACCATCCAGGGACGAGTTCCTGGTTTAAAGTTTCCCACGCGAACTTCCCTAATCAATGTCCCCCGCCAGTCTTCGCTGAGCTCAAAGAAGGATAAACTGTTCCCGACCTAATTTACTCGATATCACAAACGACGACGATATCCTTCTCTCAAAGACGGGAAGGATATCCTCGCAGGCATATCGACACTTGGACGGAAAGCGTCCAAGTTTCGATTGGCCGATATGAAACGCTACCGGCGCTGGCTGATGTCATCGATGATCGATAGAGCTCGAGCTAATTCAATCGATACTTCCAAGCTTTTAACCGACACCGTTTTCGATGATCCAACTACGGCCGCGTCAAGAGACACTCTGTTTCACTATAATTACATTTCAAAGCGTCATTGGACACATCGATTAGCAGCCGAACATCTGTATCAACCACGCTCGACCTTCAAACAACCTCCGACATTTCGGAAATGGCGAGGCGAACAGGAAATTCCTCCAAAAACGCGTGGGAGCTTGCACTCTGGAATTTGCACGCTCCAGTTCGAGTCTCTCTCTCGCGCAGTTATATTCTAAAAGTGATTATTTTACATTGGTTTATAAAAAAAAACCAAGAATTGGACCGAGTTCAAACTTTCAATGTCGCCTTCTTCCTCCGGATATAAAAGCTCGCAGATATACACTGCTGTGCGAAAGAAAGAAGCACCCGGCCGTATTTAATAGAAAAGCGTAAAAAATCAAATAAGAACGCGGTAAGTTTTGAAAAAGGATTCCGCAGTTTAATTGAATAGTTCTGAGAATATGTATGCGTTATTGCGGACTATCTAATACTTTAAATGCAATAAATCATTCATAAACTTTGCAACAACAGTTACTTTCCACCCTATACGATAGATGCCTTATTGTGCGGACCCTCTCTTTGCCCCTTTATATGTATACATAAATTTCCTAAGGCTCATTGTTTATACCTTTAGAGTTGTATTCGCAGAAATGTTCCTCAATATTGTCAACCTTAGATTCTAAGATATCTTTGTATTGTTAGCATGCACATAATAATCCCATGTGTGGGGTTTTATAGCTTAATAAAATAAGAAAAAATGCAATAAATTAATCATTGTACGACACAATTTCTACATAAAGATATTGTTGGTCATTCTATCTTATAATTATACTGGTTGCTTCTTTCTTTAGCACAGTCGTGTGTACACAAGAATGTGTCAAGCGTTCTAACAACCATGTCAAATGCAAATGTAACTAAAACTGGCGCGTTACACGTCAGTCATGTTCCTCGTCGCGGTAAAACAACAGCCAAGAAGAACCCCGTGATCCACTTAATCATTGGCTACCGGCTATGCTTCCCTTAGAGATCAAAATAGACGCACACATCGGGAGCCGGTGTACAATTAATACCAATCAATGTCAATATAAAACGTTAGGTCGACGGTTTCTGTGACGCCGGGCAATACCGATGGCCCAGTTCGAAATGTCAAGCCGGAAACGTCCCGAGATATCTCGGGTCGACATTTGCCGGGCGAGGCGAAAACTGTGCGAACACGCCGTTACCATTTTTAATCCATTTCGCGTCTCGACAGCTCGACGAATCGTTTCAGCCGTTCGGCGGAGTTTGGCCGATCTCGGGCCGACCCGGGACCGCGAATCCAACACGCGAAGCGTAACTGTTGCGCGAGAAGGAGACGTTTCTGTAATTCACACGCGGGCCGAGGCAGTTTTTCATCGGCCTCTCCCGGGAGCAATAAAACCTGAAGGCGAGGGTCCCCAGCCTGATACTAAATATATCCCGGGATACGTTGCCTCGCTGCGAGCTCGTTGACTCCTCGAAACGCGATGTTACAGCGTTCAGGAATCATCGGGTTGCCCGATGCTCGTTCGTCTCGCCAGCGTTCACTTCTTTCGAACTCGTAATGGCTAGACTGCGGTTCTTTATGCATCTATAGCAAAGTTGAGTAGACGAAATACAAAATTGTTGGACAATTTTTTAAACCGAAGACGTCAACATATGATTTCCTCCTCTATTAAAATCATTAAGGGAAGAAATAACATTCGATTTAGTTTATATTTCTTGCAATCGATGCAGACAATTTTTATTTTGCATAAAGATCCGCAGTCTAGTCATGGCATACGCATACAAAAGTATGCACTACATTTTTGTATACAAATAATATATATATATATTGATCTTTTCCCCAACTAAGTACATATTAGGTTGGCAACAAAATTCGCGATCCTTCGTTTCGTAATTCTTTTATTGTGTCGTTATAACCTCATTCAGTGACCATTCCTTTTGAGCTGTATATCATTGGGAAGCTCTGAATTTTTTTAGTAATTTGATATAAAATACTCGTGCTTAAAAAATACATATAAGTGACTTTGTTTGAGAAAATTTGGAGGTCGCGCGAACTTACTAGCCAACCTAATACATTGTGAGAGTTGGCGAAAATCAACAATCTTCATGCAAAGTATCAATTTTTGCATCGATCGTGAGAGAGAAATAATTAGACAGTGATCCACATTTTTCTTATAAATCCATAAAATCATGCATCGAATACATATCCAAATTTTACTTGTCTCCGTAAGCGTTCGGAATTGGAAAGTCAGCCAATTAAAAAGATCAAAGTAAATCGATAATATAGCATGATTATAAGAAACAGAGAGAATGGAAGGGATATCATTGTGCATTTCGTGTCTAAAACGAGCATGAGTTCGGTGTCAGTGATTGATTGGGTCGATCAGAAATTTCTATTGTTCGAGATCAACGGAACAATGCCTCGTTCAGACGGACACGTATAGAATTGCAAGGCATTTCGGTTTATTAGTTGCGCAAACCGCGATCCCATTCTATAATATCTACATTCGCACTGACCGTAGCCAGACGTCAGCGCAGCTACTCGAGGCTCGATTATGTTCGCTCAATTAGACTAGTTTCCTTCCCTCGGTTGATGCGCCACAGGCAACAATAGGCGCCCGTGTAGCCGCGTGAAATATCATGGCTTTCAAATTGGCTAACTGTTCCACCTAGTTGTGCCATAAACGTGAATAACGTTGCGGCGTTAGTTAACGTTTATCACCCATCCACTAGCTGTTCTAAAATAATAATAACACATTTTTATTGCACCCGTGGCAAATCACGGAACAACGCCGACGGAATTTTACTGCCAGACCACGGGGGTTTTACGCGTTTACAACGCGCATTCGTTCGCGGAATACACAATCGAATAAATATTATTTAATGCTATTGCATGGAAACTTTGTTTTACTTTGAGCACGCTGCAAATTTTAATGCGGCAAGAATGTTCTTTGAAATTTATATTTGAAGAGCGTTCATTTCAATAGTCATTTCGGCAGCTGCCATTACTTTCCTGTAAAATCTCCATCAACGATGCAACGAAGCTCGCTTAATGGAAATGCGTTCTAGCTTGTTAGCGAATTAGAAGCGCTCATTCCTCGAAGTTCGCGAATTGTTGGAAGCGCTAAGTCATTCTCGAGATGAAGCTTCGGCAATGAATTGTCGAAGAGAACATTACTATTCAAAATAAATCATGAATAGTAATACTGCGTGTGGCAAGTAATAACGTTCTAAGACAGCACCGTATGTTAATATAAAATAATACAATACTTAGACGGAAGATCTTTATGCAAATTAAAAATTGTCTGCATAGATTGCAAAAGAGATAGAAACCGAATAGAATGTTATTTCTCCCTTTAAAAATTTCCTTCGCGGAGAAATCATATATTAACATCTCCAATTTTTAAATTGTTCAACTATTTTCAATTTCATCTACTCAATTTTACTATAAATGCATAAAGATCCGCTGTCTAGCAATACATACTGAACGCGCGAAAAGAATATTCGAATCGGTGCTCGACTTCAATATTTTATTTACGCGTGGGAATTGTTATCGTCACAAAAGCGCTCCGAACTCGATGAAAAATATTTTCCAATACGTACAACTATTACAACTAACGTTTGGTCGTCGATTCGACCGATTACTTTCCGCCCCATTGTTTCATCGTTCACAAAGAGCAACACGCAACAATATTTGAACTGCGACAGTGGATAAAGTTCTATTGAAACAAATTCGCAGCTGTGATACATAGGAATGGTAATTGAACGTCGTCGTTCGGAAACGCCATAAATTCGACGAGAATTTATTCCGCGGTCGGGTCAATGAGAACCGATGGCTCCCATGAAACGAGCACCTGAATCGTTCCGTTGTTCTCGCGTTTCCGTGAAACTATTGTAAAGGTTAATAGTTAGTTGTCTATGCGGTCGAGTTCCGGCAGATTTTCGTTGAACTCGTGCGCGATATCGTGTTCTCCGTGTTCGAGGAAGAAAGAGAGAGAGAGAGCCTGATACGCACGCGTCCGTATGTTTAATTCATGGCGATACATTACTCATTCATTCATGCGATCATGCAGAAGGCACTTCCGAGAAGAATGCCGTAACAAGTTTCTGGAAGAGGCCCCGGCTCTCCTCTTTCGTACGCTGGTTTCGCTATGCACGAAGCCTCGAAACGGCGCTAAGAGGATAAAAATCGCCGGTAAATCTCTCCGGAGACAAAATGGAAGCACCGGCGTACTCTCCGCGAATCTATGGATATGCGAACGAGATCTCGGCTCGATGCATGCTTCAATAAACATAGCGAAGCGCGTGTACTATTCGGATTCCCAAAATATCAGAAAATAAAGTTTTGCTTGCCTTTGCAATAAATCTCATAGGAGAAAGTACCATTTTTTGACAGTAAGACCCAAATTGAATAAATACATATCGCCGCCTGAATGTAAGAACTAGGTAACTTACAATTCGTTATTTTAGAGAAATTGATGGAATTTAATTATATTATATTTCTTTATCTTAAGTGGAACGATACACGAAAAAACATCATTTTGGATTAAAAAAGATTTTTAATCTTTCTTTTTTGCAAAAAAAAAACAGAAGTTGCCTACTTTTTAACACTGCTCACTAGATTGTAGATTACTTTGATAAGTTACCTAGTTTTGAAGTTACTTGATTTCTTCTTTAATACGGAGTAGATAACTAAAAATGTCCAAATTTCAAGTTGCATACCTAGTTCTTACATTCAGGCGGCGATGTATACTTTTTCTCGGGACCTACATCGTGGTAAAATTTGTAAAAAATTGGATTCAATGCATCCCTGTCGTTTTTATGAACTATTAGGTTATCCCAAAAGTTTCTTTCGGATGTGTTCCTTTAATGTTGCTACATGAATACAAACAATGCGATAATCTTTATGTTAATGTACTTCTTCATATGAATTTGCATTATTGCATCAATTGAAAACCAACTTTTGGGACAACCTAATATTTATTAATATTAAAGGAACACATTCCGGAAGAAACTTTTGGGACAACCTAATAATATAAAACAGTGACATTTAGTGGCCCGTAAATTTAGTGTCAACGACCGAGAATCGGAATAACATTTACACAGAGCCATTGCGCAGTCACCGAGGCACGCGCGGCTACCGAAACAGTTCACGGGACGGAAACGATCGGCAAACTTGCGTCGTATTTCTAATGAAATTACCGAAACCCAGTCCGGGATCGGTGAAACTTACTTCTCAGCGGCGCATCGAGGGATTGCAGGGAAACGAACGGCCGCGTCAATTTCCACGGGCAGGTCGTTGGATCCCAGACGCTCGGCTCGGCTCAGCTCGGCTCGGCGTGACTTTCGAGCGTCCAAGCCGTGCACCAAGATTAGGTGCACGTTCTGGAAACGTTGCCAGCAATGACGGCCCTCGAGAAACGGGAGAATATTTCAGCAACCAGGCGAGAGCAACGTTGCTTATTATCGCGAGATCCGCCGGCCGCGATTGTTAAACGGGCCAATCTCGTGTCTCATATAAAAAAAAATGCCTGATATTTCGGAATCCCTTTTCGTTTTCCATTTGTCTACCTCCTCTTCCAACGAACGTACGGTTTCACGTAACTTGGCAAATGCCAGAGTAAATACCGGAAATGATTGAACTGCTTTCAACTTATCAGAACCGTAAATAAAATACGCTGGAATCTCGGTTGCGCGAATTAATCAGAGGGACCTGGACGATCGGGTAATGGAATAATTATAAAAAGAATTTCAATTTGGAGATTTCTAGTTATATTTTTACCACGCTTATATATTAACTTGCCGTGTTGATTAAGCGTCAAATCTTGTAATCGAATTTTAAACCTCTTCCCATAGTCCAATCTTGCTGAAATTTTGTACACACGCTTGCTCCGATGACAATAAAAGTAGAAAATATATAAAAGAAACTTTTTAAAAACCACGCTTATATTACAATGCTCTAAAAAGGAGAAAATATTTTTCTTTTTCTTGGTTCTCCATAAAATACCGAATCCAGTTAAATGATTAATAATATTTCTTCTGTTATAAAGTTAGTGTCTCTCTCTCGGTGTATAGACAGAAAAATTTAATATAAATTTAAATAAAATCCATGACATTGGAGAGTGACTATAAAAATAAAATCGTGGAGCGCGAAACTATATTGACGTAATCTTCGTGGGCGCTCCACGCTTTTATTTATAGTCACTAATATATCAGGATTTTATTTAAATTTTTCTATCTATATATATTCCGATACTAATTTCATAACAGAAAAAATATTGAACTAATTGCTTAAAATTTTGGGAAAAAATATTATTAATCATTTAACTGGATTTGGTATTTTATGGAGAACCGAGAGAAAAATTATTTTCTCCTTTTTTTAAAGCATTTTAATATAAGCATGGTTTTTTTAAAAGTTTTTTTTATATATTTTATTACGAAATTTATTTACTAAAGTATTTTGCAGAAATATCTATAGTTTAATCGTGACACCACAATTTCTACAATAACGCTGCACACCGACCGGAATCGTGGCACGAAAATTCAATTGCGCCGTTCTCGTCTTCTTTCATCGTTAATTATTTTAATAACAGGTGCCTCAGTTTGTACAGGTACTCCTAACAGTAAACAACAACGGGCGGTATTCATAAGCTTCCAGCTCCTTCCCATAATTAATCATGCATGAAAGAAAAAGGAAACCACGATTCAATCCATGCTAATTAAAAGATATCGGTGAACTGTGAATGTTTCGAACAAAATACGTTGTACATACAATGATCTACAATTTTCTAGAAAATAATTATGTGCGAAATTTGAAATGGGACAGCCTGCATATTCATTTTTGAAGTATGTAAATACGAATACTCTGTACAGCCACTGTACAAAAGCATTTTCTCTCGGATTAATTCCGTTCAATTTGTTTCGGTGTAGAAACGAAACTCTTGAACTGCGAAAACGATGCCGCGTTGCGAAACGAATTTTCTCCCACGAGCAGAATTTTCTAAAGATCGATCGGTGCCCGAGCATTTCGAGCGTCGATACTTTCACCTAATCGATCGACGGACCTCGTGATTTATAGAGATATTAAAATTGCTGGTTCGATGGTGCACTCGGCCGGCGCGGCGCGCGGCGCACCCGTAATATACCTCGCCAGCGTTTCTTAGCGTTTTATCGTGCTTATTTATGAAACCAGAGGAAACGACACTTCCGGCCAGAAACCGCTGGGCTATCTCCCGTCCCGGCATATCGACCGTTCCGAGCCTAACCCTTCCCTGTGACCGAAATTTCCTCGTTTTTCCTTCTACCTCTCTGAACGCGCTCAACAAGAGAGTTCTCGCGAGCAAGGGGATGGTAAAACGTCGAATGAAGATAACGCTAGTGAAAAAAACAAAAAGAAGAAGAGATGCTTTAGATGGCACCGATATCTTTCACTGGCGCTGTACAGTTCGTACAGGGCGATTAATATTAGACCTACCGGAAGAGAAATGCGCGCCTTTCTCTCCGGCTCTGATAGGGAGACTGATTTTTTTCGGACGAATAACTTCAATTTATTTATGCGCCGCGATAAGCTGCGCGGAATGCGAAACACTGCGTTCGTACACTTTTATGAGAGATTGCTAACTCGTTATTATGGCTACTTGCGGTAGGAAACATTCCTACCCGATAATATACGTCTTCTGCAGAGTTATTAGAATTAATAGCCTGTTTGGCTGACAAGAATTAATTCCTCTTCTTTCGCAGAGATCTACAGGAATTCATCTAGGGTAAATGTACTTATTACTGCAGTATTTTTTCCCAATGTGATTAAAATACCGCAGTAATTAGTGCATGGCACTTTTTCGTCCGCGATAATACGTACAAAATGTCGTTGATTTTATTTTTTAACATTAAACCTGTCAGTGCCGGTCGAATGACCGGTTTTATATTTCTCATCTTAGAATTATTGAAATTATGAAGTTGCTTTCGTGGAAATTGATTCGATAAACTTCTTTATGCAAGCACATATTGTAATAAAAATAAATAGAACATTGTCATTTTTGTAAGGTAGAACATTTTAATCGCTTTTAGTGCTCGGTAGGATTGTATCAGATTTTATTCTAAGGAGACTTCGACAGCATATTGAAAAATCATCGAAATCGGTGACTGTTCCGCAGTTTGGCCACGATATTGGCGACTTTCCCTGGGCATCTTACCCGCTCGTCGGCTTTCATTTATTTAGACGGTGTTCGAACGGCTGGCTGCGAGAAATCGTCACGAACGCTCCCGGACAGCCCAATATAATAGTTCACCGTTCCCCGTGAAATCCTGACTGAATCGGGTCGTATCTTATCGAGCGGCAGCGACAGGCCGGTCTTTGAGCACGAACCCACGCCAAAGCAGAAAGAGAGTATCGATCTGCAACATCTGCGACATCCTCGTTCGGCTGCTCAAGAATTATTCAGTTCACGAGTCTCCGCGTCGCTACAGGCCGCCTCTTTATTTCGTCGAGGTCTCTCCACCCCCCTCGGGCCTCTCCGCCCCCGCAACGTTTCCGCTGCCGGTGCCAGAGATCACTGCAATGAATACGCTATCGCTTGTTACTCGAAACTGCGGCCGAATGTGTAACATCCATCTTGAACGTTCAACGAACCTACTTCCTCTCCTCCTCTTTATCCCTTTCCTCTCGCCGTTTCCTCAGAATTTCGAACCCGAGTAGCTAGATTTTCAGCTTAACTCGACCCCCAGAGTGCTGCACCGATCAAACGTGCCATTCTGCTTTTCGAGTTTATAAAAATAACTTTGTTGGGTGAATGCACCGGTTCTATCGATTGCCACTTGTCAAGGGTGATGAACCGACCCCTACTTTCCTGTTGCCACGAGTACTAGGAGAACGTGCCCTCGCTTTAGTATGTATAGTCATCGTTTGCCTCATAGTGTAGCAGTCTTCATATGTTTTATTGATGGTCGAGTGAAGTGGAGTACACGGAGTGAATATATCCAACACTAAAGTGATTAATTCGAACGTCTTGCGACGTTCGATGGATTTACGAGAAATATAAAATTTTGTAATTGTTATAAACTGAATTTACTTTCTTTAAAAAACAAACAGAATAGAAAACACACCAATACTGGGCGCATCGGTTCCCCCGAGTTTACTCGAATAGCGTTTCACCTCGAAGCGTGACGGATCAGTTTAAAAAGAAGTTCTCACTTCAACAATCATTAACACTAGAACTACCACACATTCATTTTAAAATTAGTTTGCAATATTTCTCACAAGAAAACTCTACTGGACGAGTTACTAATGGTTACAGTTGTTTTTCTTTCGCTACCAGTCTCTCAGCCTTCAATAACTGCTCGGACTCGAAAACTCGAAAAACGGAGTGTCTAGATGCATAATCTTCTCGGATAAGCCTTGAATCCGCGTGTTTCTGAATACCTGCACGCCGGAGCTCGTTATTTCGGGTCACTTCGACCGTGAAGTCTCTTTTAATAGACTTATAAATTCCAGTCCGTCCTGATATTGCGTAACGACGTCATTTGCCTCGTAAACGCGAGCCATTACGAGGCGACGCGGTGCAATTTCTTTGGCAGAGGCGAAAAAAGACATGGGGTAGGGGAGGCGGAGCAGCGAGAAAAATGTCACGGCGCAGGATGCCCACGATTCCTCGGAATCCTCCTCGAAAGTGGGACACGCGTTCCGAAAATTAACCTCTCTTACGACCCTGCGCACGCGGCTGGGAATCATTGACAATTCGAGACACGGCGCGGCGTCTCTTCGACACGATCGGATCCGTGTGCACTCGGCTAAATCACAGCATCGAGTTTTACTTAATTAACGGACTCCCGGGGACCGGATCGTCCACCTTGCGCCCGGGGATTCCAATTATTACAACAGCTTCTTGGCCGTGAAGTTGAAAGTTTCGCGCAGTTTGTGTGATGCAATTAGTCGAGGAATCGATGCAAGTTGCTCGAAGAACTGGGGATTACGCGTTTAATCGCGGGAGAGAGGAAGAGAGAGAGATATATATAAATTGGAAGCTATGGGCGAATTTTCCGGACGATTTAACGGCGAAGAGAAGAAAAGTTCTCGCGAGATTATGTGCTGTTGCCTTTACCAATCACGGGGATTGATAAATTTTCCAATCACCGTTTGAGCGAGTGTAGCGACCGGGGAACAACACGAGCAATGGGAAACGAATTGCTGCAGAATTCCGGTAGATGTAATGCGCTGGGCGGCGTGTTTGCTTTTCGGGGTTCCGTTTTCCAGCGAAGGATCCTTTCGGATACCCTGAAATTGTTATCCGTGCCTCGAAAGGAAAAACACGAAGGGCCGGATGCGGTGAATAGGACACTTCTACAATGTACAACCAGTCGACGAATTCGGGTACCCTGGGTCGAAGTACACGCGATTCAAGAGTTACGGGGAAGCTATAGGTAGCAGATTGTCGGGTTTTATTGCCCAGGGCGAGAGCCGCGTCGGTTCGTCCCGTGACAGGAGCAAAGGCAACGCGTTCTGTGTGTGTATATATCTACCGGAGGACCGAAAACTGGCACGCGCTGTAACCCGCGTCAAAGGACGCCAGATCGCGGCGCGGCGTTGCGCTTCACTTTGTACGGTTTTTCTCTTTGTGCCGGGGGTGGGCCACACCGACGTGCCCTTTTTCGCCGATCGAATCGCACAGGATAGAATTCGGTTGCCGTTACCGATTCGGGCATGATTGGCACGCGTTCCGTACCCGTGGATAAGGCTTGATTGCATTCTAACGGCGGAGCGCGATTGCCGCACAACGAATTTTTGGCATGCACTCCCTGCAAAAGGAAACACACCGGCTTCCTGGGCGATGCGGCTGGTCTCTTCCCCTTTCACTTGTATGTACAGGCTGCACAACAAGTATATAGCTGGTCGTAGCGTGATTACATACGTCTCTTTAACGATACGCCTATTGGAAAAGATAGTGCAAGAATGTCCTTCACCTTCACTTTGAAGATCAGACTGATTGTTTCTTTGCATCGAATAGTACTATTGAAGGGAAACAAGAGTCTCCAGACAACCGTTTTATTAAACAACGACTTCAAAGTTTAAGCCATTTGATTCTGTCTAGAGGGTGTCGCAAAATGATATAAACCTAGAGGGGTGATTCTACGCGTCTGAATCGATGGGGATTGATAAAAGTCCATGCAAAAATGTCCTCGACCTTCAATTTCAAGGTCAGACTTACTATTTCTTAGCATCGTATAAGCCATGGTACGAGCCATGGTATAAAATGATTTTAAGAAGGAGTAAAATCATTTTTCAGACAATAAAATGATTGAAGATGAAGTAAAATAATTTTTCAGTCACAATAAAATTATTTGAAGGAGTAAAATCATTTTTCAGACAGAATAGAATTATTTGAAGATGGAGTAAAATCAATTTTTAGACAGAATGTAGAATGATTTTAGAAAGGAGTAAAATCAATTTTCAGACAGAATAAAATGATTTTAAGATGGAGTAAAACAAAACTGGAAAAAATCGAGTAAAGCAAGATGGAATAAACGTCAAGTGAAAACCGTTCTCTTCAAAAATGACTTCAAAGTTTCGTAAAATATTTTATTGTCTACAGGGTGTCCCAAAATGGTATAAATTTGTTTTATTCGAAGCCTCGAAGAGAGCTAAATCGTCTGCGACATCTTGAGTACGAAAATGGGGTCGGCGTTCATCGGAAATCGTTGGGGACGTGTGTGTTCATTGTATTATTGTTTGCCAGGTTGTGAGTGAGACAACGTTTCGTTTAGTCAGAATTCGACCTCGGTGGTTTCCGGGCCATCGGGATGCACGGTGGAAATAATGAACGGGACCCGAGCAATTACGTCGTTACTCGCCGAGACATTGCTGCTGCTCACTGAATCGCCTATTCAATTAGGAAGCCGTCGCGTATCGGTAAACGAATAAATGAATGCATGCTAATCGGCTCCCTTGATCTTGGCGGCGATAACGGCGAGTAATCGTGCCGCGCGCATACATGTTCAACGCGTTGCCGATGACACGCGATACGCGATAGAGTTTATCAGATATCCAGGATCGAGTGGATCGAGCTGGGGCCAGTGGTGGATTTGATAGAGGATCACTTGAGAATTCAATTGGGAGATTAAGTTTCGCGATAGATGGTAAATTAATGAGTAAGTATATATATATACGCGTTCGTTCTGTTTATTACGGAATTTTTATCAGCGCGGTGTGCTTCGCAAGCAACGATTTTGTGTCACGGAAAATTGCATAGCGAGCACAGAAAAATGTGTGAAGAAAAAGAAAGAGTTACATGTCTGCAGGGTGTCTTGTTTGAAGCTAAAAATTATTTGAAACTAAATTATTCTTGTTGGGAATAATTTTTGTTTAAGTTGGTATGAATGTGGTAACCTATGTATAACGTGAGGAAGAATGGTTGGTGCACATGAAAAATGATCGGTACCGAAGACTTGTAGTAAAATGAAAATAAAACTTCATTAAAACTAAAATCTTAACAATTACAGATTTTTCTGTTTTTTTTCTCTCGGATGATCGTAGATAGATAAACATTTCTGGCGTAAACATATGCACTAAAACTATTAGGTTGTAAAGAAACAAATCCAGGATTTTTGTTCCTTTGTTTTAATTGCACTTTTATATCAATAAATATTTACCTTAATTTAATCAGTTATATGTCATTTTAAAGCTTGTTTTGCAATCTATTTAATTATGCCTTTGATGTTTATATGCCTTTCGCGTTTTGACACACATGCTGAAATAAAATATAATATAACAAAAATTTGAATAAAATTAAACATCAAAAGCATTATCAAATAGAGCGTACAGCAAGCTTTAAAATGACATGTAACTCATTATATATTTATTGGTATAAAATTGCAATTAAAACAAAGGAACAAAAATCCTGCATTTCTTTCTTTACAACCTAATATTTGTATTAAAGAAAGTTGAAACATTTCAAGGTTGAAACATTTGGTGATTGACAAAAGAGTTAAAAGACAACATTGCGTCATATGTTTCAACAAAGATTTGCCCCTGTGCCAGATGGATCGACACCGTTCTGCGAATGGTGTACACGACCGTAAAAGAACTAGTAAGAAGGAAGCACGCGTACAAATAAATCGGATTATTATTCTTATCAATTTCTCCATCTGAGCCATTCAACCGCGACAACAGTTTCTCCCCAGGTCCCGTTCCTTCGATACGGTGAACACGATTCCGCGCTAGGATCGAGTTGTTCATGGCGTCAGATACGAATCCGCGATATCGTCGAATCAATGCAGAACGATTATAAAGGAGGGACAAACTCGATTCCACAGGCCGCGAGGCAGGATTGTTCCATCTATGCAGACGGTTCTCCATGGGTATCTGGAGCACGAGGAGTGCACCGACTCGCGAGAGTATTCATCCGTAAAGTGGGCCAGCCACTGTTTTTGTAATTCGCTCGCTGGAACAGCCGAACTTTTAGATAAAAAGTTTGTTAGCCTCGCTGACGTTCGCGAGAATTCAGCGCAACGGCTCCGTGGCCGCGATGCTGCTCAATTCGCTCCTGAAAACGTTTCCTTCTTTTGTCCTGCCCCTTGCGACCCCTTCTAAGAGGATAAATATAGTGGAGCGAAGATCGCGGATAGCAACGAGGCGAACATCGCGGCAAAACCAAACCACAGTGGGGAATTCAGCCTAGGAAAGTCGGGAAAAAGTCGATTTCAAAAATTTGCGTAAGTAGAACAATTTTTGCTGTTCAACGTAGTTAAAGGTCTGAAGAATAAGATCTCCGTATTGTTGTTTTATTTGTACACCCGTGAAGTACTCTACTTCATCGAAACTCAAGATAGTTTATAACAGAGTGCGTTCTTAACCCCTTACCGTGTTTTAACGAGTCACACTCGTCGTGAATCTTAAACAAAGTTTAACAAATATGAATGTGTTACGCCTTTCTTTTTAATTGAAAAGAAATGTATTCGTTTGTAATCAATGTTTAAAGATTAAAATAAATGTAGCCATACAAAACACATAAATTTTCTTTGCTCTTCTACGAAATTTTTTGGGACAACGACGTTTTAATCAATGTAGCTGTGAAGAAAATGATACGGTAGAAGAAGAAAAATGGTAAAATAATAGATCTCTACGCTAAGATAGTATCTCTTCTATATACATATAGCAGTTATAATATTATTTTCAGATCTTAAGTCTACCATACGTGTTTTATTTGTTTGGAGTTCCCATAGCGAACGTTCTCGAACATTCTGCACGTGTTTTCCGTCTTGTCCGCCAGTGTTTTCTTGAAAACGAATCTTGAAGGTCTAATTGTGGTTCTTGTCGAGAGCCGGCCGTGTTCCCAATTTTCCCCGGGTTCGAGCTTAAGCTCTTCTTCCGTAAACTCGGAACTTCCGATTTGTTTTTCTATCGAATAACCTATAAACTCCGAATTCTTCGGGTAAACCGAAACTTTCCCCGCGGAGAAGTTGCCTTCGAACTCCCAATTAAATATCTTCCTATTCAAACTCGAAGCCCTCGATTTATCTTCTACAGTAATCCTTCAAGAGTCCTATGTATCTTTGCTCGAACTGAATCACGAAGTTTATCGGAGAACCGTCGCGTCGTCGAACTAGCGATACGATTTCACAGAAATTCGGAACGTTCGTTGCACTCGGACTTCATTTTTCTGAGTGGAACGATTGCATTTTCGACATTTTACGCGAAATGTCGGTGTGACCAGGTGGCTTAAAAATGTATTTTTGCTGGAAAACGATTTGACCGTTTAACATCGGCAAAGAGGAAATGTTGAACGACGTACTTTTTGATATTAAAAGTCGGGCGAGATGGAATGAAAACATTCAGTGAGATTGAAATGAAAAACACTGCGTTCTCTCGTACGAAGAGCTTCAATTTGATTTGGAACATTCTGGTTTTAGAAAGATTCGCCTCGTCGGAAATGTACCTCAAATACTTTTTGAAATTCGTAATCCTCGAATATCCGACGTACACTTTCAGTTTACAATCGTTGTATACGTATATCAAACTCATTAGTATTTCTAAAGCAGTACGTTCTAGCCATTACCATTCAAACTTCAACAAAACCACGTTATTGGAAATACCGGGACTGTAAAAGACTGCAAGCACACAGAACTCATTAAAATTCCTACTCGCATTCTTGTAAACACTAACGCATTAAAATTTCAATATGGAAACATCGTGGCAAACATCATGACCATTAAAATTCCCACAAAACCACGCTAATGAAAATATCACGCATTCGCGTTGCGACAAACACCAGGATGATTAAAATTTCAGCAAAGTTTCAAGCCGTTTCGAGTTTTTATACTGGAAACTGCAGAAATTCTACGGCGACGTGGCAACGGGACTATTAAAGGTTTCAAGTAAAACTGCCGATTAAGTTTAACTGAAAAAGGCTCGAGAACTTCTGCAACAACCATACACCGAACTCTTCAAAGTTTCAACGCGTTCACGTTGCAACGAACAGGGCCGCGAAAATTCCGATGAAACCGCATTAATGGAAACACCGAAGCCTCGGACCGTTTGGAGAGCTTACATTGTGGCAAACACCAGCAGGCCTATTAAATTTTCAAGGAAATCACATGGCTGCAGTCGGGTTGCACGCGAGTCCAATCCGCACTGCTGTGAAAAGAGGTTTCCAGTGATCAATCACTAGCAGAGTCGCCAGATTAAAGCTCCCACTCTTTAGGATATTCCCTTACGCTTCGGCCACGGCCCGATCACGTGACACGTTTCATCTGTTATGCACGTGTCACAATGACGCGTGATTAATCCGGTACTGACAGAGAGGGGTCAGTTTTTTCCCTCGATTCGAGCCTATTCCTGGCGACACTTCACTTTAGATCGCCAGAGGTGCGCGAGATCCCGAAAATTTCGGATCGGGTCTATCGAAACTTAACCCTTCGCACTTGGAGCTATTTTAATTCGAAAATCAAACATTTCTTCCTACCTAAAATAATTCCAGACATTATGAGTTTTTTATTTTATGAATATGAAATTGATATAATACCTCGTACAATACTTACAATTAGATGATCGCGTAAGTTCGTGCTCGGTTTGAAAATAAAATTCATTGTTTATTCTTTATTGTCTATTCCTTATTAATCAGTCAGTCCCGAAATTTCGTGTACCCGACCCGACCCTTATTTTTTCGGGTTCTCGTACATCGCCATCAATCACCCGCCCGTGATTCAGTAAATCGATCGGAACCGTGGTGTCGCGGTGTCCGCCATTCATCCGTCGAGACGTCTTCGTCGACTTTGCTCGCGTACAGCAGCAAAAACGAGTCGCTCGAAAAACGCGACACGGATGCGTAGCGAAGGCTCGTTAATCCTGGTTGGGTTCCGTGGCTCGCCTTAACAGTCCCACACCGTGTACACAAGGTAACAGAGAACCCGACGAAAGCAGACGAAAGAAGAAGTAAAAAGAAAAGAGGGGAAGAAAACGGAGGGGTTAGAACGAGACCGAAAGAAACTGCTGGCTGGAGAGAGGGGAGCAAACGGAAGCTTGATATCTCTCATCCGACGATGGACAGTAGTTTAATTAGTTCGTTAGCCTTTCCAGTTAACTTGCCCTTTCCCCTCCCGCGCTCTTTGTTCCCTTTCACCTGAGACCCGAATGATCGACCCGCGCGATCCACGGATTCGCGAAACCGTTCACGTATCTGGGAGCCTTGCCAAAAGTCGCGCTAGCAGGGGCGGACGCGGTGTGTACACACCCCGGTATGTTGATAAATATTGCGGACGTTTTATGGGGGATCGATCGCAGACCGTGGTACGTGCGGTATTTTTGTGTACCGTGTGGCCGGTAAATTACATCGGAATGACGAGAGGATCGCGAGGAAACGGGAGACGGAGACGGAGAGAGAGAGAGAGATCCCAGTGGCCGCGTCTTTTATCGCAGAAAAATTGGTTAGACTGGTGTGATGTGTCTATGTGCCTGAAGCGCAGGTCCGAAAATAATCTTTTAATCGCTTGCCGCGTGATCGGCGACCACAAAAATTAAGCAATTCTTTTTTCAGTATGAACGAATAATTTATTGCTGTTTTTAGACCCGTTACTGTGGCTATTATCCCTTGATTTTTACGCAGTTCGCGCGACTACGCAAAACAGACGATCGGTGCGGCGAGAATAAATTTTGCCGTGGAAAATATCGATGTAGACACAATAAATATTGTTGTGTAAAATCTGATGATATACGACGTTCTCAGGGCACACACGAGCACCGGCATAATTACGGATAAGAGTCGCAATAAATAAGGAACGGTAGCGGCGTGTATAAAGTCACCGAGACGAGAATAATTCCTGCATAATTCACTCGTTCGTGATACGGGGCGGAATAGCATTCTCGCGGTTCCCAAATCGACGCGGCACTTTGGAAGGAAATCGCGGATACCATCGAGCTCCGGGTATCTCTTTACATATTACACCCCGTAGAATCGGAATAACCGTTCGGAGAAGGGATGTTTGCCCCGAAAATACTCTGCCTTGCCTTGAGTTACGAGCCATTTTATCGTTGCCTTCGGCGCGCGCGCGCGCACCATGCGACTTTTTTATCTGGAGAATTTCTCTGTTTTCCTGCAGCGCGAAAAATCCGAGCTTCTTTTGCTGGAATTTAATACACTCATCAAGCTCGTGTTGCACGCATATTCTACGTTTTCATTTGTTCCTTTACAACGGCGTTACTTGCCCATTTCACACTAAACCTACCACTGTACGTTCTCTCATTGTACATTCGTTGAAATTGTAAAGATCCATTCGTAGGAAATGATTACAAAATTTTATTATGGGGGCTAATATTATACTCCCTCTGTCCTATAATAATAGTAGCAAGTGAATAAACGGGAATGGTTCTTAGCGGAGCCTTCAATCAAAATCAATGTTTCATGACATCTGTCATTTGTTTTGGAACATCATAAAATTTTCCGGTTAACCTAATTATTACGAATTATAAATATTTTTCTAATTTTTCATCCGCTGATCGAAATCAATTGTTTTACTTCAGTTGAATATCAACCAATTGTAAAAGTAAGATGAAAAAACAAGTTATGCTGGAAGCAATGAAGAAGGATGGCTTCAATAATTTTAAGCTCACGCACATAGGGAAAGCAAAGCGTCGCAGCCAAGGGTCCTACCTACAAGTTTAATATGCAGTAACGAAATTACTGAAAAATCTAGAAATATTTTTAATTTATTGTTCAATGTAATCTAGTATTTTTTATAACAAATGTTGAGTTCTACATTTATTTTCGGTAATTATTTACTTTAAGGGCTTCCTCACCGATTTTGATGATCTTCACATATGTTGTCAAGGTCATCATTCTGAACAACTTTTTCCTATATATGTTACCGCCGCTCGATTTTAGTTTTCGAGATATTTGCAAAAAACTATTACTAATACTGTATTGAATTTTGTGCATTCTTGGACGGTCCGTGGCAACGTGTGATATATATATAGATATATATATAAATATAATATAAAATATAGAATAATAATATATAATATTATAAATAAAAATTTCAACATCTCGAAAAGTGATCGGAGTAGGTCTGGGTTAGATTTAAAATTGAAATCAATAATATTATACAATATATTTTTTTATATGTGTTTTTATATGTGTATATAATATATAATATACAATATATAATATATAATGCACAATGTATAATATATAATGTACAATGTATAATATATGATATATAATGCATAATATATGATATATAATATATAATTTATAATATATATGATATATAATATATAATATATATTATGAGAGTGAAACTCTGTTTTCTCTCATCTCCACAGCGTGTGTAGAAGCAAAATGTACACAAATGCCGCGCCGGGACAACCTTACGTTGCCGCAGAGCGTGCAGAAATACGACAAATTCAATACAGTATTAGCGATAGTTTTTTGCGAATATCTCGAAAACTAAAATCGAGCGGCGGTAATATGCATAGGAAAAAGTTGTTCAGAATGATGACCTTGACAACATATTTCAACGTCATCAAAATCAGTGAGGAAGCCCCTAAAGTAAATCATTACCTTATTTTCTTATGCTACTATTATTATGGAACAAATTAAATTCTTCAACTGCTACTACATATTATTATGGGACACCTGGGACTGCTACTAAAAATGCAGTCAATGGGGCATAAATTAATAACTTGTAAACATGTATCAATTCAATTGATCAAATATTTACATAATTTTCTATTCTCCTAATATCTTTCTGCAAAGTGGAATTAATTTCCATCCACCAATCCAATAAAAAGCAACGTTAAATGAATCGGTGAAGTAAAATGAAGGTGTAACAGACTATCAATATTTTAGAGTTAATCCGCCGTTTTACAAGTTGCGAGAATTAGATTAACAGGTTAACTCCAGAACAGCATAAAGTCAGCATGATTTATCCAGGGAAAGCCGCGCACAAACATAAAATCGAAGTGATTTACTTAGTGAAACAGAAATTAAGTAAAGATTTATTACAGCCGTTACTCTCTCAGCTCAATATATAAACTAGACAAATAACTCCGTCATTCCCACGCGAATAATAGCATACTCAACATCATAAAAAGAAATTGGTTCAGCCTACTGTTCTGTCGAGAAAACTGTAGTAGCGCGCAGTACATATCTATCGAATACTAATACAGGGTGTTTTACCTGAATTCAACATCTTGATATTCTCGCTCTTGTTATCATATGAAGATGAACTTTGTTCTTTTTTTTTTAACGGAATGAAGTATTTTTTAATACATAAATTGATGTGCAGCTGGACATAAAAAAGTACTAACATATGTACAGTTACTCGAATTAATATTTGAATGCTCTATAAAAGACGATAACTTTTTTAATATTGTGCTATACGATTTTAACTTTTTTGGGAAGCTGGAGCAATTAGTTTACTACAGGATGTGGAAAGAACTTTTTCAAAAAATTTCAATTGATCGGAATTGTAGAAAAAATACTAAAAGTTGCATTTTACAACTGTTTTATGTGGGCTCATATCGAAAATTTAAAAAATATGAGTAACTGTAGCTGTGAATATAGCTACATGCGCAATTGTATGTTTCCGAGTATGTAATGCAAATTACGCTGCCGAATAATGCAAATTACGACTCGTAAACGAAAAAATGGGACTTTTGAGGGTAATAGCGCCCTAGATCGATCTTGTATCTAGCGTTTTTGACTACTGAAGAATCCCATTTTTGTATTATCGAGAAATCAGAACGCGATTCCCGCACCCTCGCAATCCTAAAAGGAGTCTCCACCACCCTTAATAGATTGATCAATAGACTGCGGGTCTTGATGTAAAA
Organism: Lasioglossum malachurum; assembly: GCA_028455605.1. Lineage (NCBI taxonomy): Eukaryota > Metazoa > Arthropoda > Insecta > Hymenoptera > Halictidae > Lasioglossum > Lasioglossum malachurum. Next base: position 19,617,296 of record CM052311.1, read on the forward strand.
TAAAAAATGTTCGCATTGATTGCAGGACACACGAGCCAAATAAAAATTGCATTCTTCTTTTAATTATCTTGTTATGAGCTAAAACTAATACATTGATGCCCTTAAATATTTTTTAACATGTCCACAGCTTTAAATTGTATCTACCCATTTTGTCATGAATGCATAAATTCCGCAGTCTATTGATCAATATTGCAGCAGCATTACTACACAGTAACAAGCAAGAAAATGGAACGACCTGTGCCGAATAAAAATATTCCCATACCAGGCATAACTGGTGTTCAATCTATGCAGAGCATTTACGACGTCGTAATACTAAAACCTACCGAATAGAATAGTCCGCGGCGTTGACACTGAACGGCATAAAGTATTCACCGGTTTGGGGACCACGAGTACGTTAAATGCCGCGCGGTGGCCATTTCGCAAAGAAACCTCCGATATAAATATTTTTCAAGGGGGATTTCCGTTCGGACATTCATGGTCAGACGAGACGTACGTCTCGCAGCACGGTCTGTACGTGTCCGAGCGATACTTCGACAGGCCGTAGTCACAAAAATAAAAGCTACATCCGTTACAAACTGAAATATTAAAAGGCAACTGTCCGATACGGCCACACTAATAATTCCGTGAGTGGCACTTTCGAGCCGGCATGCGGCAGCCCGGTATTAGCACATTTATTACAGTCATTCGGTTGCGAAATACGTTTGTCGTGAACCGGGACAAATCGCAAGACTGCTGTACAAGCGTTCATATCGACAGTAACACCGATGCTCGAAAACTCGAGGCAGTTCTGGCGATTTGCATGTTTATCCTCGCATCATTTTTGGAAAATAAGCACCGTATCATATTCGCTTCTCTACTTCGAAACACGGACAGGCCAATTTCTGCCCCAAGGAAATTACAGTAGACTCGCGTAGACACTTGTGCATTTCATTGTAATAGCTCCACATGCCTCAACGTCGCAGACTAATCAATTCTGCGTATATTCAATAGCCGCGGCCTGTCCCCGCGAACGTTTCATTAAAATGACTAATATTAATTAATCGATGACCCCGTTCAGGCGATTAAGATAGAAATCCGCAGGCTGGTAATTAGTTTGGTGGATAAATAATAACAAGATAGGGTATCGGCCGGTCCCCAGTAATTAGTTTCGCAGATAAATAACAAGATAGGATTCGCGGTCTAGTAATTAGTTTGGCGGGGGATATCGGGTGAAAATGAACGGTCGGCGAACCGACGGCAATCGGTTAAAGGAACGACGACGTCCGGGGCACGCGTGAAATATCGTCGGCGCGACGTCGGACGTGTACGTCGCACCCGGATAATACACGCCTGCAGCATGCCTCTTAAGTACTTTGCACTAGATACCGGTGAAAGCATTGCAAACCAGTTGCCGCCGGTCATAATATCGTTTTATTTATTGGCACTGCCGTGGCGAGGCAGAGGCGTGCAATTGTATATACGAACTGCACCGACGCGACGTGACGGGCCGCACAGTGCGCCTTAAGCCGCGTTCACGCTAATTGCGGGGAAACACCTGTCGCCACGCTTGTCCATCATTTTCCTTCAATTTGACGGCCGGGCCGGGGGCTGCGTTTCTTATTATCGGCTCGTCGCGTGTGAAACGCGCCATTTTAGAACGCAAACCTCGCGAAGCGTATGAAGTATCCGCTCTTCGCGGTGTATTTGCAAAAAGAAATACAGTAAATCCTCTATAAACGCAAAAGCCTCGGGGAGGTTCAATTGCATTTTTCAAAGGCCGAGCCGAACGTATAGAAAGGACAGCGCGCGCGTCTCTTATTTTCCCATACGCTGTCCTTCCTCGCGCCCGAAACGCGTTCATCGCCAATTAAAACACTAAATACAGTTGAAATTATATCGTGTTTGGTATTATTTTAATCAGAAAAATGCCCCAAATATATTGGTGAAAGTTCCATAAAAAAATAAGTAATAACAAAAAAGATTTTATCCCAAGATTTTAGGAATAGAATTTAAGTATTATTTTCCAAGTGAAAACTTTTTTAGGCGCACCGCGTACACAATTGTTGGGCGGCGAATGAGTCTGATCCGTCACGCTCCGTGGCGAAACGCCGCCCGGGTAAACTCGGTCGAAGTTTTCACTTCGGCCGTTTTCATATCGACAATTTATCGTGGATAAATATTATTTATACGACTGACACGTAAAGATATAAAGCAGGATTGGACACTCTCCGGACAGACCTCGTAGGTCGCAGCGAAATGGAACAAGGCGACGAACAAGATGGTCTACTGGAGGCGGCCGGAAGTCGTTGTTATCCGGGATGTTCCGTTTATTAAGCACGGCAGGATTACACGGTTGTTTCGCCGTCTTTGCTGCTTTTTATCGAGGTCGAAGGAGTTGGCGATACTAAAGGTTGATTTACGGTAGCAGCCCGGTAACGGTACGCCGCCGTCGTCTCTACGGTCATGGTTCTGTCGCAGAAGGCGGGATCCGCGATATACTGCCAGTCACAGGCCCCGGCCATTCCTCTCGCCACTCGCGAGCCTAATTTCCCTAAGCGTATTCAAGCTTCAGATCCGGTGTACGGTGGCCACCGGCCCTCATTAAATATTATTCATCGCCGCTCCGTGCGCGACGGCTGTTCTACAGCATTCAATGTCACTTTGAAGTACCATCATTGTACAATGATTGGACTCTGCTGGTGATGATTAAGTACGCCGAGCTCCCTTTAAACTCCCGATGGATGTAAGAGGGTGTAATGTGGCGTATCACCTCAGCGAAATACGTGCACGCGGATTCGTTTTCAATCTCCGTGTGTGCAATCGATTGCGCACACACTGATTCAAATAATGCACAAGAATAAAATATTAGATGTAGGGAACGTGATCAAGAGATCTCATCGTGTTCCAATCGTAACGAATTTTTCCGAAAAATTTCATCTCGCGGGGAACAATGTCGCAGCCGCGCGTGCACCTGCTGTCTCGAACGTAAACTTCCATTGCAATCTCTCATTTCCTTTTGGCGAGGATGAACGGCGCGCAGGGAAGCGACGATAAAAGACAAGAGAGAAGACGGACGACCTCGGAGAGGTGTCACAGCCAGATGTTAACGATAATATTTATGAATTTTTCAAGTCCACCCTGCCCAGATGATTGTACATACACGAGACAAGACGCACGTTCTGCTCGCCGAATTCGAGAACAGCTACACACACTGCAAACATTCTACGGGGACTTGTTAGATGAATCTTTTACGCTTGCAGAAATTATTCTTCCAGATTTTCTCGGGAAGAAGCGAAGTTCTTCATTACTCACCTCGCGGGAATTGTGTGATCTCTCGAACGAATTGTCGCGAGTATGAAATTTACAAAAACTAATTTCGGTACTCTCGGTTAGAAATGAGAACATCGCAGCTCGTTTGGTTACAAACCATCAGTGTTTATGAGAGCTCGTTTTGTCGGTGATTTCTCGAGCGCGGGAGTTAACAAGATCCGATACAGGTCGAATCGAAATTCCCGGTGAATCAAATCCAGGAGCACGGGGAAACGTAATTATCCTGGTTACTCATCCCTTAGAGGTAATTCGCCAGCGAGCCAACAAAAACTATTCCAAGCAACCAAGTTCGCCGGCAACCATGTATCTTCTTAGCGAGCACAAAGGCCTCAACTTCACCACAATTATTCTCGTTCAACGTTGGAAAGAAACCACGGGGGCGATTCCGCGGGAGGAACGAGCAATCTTCATCGAGGGTAGTTTCGCGAAGTCTCACAAATCAGCTGGACGCGTGTAACTCAACGTAGCGCTGTGTACTTTACCGAAATAAACGGAATTTACAACCCGGCGCGGCGTATCGTGGTTTATAATGTCCCGGCCGACGGAAAAACTTTCCGAGGGGGTTCGGGCTAGGTTAGGCGAAGTGAACTAAAACAGTTTGAAACCTGCCGATGGAAAATAGAGAAACGAACAGAACAATCCAACGAATGTTAGTATTGTATTTATTCTATGGAATAGTAAGATTCTAGTATTATTTGCTGGTTATCGTGTTGCACTTGCCTTGGTGAGTGGAAAGTTTGTCTTCGGAAGAAATCAACTTTCTACGGTGTATTCCACATGATATCCTTCGTTGATTATTGACACCCTGCAAAAAGGAAATTGAATTAGATTGCGAAAAACTGAAAATACTTAGCGTAAAGGTACAGATATAGTGGAGCGGTGAAGATCGAAGATAGCGACCAGGTGAACATCGCGGCAAAAATCAAACCAATGTACATACTAATTGTAAGATGAATTCGACACAATATACGGAGCTGTTGGAGATGGTCTTAACACCATTTACAGAAGAAATTGAGACTGAAAATCTCATTTTTCAGCATGATTACGCCTCAATTCATGCATCGAGACATACAAAGGAGTGGTTAGACAACAAAAATATGAGGATTTTGACATGGCCAGCTTGTGCGCCAGATTTAAACCCAATTGAGAATCTTTGGGGAATACTTGCAAGAAAAGTATATACATGGAACGAAGCGTGGACATCCATCGAAGTAGAAACTCTTCGTACTTTGATTTCGTCGATGCCTAATCGAATTTTCGACGTTATTCGAAGAAATGGAAATTGTACTAAGTATTAATTTCTAAATATAGAAGCAATTTTCGATAACCTTGAGGTTATCTAATTAAAAAACGTGTGGCTTTATGGAAATTTCGCAGTTCGTTTTTCGTTAAACCATATAACTTTACGTTTTTCTGTAAATAAATAATATATCTATGAATGTAATCACGTAAATGGTTTCTTTTATTAATCCTAAAATGCTATCGTGCACCAGATTCTCATTACTATGACATAACTATAAGCTTCTACCAAAAATCAGGTAGCTTTATGATAATTTCGGGCAGTGTATAGTAGTATGTATATTTAAATTCTTCAAATTTGTTTACTGTCACAAATTATACCTATCCATTTTTATCATAAATGCATAAAATCCACAGTCTAATGAATAGTACTAAGAAGCTCAACCGCAATATAAAACACGTCTCACAATATTTGTTACATTCCTAACGACACAACAAAAATTTATTTTGGCACTCACTTACCAAATATAGTCGTCGATGCAATAATTTACAGGCTGACTTTCGCAATTACAACAGCTTCAAGTGCACAACAAACAAGCGAACCACGCAGAAAAAATTCGCTCTCGAACCGCGCGGATAAACCGCAGAGGAAAGAAAGAAATGAAGTGCGAAGTTGCGCCGGGTTTCTCGCGTCATCCAATTAACGAGTGACCCCCGGAACATCAATTAGCAAATTATTTTCACGGTTTATTTCGCGGCGTTGACGAGCCGTGAAACGTGGTCGCGCCGCGGTGCCATGGGCCGAAAGGAATACGGTTCGGCGGCCACGTTTCAACAAGGACGTACAAATTACTGCGGCAGGCATTGAATAAATTGGTGGGTTTATTGGTCGCGGCGCGCGGCTCAATTATATCACGCGCGGCCATTCCAGCCGCGATAATTCATAAGTCGTCGCCGTCGGCCTCGCGAACGTGCCGTTCAAGTATTTTAATGGCTCCATCGGACGTCCTTTCGGAATCCGATATCGCGGCGATTAAGTCGAAACCAGCGGAATCATATCGAATTGACTGGCTGCAATTTTTCCCGACCGACAAAACGCGGACGCCGTTCATTCTTCCCGTTCACTGTTCAACCTTCTTTCTAATCGAAATTGTTCTACGGCGTCCGCACCTTTCACGTGTTCCGACAGGAACTTAAAATATAAAAATTCCATCTTATTAAGCAGTCTGTTACTACTACAAAAAAGAAAGCAATGACAGTGACCGACGACCAAAACAATCGTTGTTAATAAAAAAATTCTTTCGACTCGAAAATTTGATCATGCGAGGTTTCAAGAATATCGAGATTGTGTTACTAGCAAGTTCTTCTATCATAGTGGAACTGAGTCGACAGACACTCTTATCACTATCTTATCATTATCGGAAGTATGTACATCATCTTGTAAAACTCTTAACGCATCTCGGTGTACGCGGGCAAACAAGATGCACTTCTGCTAGCGTTCGAAAGTTTTAAAATCGTTTCCTACTCGTGAGTGCCACGATTCTCGAAGAGGTGAATAAATTCCGCGAAAATGAAACGTGCGGAATGGAATCGCGCGGGTTGGCCGATAATCGCGGTTTCTTGCCGAGGTGAGCGAGAGCCGCGGCAAATCGATAATAATATCCGCGAGGCCGCGATAAAACAGCGACAAGGAAACACAGATTTCTTTCTTTCCGCGGGTGGCAACGCGTCGGCGGTCCGTTCGTGTGCCCCGCGAGAGGTGTTAATTAGTGCTAATTAATTCGAGCGTATGCTAATCGCTACTAATTGATTCTATGCTAATTAAGCCTTTTCGAGGTGATTGGTCTCTCTTTTCCTCTATCCCACTCCATCCCTCCAACAGCAGCAGCAGCAGCAGCCGCCACCGCATCGAATGTCGGGACACATCGGCCCTGATCGATAAATGATTAAGTATTCAACACGCGATAGGGAAGGGAAAAAATAGCGGACGTCAGCAGAAAATAGAGCCGACCTGTAGATTCTGTCGGCGCGGAGCGTTGTTGAACTCTAATCGGAACGAGCGGTCGACCAGGGCAGGTCTTTTGGATGTTTAATGCGCACGCTGCGCTGCAACGAACGTGATCCGAAATCACTTTGAAATGCATATTGTACGCGATACGCAACGCCAGCGATGAAAATACGCGGATAATACGGTTTCCCTTGCGGTTCAATGAAATCAGTTCCTTTTTTCATTATTCCAATTTTGTCACTCCCTTTTGTCGCCTCTGATGCAATCTCTCTTCGAATTTGTTCGCGTAATCCCTATAAAAAAGTTTTAAAGTGCTACATTATATTAGGTCCACTTAAGGGTGAATAATAAAATAAAAATAAACATTTTCCACCTGAATTGCAGCAAGCCGGAGTGACATAGAAATTGATTTACTCTCTTAATATGTTCGACAGGTCGAAAATAATATAAAAGTACTTTAGAATTCGTCAAATGTTTTTTATGTTTTAAATTACACCTACCGATTGTTGTCATAAATGCATGAAATCCGCAGTCTAGTAATAGTACATACGATTGAATTTACAAGAAAATATGCTGGTTACAAAAAAATTCAACATTTAAAAAATTGTAGTTCATTAAAACATTAGTGGATCGTTCTTCCTAAGTTCTGGATCGTAAAAATATACACGCCCCACTCTCTGCTTCATTAAACGTAGAATATACAACGTGAAAAGTGCTCGAGTGACGCCCTCGTCGCGCGCACGCCCTTAATTAGAAAAAATGTACTTGATCCAAAAACTTAACAAATCTTCCGGGGCGCAAGTCGTTCGCGTGTACGAAGATTATTTTTTTATCTCGGCCCGGAAGGTTCTCCAGCTAGCGACAGGTGAGGTAACGGCCCTATTTTCGGGGTCACCGTTATTACACCGCGCAAAATTCTAGCAAATTAAGAGCGAAGGGCCTGGGAGCAAGAAGCCGCGTCGCGCGGAACTGGGGTAACGTTAATCATCCCGATCTGTCGCAAAAATTAATACGCGCTCCGGGAGACCCCGTATCAGCCCGGAAGCTATTAACCCGGTAAAACTTACTTCTCCTAAAACTGGGTTAATCATCTGTTCCGTGATGCCAGCCGAATCGCACGATTCTCGCGTCCTAAATCCGCGAATCCTTGGGACACGAGTGGTGCAGAGGGTCGCGCGAGCCTGTAATTAGACGTTAATTGGCCCGCTGAACGGATTTTCCGATCCCAATCGATCGCCCATGCTATTCTGGCCCACGGGGTTCCCAGCGATCCGTGAAACCGAACGAACTTCATCGCCGGCAGGCGTTTTATTTCGCACGCGCGTATAGCTAGATGTTCCGCATAAATATTGCCAGGAGGATCTACGATTAACTCTGTAATAGAATTATTTAGCGTATCAATGAAAAAATTCATTCATCTTTGAAAATTGGAAATTTTGTTCATTTCTAATTAGATTCCGGGTCCATCTTCGAGCAAAGCTTGAAAGTTTCGCGCACCATAATGATCTGCTTTCAGAAGATGGCTGTTAAAAATGTCGAGATGGATAACGTACCCACAAATCATCGAGATCAGAGGGTAGATGACTGTCCAGCAATTTTATTATAGCAATTAATCTGACTGGAGTACCGCGGTCATAGCCATTTTTCTCGCGATAAGAGGGTTGTAGAGGGTGTTTATTTTCGACAGCCCCTTCAATTCGAGTCTAATCGCGTTCAGAAAGCGGAGAAACACGGCTGCGAGCGCCCCTTGTCCGGGGAACGGCGGAACAGTCACGTCCGTATCGTAAATATGGCTGAGCTCGAGCACTTTTGACAACAGTGACCCATTTAGTGTCAACACGGACTACCGAAATCTCGTCCTCTCCGACCTTCGGGTCGGCAACCCTAGCCGTGTCGTATCGACGAGCAACGCCCGTGACATCGTGCCGACCCGAACCCCTCGAACTTTCCGACCGTGAAAACTCGAGAATCCCGAGGACCGGACTTCCGGTATACGGGAAATTTTCACAAGTGAGACCAGACCGACAGGGGCCAGACACCGACAGAGAGTTCCGCTCACAGGGCCGCGACTAACCCACTTTTCAACTTTCACCCGGATCCTCGGGAACTTAATTAGTTCGACCCGCCCGTATGGTCCGAACGATTTTCCAAGCAGCCGGCCTTCGGTCGTCCCTCGTTCCCTCCACAAATATTTGTATCCCGGCGACCTGGTCAGTTCATTAATTCGCGAGAGCGGGCGACCGGAAGGATAATTGAATTGTTGCTACTCGCCGTGAATGCCGCGCCGTTTGCTCTTCCGTGTGGCTAGGACAGCACCAGCGCGAGTGGAAACGCGTCCTTCTTCATCGCGATCGCTCGTTGCTCAAATTACAAGACCCGACCGGTTGATTAAAGGCCGACGAACGTCCCGGATGGCTAATAAACTACCGCGTTCTTGGAAACTCGTCCCGAACTGACGGGAACTGTTTTTGTCCCTCCCCGTGAGAACTGTCCGAGAGAAGTGTCGGTCTTGGGGAAAAATAAATATGGTAGCGACGAAAGACAGGAAATTTGGGAAATGAGGATTTGGAACTGCTTCCGTCATAAGCTAACATATGTAACCGCGACTTATCAGTTTTACATTGATTTTAAAGCAATGGAAATTATTTTACTGTCAACCACATTGCGCATATCGGGCAAAATTAAGTAGTACATTTGAAACCTGAAAATTAAATCGCGTAAGGCAAGGGATTAATTTATACGTTGGTATATCAGGAAACAAAACGCGCAACAGTGGGAATAGAAAATTGAGTGGAAATTCCGCTTTCCTATCGCGAATCCATCATCTGCGAAGAAAATTGAAACGCAGCAATGAGAAGTATTAACTGGGGCAGAAGTATCTGTCGGATATTTCCAATATATCCACCTTTCCGGTATTTAAAAGCCCGGTAATATTGATAAAGAGGATAACAAAAAATTCGAAGCCGAATTCCTCGATATCGGCAATGGAGAAATCCCGTTGGGCTGTAATACCAACGATTCCGATCGAGAATTCCGCGGCGCGAACCGGGCGATATCGTAACCAATTTATTAACCACGATTTACATGGCCGGTGTAAAATTCTGCGTACACGCAGAGCGCCGAGTGTTCGGTGTAACTCTGCAAACAGTTCGCGACGATACGCGAATAAAAATTGCCCGTGCACGGGGGCGACGAACAATTTCTATAAAATTCCGCGGCGACGTTGGCCCGACGCGCGTTCGTAAAACCGCAATTCCCCGGCAAATAAACTTCGCCGGGCGGCGCGCGACAATAATTTTTACAGCGCGGCTGGAAAAACAAGACAAACAAAAACGGTGCCGCGGCCCTCGGGAGCGTAATAATAATTTACAAGCTCGTCCGAATCCAATCGAGCGATTCGTTGATACGCGGGGACAAGCTAACAGCGAGCCACGACCGGTATAAAATTTTCAATTCGTCTCCCCCGCGCGAACAGAGTTTCATGACGGAGCCGATCGACAATTTCTATCGATAGTAAAAATAAAATGAGCGGAGAGACGCCGAGGAACGGAGCCGAGTTGTGTCTGCCAACGAAGGAACCAGTTGATATTTAATTCGATTCGAAGTGTTTCAACCGATTTATTGTACAGAACTTTGATTACAATTTCGGTATACGAAGTCTCCATTACTCCGACACGCTTCAAAGAAACAGAAACAAGAATCACCGCACCGCTCTCCTCTGAGGAAACGTACTAAGGCGACATGCTACACTACAGTAAAGTCGCGATAGTTGTCAGGTGGCTACCCACTTCACTGCCGGCCAAGGAACGACAGCTTATGGGAAAGAAAGAGACGCGAACTCTCGGCCGGTCGGCGCGGTAGACGCAGTCATAAAGAAATAATGTCGGTATGCGATGGTTGTCCGCGCAGAACACAGGCTGGTTGACAAGTATCGCGACTTTACTGTATTTGTTCTATAAATCAATAAAGAATCGATCTAGCATTGTAGCAAAGTAACTTCTATGTTTCCCTCTTCCGTTAGGATAATCGAGATTAAATCATGTTAAGTTACCGCCGAAATAGCTTCGCTCTGGTCGGCACTCATTTTCAGCAAGCATCCCTGTTCTCTCCAAATCCTCCATCCCTCTCTTTCCAAATCGTTAATGTCACGTTAGAAGATTAACAAGAATCGTGTGTAGTTAATTTATGTCCAGAGGTTAATGTTTTCGAGTCACATAAATTTCGTTGTGCCCAAAAATCACGTCCAGATTATCGAGAGTTAATGCGAAATTAGTAGTCCCTCGTTACGGTGGTCCCGCCTGAGACCAATAACGAGTCTATCGAGAATAATAGACTGTATCTTCGTCGTAAATCAAAACGGACAATTCTCGCGCAGTTTCATCGGCGGTATGGCAGATTTTCGATGATTCGCGGCCGCGTTAAGCGTGATCCAAGAGGGACGTAAACCTCTCCGATTGGTCTACGTGCGAAAATTTTACGACCCGACCGATCGACAATTTCCGCGAACGGTAAAAATGAAAAAACAAAGGGGCAGCTATAGACGAGTGAAGTACGAGGGAGAAAAATTCGATGTCGAAGCGATTTCGAATGGCATCGGACGCGACATTATTTGCGCGATCGTTTGTGCTTCGTCATTCGTTTCTTTCGATTTTCTTTTTTTTTCTGTTCGCATCCCCTGTGGACATCGGCAGACAAGCGATTCATCGGGGAATGAATTTGCGGGCGCAAATTGGCGACGCTCCCGCCTCGGAGCTTTCGCTTTCGGGTGTAAAACGAATCCGTACCGGTGATTAATAATCCGTACCTATGCAAATATGTATAAAACTCCATAGAGGCCAATACAGGGAAATATTATTTTATTCGCGCAGCCCGCAAATTTTAAAAGTATTTAACACCTCGGTAACTTTTTCTCTAATCTATTTCCAATCGGAGTTTAATCATTTCTTATCGGTTTTACTCCATCGCAATTACGGTAGACAATACAACGCGACTCGTCGAGATTACCGGCGAAGAAAGCTAAATTACAAGAATTAATTAACGTTTCCCGAGACGGTGCCAGCGGTTGGCACAGATAACAAGGGGACGTAAATTGTTATAAAAATTCATTAACGAGCGGCATTTCTCAAGACGCCGGCCGCGCCGCGTCGGTCGGCGAACGATGAAAATTTCACACAATCCGCGTTTCCCGCCGTTGTGTATCGTCTCCTGTTCCGCATCGATTCTGTCCGTGCTTTCCTCGAACTTCCGCGGACGATCGTTAACGACCGTTACAAAATTTAATTACCGTTGAATTCCTCGTGATTAGACACGGAATTTCTCATTACGTTCTAAAGTTGAAGTTCCTCGACGCATAAACTTCTCGATTAACCGAACTACGGACTGTCCGTAGTTGCTCGGGACTGCGAACGCGCTGTTAGAGAACAGTGGACACGATTCTGCGATTCTTTATCTGACCGATGAAAAATTTATTGTCGCCTTCCATACGATGCTGCCTTTAAACGCGTCAGTCTATGATTAAGATTTGTCGCAAGATTAACCCTTTGCACTCGAAGCAATTTTATTTCGAAAATTCAGACATTTCTTTCAACCCAGATCATTTTTATTCTATGCAATCATTTTTACATTGTAGGCATCGAATTTAACCAATTTTCTCATGTAACAGATGATCTTTTCACAATTTATAGAATATAGACGAATTTAATAATATTAAAACTGTTTTAAATAATGGTGTGGCAATTTTTACTGGCGTCTCAGAGTCACCATTCGGGTGCAAAGGGTTAAGACTTGTCTTCCATTCTACCTTCCTCTTCCACGACGACTAGTCCGGTACTAGCAGAGAGAGAGGGTAACTTTTCCCCTCAATTCGAGTCAATTTCCTAGATCTGGCGACTTTGATCCGAGTCAATCCCTCTGATCGCGCGACACTGCCCACAAAACCCAACTCTGAAACGTCATCTTGAGGGGGTAGTCTCGGTTTTCCAGGCTTGCAAGGGTGCGGAATGCGCGTTCTCATGTCCCGATAATAAAAAGATGGGGGTTTTCAGTAGACAAAACGCTAGATAAAAGATCTAGATAAAAGTAATTTTCATTATTCGGAAGCATGAAGCTGCCCATGTCGCTATTTTCGTAAAGCTCCGACAGCTACATGCTTCCGAGTAATGCAAATTACGCCTCGTGAACGTAAAAATAGAACTTTTGAGGGCGATCGCGGCCTAGATTGATCTTTTATCTAGCACTTTTGATTATTACTGGCAAGCCCCGTCTTTGCATTATTGAGAAATGAGGAGGCGTATACCACACCCTTGCAATCCTGGAAACGAGTCTATCCCCTTACCACTAAACCTACCACTGTCGGTCAAATAACCGGTCTTAGATGTTTAATCGTATAATGATTCGATAAATTTATTTATCCAAGCACGTATCGCAATAAAAATTGCATGAAATCTAAATAAATAGAGCCTTGTCATTTTTAGTGCTCGGTAGTTTTAGTGTTAAGGCAAGGGATAAGTAACGGGGATAAGTAAAGGGATGAAAAGGGTCCAATTGAAAAGAAATTACTTAGAAGGTCGTCCGAATACCGTCGTGGGCGAAGTGACGTTCTTCCGCTAGGATTTCAGCGAAGGATAGCAGAGGATCACTCTTCTAGATCTGGAAATCAAATCCCATTTTTCTGCGAGGAGACTCGGCCACGCTCCATTGGTCGCGCTACAGCACTAGTCTCCGGTAAATGAGGGAACGTCGGGACGGGATTCTTCGCGGGGCAACGTAATTTCAGTAATTACGATGACGTCACGGACGGGTTGAGCGAACGACAACCGCGAAGGATAAGCCCGGTCTTTGTGCGGGTATCCGAGCACCGCCGCTGATACTCGCGCTGAGAGAGAGATGACCTCCGGAGAAAGTCTCCGTGTGCCTGCGTATCAAGCAAGAACAACGATCCGCGAGACCTCCGTTGAATACGAACGCGCCAAGATTAATCTCTTTCTCCTTGCTTCGTCTCCCTCTCTCTCCTCTCTCTCTTTGTCTCCTGTATCGTTCGTTTTCCCGTAGACCCAGCTCGCTCTCACTCTGGAACGTTATCTGGCGAGTTTTATCGCTTCAATGGCATCGATTGTCGCCACCGAGACGAGCTTTTTTAATCGCTGCTTTACGACCCGATTGTCCATTCGCGAGCATTGCTTCGAGAGGATTTTCTGGTCTCGACAACTCAAAACATTAGTATCTTGCTTTACCGTGGCCCCTGTGCAGGATGACTCTTGAATCGCGCGGTTAATTGGTTCCCAGAATAATAGAGAATTCAGTCGTGTTCGAGAAGTCTAGTTGAATGCGAAAAATTGTTTTTCTTGGAATTGTTGGAATGGCGACTTCACCAATCGAAGTGCCGCATTATTCAAGGGTAGCTCGTGGCATTACGAATGTCCTACAAATCGTCGGTCACGGAAAAACAGAGTTATGAATCGTACAGTCTGCAGTTAGGTTTCAAGCCCAATTAACTCTAAACCTACCGAGCTTTACAAGTGGCCGGTAAATGTAGCTTTGTAAAAATAACAAGATTCAATTTATTTGAACTTTGCGCGGTCCCTATTATAATATCTGCGCTACTAAATATATTAGATAATTACAGAAGTTCGTGCCCGATTTGAAAATACAATTCAATTGATAAATTTTAAAGAATACAACTTTATTAATCAATTAAACGTATAGTCACCATTCTTTTCTAATTGTAGAAAATTTAACCATTTTTTAATTTTAATTTGACCAATCTTTAACCAAATCTTCAAAATTTAGCCATTGAGTTTCATTTTCAAATCGAGCACGAAGTTATGCGATCATCTAATATATTTATTTAACCATTTACCACGTAACATCAGTATTCTTTCAATAATTCCATAATTTCAATAAACTGACAATTGTAAATAACACCACAGAACATATGTACTTCATGATTCATATACTTGAATGAAGAAATATACTCAATCGTGTTTCAAGAAAGCATCTTAGCAATTTCAATAATTGCAGAATAAAAAATCTCTGAAACCGGTTATGTGACCGGGAGTGGTAGGTTTAGGGTTAACGTTTCAGGATTTTCATAATGTTCCTCGTTATTCAACGCGATCTGTTTAATTGGACGGTATACGAATATATACTCGCTGGCGTGCACGTTTGTTTCAAAAGATATATGCGACTGAATTTGAGGAGCGGCAACACAATTTTTCTCGCGACTTTTCAAGCAGAGAGTTCTATGCGACAGGAGAGCACAATGGTTTGTGGAGGAACCCGCGGTGAACCGGAGCACAAACGCTGGGGACGTGGAAAAGGGAATCAATAATAAACTGGCGTGGTGCCACGGGCTGTAATGCGGATGTATCTTTACTGATACGTTCAATCGAAGGAAATTCATCCTACTTTCCGACGCTCCATATTCACCCGCTCGATACCGACGGCAAATTAAAAAAGTTCCGGACGTTTGCGGGATGATCAATCATTCGTAAACGAACCGATAATGCCGGTACATTCCGGGACCGAGTATTCAATATCTCGTACGATGATCGCGAATACTTAAGCAGATCGAAAATATTCTTTCGAAGGGAACGAGGAAAAGTGAAATGAGAGTCGTCGCACATTATTGTGAGTAGAAATGATACCCTCGTTACATGCACCACACCAAAGGAGTAAATAAAATGGTAATTACACTGCGGATCTTTGTGCAAAATAAAAATGGTCTGCATTAATTGCAAGAGACGGTATATGTAGAAGATTTTTTCTTTCTTTGATAATGTTAATGAGGTGAAAGTAATATATTGGTATGCTTAAAATTCTCTCCTGTTTTATTTACTGCGAACAAAATGGGGTACTTTAAAAATACAATGCATTTTCCGATTTTTACAGTGCTTTGTAAAACAGCGAATAATAAACGAACGAACGCGACGGAGAATTGATTTTTATTCAGTAAATTGTGTCAGTAAAGAAGTAAGTCTCTAGGTATGGTCAGGGGTTTTTAAAGCAGTGTATAAATTTTGAATGTGCATGAAGTTCCACCGTCTGGTTGTAATGAAAACATACAAGGCCGTTTTTCTCGGTTTAAACAATATGACCGCGACAGTGATTAAAGCGGCCCGGGGGTCTGTAACAACATTGTTTGTTACATAAACACGTTAATTAAGGTTTACGGGTTACACTTTTCACTTGATTAAGACCATCCGGTGCTTTATTCATAACTATTCCACGACGAACCGTATCAACACAATTTCATTTTCATCGGATTTATTTAAGAGATTCGAGAGTACATTTGAAATACGTTTATTGCACGACCATCCGTCATTTATTGTATTATGTATTCAGAAATACGCTGGTGACGGCGTGGACGTGGTTCAATATCGTGTTCGAAAACGTTTTCAATCGTGAAAATTACAGTATTTTTATCGGAAAATGTTAACAATGTAATAACGAACATTTCCCGTCGTGCTCCTTTGAACTGATTCATTTAATGTGTCAATATTGCCCACACATTAGAAGTACCTAAAATACGATAATGACAAGGATTTTTAAAAATTGTAAGTACACCAGAGAACATTCCCTAAAAATCTGATGAATGAAAATACTTCATGGTTCTTATACTTGAATGAAGAAATATACTCAACAGTGTTTCATAAAAGTATCTTTCTAATTTCAATAATTGCAGGAAAAAAAATCAGAAACTGGTCATGTGATCGATGGTGACAGTGTCGCTAGAATCGACCAAAACTGGTCGATTTTTCTCTCCTCTTTTCCCCTTCCACTATCCCATTCCAGCACCACGTGTGAGCATACTCCAACATCCCCCACTAAAACCATAGGCAGGACATACCCGGTACAGTTTTCTATTAGCCGTTTTATAATAAACTTTTTTACCTATTTCACTACGCTGTGTTTTGATTCCACTGCAACCGTATCCCTTAACAGTTTGTTTATTGATGCGCGTAGCATTAAAATACGTAGGCGCTCCCTTTCCTCGACGAAATAGACAGGCATCCCTCTCTCAACTCCCGGTATTGGAACCCAAGCTATAACACCAGCGATCTCCATAAACATCCACAATCAGCGATAAGGATATTTATTAGCGTGATAAAAGCAGCTATTTCGGATCTCGGTAAGCAAGGTATCGGACAGAATCCTCGTACGGGTGAACAGGTCGTTCCTGAGCGAAAAGGATCTCGTCCGGAGGATCATCGATCCCATCCGCGATGGGACCGTCATCGAGCGAGCCGCGCGCAGGTTATTGACATTGAAGGAAGCGAATCGATACACGCGAGGTGACTGAATGTCTAGTCACGGAAGTAGAATACTGATTGCCAGCATAAAGCCTATTGTGTCAGCGGGGCTCGTTTAAATATAGAGTGTCGAAGAAGCCTGAGAGTTCGGCTCTCAGCTCGTTCCTTGGGAACACGTATTAATGCGGCCGAAGCGAAGGTGCCTAAAGGCGTCGAAAGGCTTTGAGTCCCGGCGCGACGACACTAGACGCCTAGCGTCTCTCCGCCTCGTTATCGACAGTCTACCACCTACATACTCTATTCGCCCTCTAGCACGGCGTGAGCCGCGAGATGATAGTGGCTGCGGGCTTCTGCAGCCGGCAATCGCCTCTTCTCAAACGAAGTTTCGCTTGTTTCGTTCTAGGCCCGCAGATGCTGGTGAGAACCCGAGCGCGGATAGATCGTGATCCAGCTGGAATCGATCACCCGCCAACTTCTCCTTTCATTCGCCTAGTCGGCCGAAAACCTCTTCAGTCGGCGGAAATGCCAATTCGATAATGGCAGACTGCAAATTCGAATAAAAAGGATTTGAACGTGTGCTCAAATAGGTTATACCTAACCATTTGACGGCGGAACATCGTTGTAATTATAATAATTGATGTTTAGGTCGATTCGCTGCGTTGTCTATCTTGAT
The DNA here is from genome assembly GCA_028455605.1 of Lasioglossum malachurum. Classification (NCBI taxonomy): domain Eukaryota; kingdom Metazoa; phylum Arthropoda; class Insecta; order Hymenoptera; family Halictidae; genus Lasioglossum; species Lasioglossum malachurum. Next base: position 19,634,775 of record CM052311.1, read on the forward strand.
GTTTTAGATATATGCAAAGAGAGAAGTACCAATTTCATGGAACTTTTAAAGACGACTTAAAATTCATAGATGCTGTGTCAGTCTGAGACTGACTGAATCAAATTCAGGTCCCGGAGTAAATCACGAATTATGGATTTACGCATAATTGCTGCGCAGGTGGGGAACGGTGATTGCCGACGGATTGTTCAACCATAAACTGACACAATAACTCGGTAAACTTTCTTGGAGGAAACACAAGGAAGTGGGCTGATAAGGTTCAGCTGCGGTTCGAATCGATTAACATGTAAAGAATGTTTAATGAAGGCGAGTCTCGATCGGGGCCGCGTTGAGATTGAAATTTTGTTCATTTCAGCGACAGCCGCCTCTCGCCGCACTGTTCGCGGTCGGCCAGGATTTTTCAATCAGTCCGGCAAAATATTGACGATCGAGATCAAGCGATCCATCGATCGGTCCCCGCTGTGCCTCGCCTCTCGCCCAGGTGCCCGGCCACCACAACGGCTAATGGATAATAAAGGTAAACCCGCGGAGCCGCGTGTGTACACACTGTGTTCCGGGTATATGTGTAAATTGTACACAGAGGCGTGTAGGATGATGCGCCTAGCTTGATTTCTGCGTGGCACCGCTAACGATAACGGGACTTGCGTCAACATCGCTCGCACGGGGCTCTAATAATGACTTTCAGTTTTCAAAATGGCCGCTCTGCACGGTTCTTATACCATTGTGACCGTGCAACAGGCAAGCCACTATTTTTACTCTTGCTTTTATAATTAACACGCCCTGGTCGCCGGTGTGAAATTACGACTGCGTGCGACATGTAATAACTCATTCCCGCGTGACGTAATATTACGTCCTCTCGCGAACTATCGCTGGCATAGTGCCGCCGGAAGATATTATTCCGTAAAGGAACGACGTACACGGTCTATTTGACCAGAAAAAAATGGAAAAAAACTACTTTAGCGTAGCGTGTATATAGAGAGAGAGGGGACCAAGGTTATAATATTATATACTACAACATTATGAAATCCAAAATACATTTTAGCATTTAAAATATCAAATTTACCTCAATTTTTTGTAAAAAACAATTTTCTTCTAACTTTCACATATTGAAATTTGTAGGCGTCTGAATACCGTTCTTCTTTTGTTCGAAACATTTTTCCCTCAGATTATCGAGAACCCATGCAAAAGCGTGGCGACAGTGGAATATTTTAATTGTCACTTTCACACACAAGCCTTAGAACTTAAAAATATTTAAGGAAAAATATTTTATTATAGCGTTTTGGAAAGCTCTCAAAACAAGGAATTGAAGATGACCTTCATGTGATTTTCAAACGACTATCCAAGGTCAAAGCAATGACACTATTTTATGTCCTCCTTGATACCATACAACTTTTGTCTGAAACATTTTTCTCCAAAATGTTTCATTTCCGAGATATACGTCTGTTTCACCTTAAATGACTCACCCGGTATATTATAAGAACATTTTTAAATTATTACCATTAATTTTTATCTGAAAATACATCAGACACTTAAGACACTTGAAAATCACTTAAAATCTCTTTACTTTCGATGAAGTTTACTACTTCACGGGTGTACAAATAGAAAAAACAACATTGAAACCTTATTCTTCAGAACTTTAACTACAACGGACATCAAAAATTTTATGACATACGCAAAAATATAGAAATCGACTTTTTTCCACTTTTCCAGGCCAAATAGACCACCGTGCGGCGGTAAAAATTCTGATAATTGCGCGATAAAGTAACACTTTTCTTGGTGTAAACCTGAACTAGATGGTACGTCTTTTTACCTGCTTTAACTGGATGCAGCTGACGTAATATTACGTTCTTTAGTAAACTATCACTAGCTAAGTGACGTACAGCTGGGCAACGATAAATATTTCGTCTTCAGCTGTATGTTACGTCTTATCACATGTGTACTACAACCTGGATGCAACTGACGTAATATTACGGTTTGATGCAAGCTGCAGCTGGATATCAATAACATAATATTACGTTGCGAGATAACAAAACGGCACGTAACTGCAAAATATCACATGACTCAGCACTCGGAAGTGGCATTATTCACTTTTCTCTCTCTTCCGTTATTAGAAATAATGAGTAGCTTCACGCTACCATTTTCAGGCAGAATTTGCAAATTATATATTTCTGTTAACGACAGAAGCCCGCGGTAAACAGCTCCGATTCGCTCGGCTCGAAGCGGCTTTCCGTTCCAGAGAAGAAATTACCGAGCGCGCAAGTGTTAAGAACTTTTCGCACGTAATTAGACCGGACAGCTTACCGGTTTTTTGCAAAATCAATTAAGCTCCGACGGGTATTGGATCGTCGGCGAAGTAATATCGGTTTCTAACCGAACCGAGATGAATTGGTTCCAGTTTGATTCCGTTAAGAAGCTTACACAGCGGTGTAATGGAATCATAGAAACCACTGGCCGTTGTATAATTCATTATATGAAATAACAACACCGCGGGGCTTATTAATGTACCGATGCATCCGCGAAACCAACGTTATTATCTCGCCCGTCCAGCATTTACAATTACATACATAGAACAATATTTGCAAGCTGTAAAGCGTACCAATGTTTCGCAAATTTTCTTTGTCGGTATCGCAGTTTCGCGCAAGCTCCCAGGGGGGGCTAAAAGTGAAAGTAAAATGACGGAGTATCGTGCCGCAAACTCGCGGCGCCATAAGAATTTGTAACGACACCCTACAACGCCGGTTACACGCGTTAAGATGGACGCTGAGACCAGGATTACAAAAAAGTTCCGGCGTAATTCCTAAAAGTTCGCCGGGGAACGTATCCGTTAATTGTGCCGTAAACCGTGACGAGGAGTTTTCTCGGTATTGCAACAAACTCCTCCATTAACATAATACCGGAAGTCATCTTTCACCGGCTTACGGCCTCGATGCAGACGGCTTAAAGTCCCTCCCAGAAGAGTTCGATTTAATAAGGGCGAACGAGGGACGATTTTAACGAAGCTGTTTCGATACTGCATGGGAATTTTCCATTAACTCTCGCACTCGTCAATACACCGTTCATTAAATTCCTCTTTTTTCGTCTGTCCCGTGTCATCGTGTGCATTCATCTGTTCCAAAGCTTTCCCTACCCATAATAATGATAATCTCACACTTTCGGCGACTCGGCTCACTGCAATCCTTCAGACATTTTGATTTATGTACATATATCTACCAGAAGAAACGTTCCATCCTCCACTTATAACTAGTTGTGTAATCACACTGCGGATCTTTATTTAAAATAAAAATTGTCCTCATTTGTTCGAAACAGGAGTCAAATAAATTTATCATTCTTGTTTTGATAGTTGCAACAAGATGAAAAGAATACATCTACATTTTTATCTTTGAAATACGTGACATGTGGCGTTTTTTCTTACAACCATAGATATCTCGTCAGTTTTGTTATGATTGCATAAAATCCGATAAGTTCAGCGATAACCTTCCACATTTTTCTACAATTGTTTGTTCACGTTCGATGTGTCTAAGCAACTTTATTATCGACTGGCAAGACGAAAACATAACGTGTACAAATAAAACAAAATTGATAAAAATACTGAAACTATTACATACATACAGTTAATGACAATACTCTGGAAAGTATTTGAACACTGAATTCCCAGTTCTCGAAAAATTGTCGATAACTGTTATCGTTTCGTAAAAAACATTTCCAAGCTCGATTTTCAATGGCTCTATTTTCCCAATCCATTATTCATGTTGCTTCAAGGTGTTTTTACGTGATAAAGCGAATGGAGAAACGGGGACATGTTTTTTCTCGGAAGTGCTGCGAATTAAAAAGCTTCTAAAAGCATTGAAAATTCTTTTCGCGATCACGATTCAATTTTACCTCTCGAAAGATGATGTACGATTTTTTCTGTTCGTTGTACTTTAACACCGGTGAAAATGACCGGTTCCAAATTTTTCATTTCTCGTTTATTGATGCAATAAAAATAATTTCATAAGAAATGATTGTATAGATATCTTTAGTGAAGCACATATCATAATAGGAGCTGTACGAAGTCTAAATAAAATCAATCTTGTCACTTTTATAAAGGAACATGTAGGTACCAGTTATGTACTTTTAAGGCTCGGTAGGTTCAGTGTTAAATGAAATTTTCGCGTGTGTTTTCCATTGTAGATTATCCGGTGAGACTGGCGACTTACTCGAGCCGGTTTCAGGTTGGGGCCAGACATGTCTTTGTTCGCGTGATAAACGCGAGCCGGCGCGGCGCGATGACCGCGTCTCAATGCTTCACGGCTCGTGGCGACGACGACGCGACGCACAGTGGTCTGTTTAACTAATCAAATGTGGGGGAAACAAGTCGAAAATCATGACCCGTTCAAGATGGATAAATCTATTGGCTTGGCAAGAAAGTAATTTCGGTATTTTAAGGTGAAATACAGCCCAATTTTTGAATCCAAGCAATAAATTTTAATAAATAAGATTCTCCCTTTTGTTCGATGATCTTTTGCCAAAAAGAATAAATAAGAAAGTATTTTATTGATTAAAGTTGATTGCTTGAATAAGGAATTTCGGTTTCATTTCACCTTAAAATACCGAAATTATTTTCTTGCCAACCCAATATGTCAGGTCACAGGCCACTGAGTCAGAGATATCGCAATATTTTTGTTTTCCTCCATGTTGATTTGCAATAAATCTTTTCATTTTAAATAAAATTGTTTTAAAAAGATGTTCTGTTCAAACATTTTTATATTCGTTAGCCACAGACCAAGATACCCCAAAATATTTGCATGTAACTGCTGATTTCCGTCCGGCCGGCCATCTTATCCCCGCTAGATTTTCGAACAACACAGAGGCAATAATTTCGCGACGTCTCGTCGGGAAAAACGATGCACGACGGTTCGTCATTGATACGGCGCCCCTAACTCGAAAAATTAATATCTGATCGCCGATAGCGACGCCGATCATTCGCCCTTTTCCCGTCCTCTGCCTCTCCTACGCGCGATAAATATCGCGACGATTCGATCGACCGATTAAATCGCGTTCTCGCGCGTGATGCAACGATCCAACAAGTGTAAAATATTATCGGCTTATACGTAACTAAATAACGATTTATTAAATTATTGATTGGAGATTAAAGTCATTTCGAGTGTAAATATTACGTTCGTTTATCGATTACGGTAACTATCGTTACTTGTGGTTAAGCGACCAATCGTATGTGATCATTTGATTTGCCCATACATTGATTTTTCACAATTTTGAAGGAATGAAATTCCGAAGTGTAACGTGCAGTCGTATTGCAATAATTCAATTATTTGGTCGTTCCCAAATAAACAATCCACTGGAGTTTTCTAGTGGAGAAATGTAACTGTTGTTGTTCAAATGTAACTGAACAATAAAAGTGCTAATCGAATCACGAAATAATAAACGACGATGTAAAAAAAATCTTACAAGTCGATAAACGATCAGATATTTTCCCGATGGTCAATAAACTTCCAGCTGCAATAGAAATGAACATTTTTCGATAAAAAAAATTAATTCAAAACCACGAAAATCGCTGAACGTGTCCATCGGGAAGCGATTTTCGGTGAAGAATCGGGAAAACAAGCCAAATCGTGCGGAACGATCGGGTGTCCCATAGACGTTGAAGATCGTCACGCAAATTTTGTTCCTCTTTTCTCTCGATCTTCGCGCCGTGGCGTCGGGACACGCGAACGAGCCCTAGTCCAGCAATAAACACGCGCGAAAAGGAGGAAAAAGAAATATGTACAAACAAAAGCATTCAAAGTCCTCGTCATTGTCGACGTTCCCCATTCTCCAAGTAGAGAAAATTCCCGTGTGCTAGATGGTTCAGTGGATAATGGTTTTTCCCATTTGCCGGACGGAATCAATCGCGCCGGATCGCTCGATCGTTTCCGGAAGTGTTCGTGACGTTCGTCAACCGCGGTTGACGGACGCACAAAGCGGATTCGCGAGCTTGCAGGCAAAAATCGATCTCGCCGCTGACTAGGAGAAGAAAAATCGCGCGAGGTCATGGAACTCTGTGCGAAGCATCGAAACTTCTATCCCTTCGAGCCATCCGCCTGTTTTTCTTCTCCTTCCTCTTCTTCTTTTTTTCATATGTATAAAAGACAGTTCGTTTTGTCCCGTTTTTTTAATCCGCCATCAAACCGCGCAAGATCTATCGACGCATTGGTTGCGTGACATGCACGGATGCATCGTTGCGTTCGAATTAGACTGCAGATTTCTGTTCATTTACTGTCACAATGACGAGTTTCCGGTTGTCTCGGTTCTCGAGTATTCGTAACACCGAATAAAGATTTAATAATGATAGAATGCTGATTTTATACATTTATATCCCAAGGGAGAGCACGTGAAACGCAAAATAGGAAACATGTGCGTGATTAAGAACTAAATTCTTATGTCAAACCTGTTGCAATTGAGCTAAACGTTTCAGTATTATAAGATCATTCATAAGTAGACTGTGGATTTTATGCATTTATACCAAAAGTGTGTGGGTATAATACAAAGGTAAAAAGACATTAAAAAGATGCAAAGATATTGTAATATTATTCCCGACTTGTTAAGATGATTAAAGGAAAAAATTAATTATTATTTAACTTCTGTTTTCTGCAACTGAAAACGTACGTCGTGCGCGTAAACGCAATCTGAAAACGTACAGACTTGTACTCTGAGACCGTGACTTTTAATAAAAAAAAGTATATTCTCTGGAACGTTACGCGGTCTACGTAATATTGCAGAAAAATAATGTATAGCCTGCGGGTGGTGTGTAACATGACTCGAAATTTATATTATACCATTGTTGTAACGGAGATGTAATTTTCTCGTCCGGTGTAATTGCATTTGCAACATTCATCACGGAAGATTCCGCGTTCTTTTGCAAATGAAATTTTGCATGAACTAATTAAGCTCTTCCGGTTGGAAAGTGGTTCTCTTCGAGTAAAAAGATCCATTGACTATGGAAGCTGGAAGCATCAGCAAAGTCTGGAGATCCTGATAGCTGCTCCCGTATTTGAGTGGACAACGCTGATAAAGAAAATTCGAGAACCGTCCGAAATTGCTATGTACATGGATGTACGTGGATGCGCCAAATGGAAGGATCTATCACGCGTTGCTTAATATCACTAACGTTCGACTACACTGATTAAAATTGAAGCTGTGGAACGCGCACAGACTGCACCCGGGATTCATGGCGCAACGCCATAAAGCATATTCGTCGAGCGGAGGCAGGAGAATCAATTAAACCGTGCCCGAACACACGGCTCGGATGCACCAGAGCGACGTCGTACATCGATATAGCGATTCCGTCGGGAAATGCATCCTACTCTCGAGAGAGGGAGAGAAGATGCAGAGACGGAGCCAGACGGGGAGCGGAAGGGAGAAAGCCGCGAAGAAAGTCGAGATAGAAAACCAGAAGAATAGAGACGTTCCAAGTTCCAAAAGTCGTTCCGAAAGTTCGAAAAGAAAAATGACTTGTTCATTAAGAATTGAAAAATAATTTGTGCGCCTTGCCCAATTGTTTTAATCGGTTACAAATATTGGGTTGGCAAGAAAGTAATTTCGGTATTTTAAGGTGAAATAGGGCCCAATTTCTTTATTCAAGCAATGAACTTTGATGGATAAGATATTTGCTCTTTTGTTCGATGATCTTTTGCCAAAAAGAACAAATAAGAAAATATTTTATTGATTAAAGTTCATCGCTTGAATAAAGAAATTCTGTTCTATTTCACGTTACACCGAAATTACTTTCTTGCCAACCCAATACATAGTAACCTGTCTCCTGAGCCAGCAAAATGCAATGCCGGTCATGTCCCTCCCCATTTTGCAGTTTGGATCACAGTTATGGAACCATTTTCACTGAAAGCTGAAGAATACCGTTTGTTTATTTCAGAATATGTACCTAAGGTTTAAAAAACAAAAGCTAGCCACGGAATATGGCCGCAGCATTGGCCAGTGCTTTCTACGAGCAGAATCTTCTATACTCCGCAGAATTTTCGAAACGACCTAATAGGAGAACAAATACCGAGGCAGAAACACAGGACGGAAAAATCGACACTAAAAAGGAACGCGGAGAAATGATGCAGTCGGTGAAGGAAAGAGACGATTGGAACGGAAAAATAGAACGAATATCGGGGCAGAAAGAGCGGAAAAATTGACGCTCGAAAAGAAACGCCAAGCGAAATGATGCAGCAAAAGAGAGGAAGAGAGTGAGAGAGAGAGAGGAACAGAAAAATAGGAAGACAAAAGTAACATCGAGACCTAAAAGAGGGGAAAACACGTTGAGACGGAGAGAGGAAAAAATCGACGTTGAAAAAGAAAGGTAGAAAAGATGATATAGAGAAGGGAACGAAGAAGAGGGAATCCGAAAAAGCAAAAAATATCGAGCCAGAGAAAGAGAGAAAATCGATGCTAGGGAGAAAGGCAGAAAGATGATACAGGCGGAGGAAGAAAGGGAGAAAATAAAGAGAAGATCGCGACGGAGGAAGAAAGAGGAAAAATCGAAGCCGAAAAGCGGAGGGAGGAGAAGATGGAGAAGAAGATCGAGGCGGAGGAAGGATTGGAGGAACAGAGGAACGCACGGCATACATATATGCCCGGTCAAACGGCTGGCACTCTTTCCTTGGTAGCGATTGCAGCTGCAACGATCGCATATATTCGCAGAGACGAGGCTCCGCGCGTTCACGCGTGTCAATATTAAATTCGAGCGGGCCGTATGCGAAATTCGTGGAATCCATGGAAAAACATTCCACGTGGACCGAGCGAGAAAGGGCTCGTTGTTCCCAGTTTTCGGTTCGCGTCAGGAATTCCTGATGGGGACCGGTCCTCTGTCCCTTTTTCCTCGGATCGTCGCGGCCACAGAAATTACACGAACCATTCAGTGACATACCCGTCGATGGCATTTATTATACCGCGCGACCAAACAAAGAAAAGTATTGTTTTATTACATTTCAATATTTTGATTAACATTTCTGTGTTTGGAATCATCATCATCAGTCTATCTCGTTGTTATACCGGGTTCGTGACTGTTTCTAGCAGGGCTTCGGAGTCGGAGTTTGGGAGTAAATTGCTGATTACTGGAGTCGGAGCCGGAGTTAGAAATAGCTATGTATGTATCGACTCCCGGAATCGGAGTCAGAGTCGGAAACTCTGGCTCCTTTGTTTATAAATCATTAATAGATTTATGTATACATAAATAAATTGCTAATATTGGATCTATAGTATAGACGTATTGTATATGTACATATGTATATACCTCGGCACTATGTAGAGGAGAAACAGTTAAAGTTATGGTAGTATGTACATAGTATTTTCTAACTATTTCCTGAAAGTGAGAAAGTATTGTAACAAACAAGTGTTGTGTTGTATCAGAGTTATCTGTTCCATATTCTTAGACTTTAATACAATATTTCAACTATTTATTCAGTTTTATTACAACTCTTAATTATTTTGAGTACATATTTTTTCGGAGGTAAAAAAGAGAGGAGTTGGAGTCGGAGTTGGAGTTAAGAATTTTGTCTATCGTCTCCGAAGCCCTGTCCCGCCCAGTCCCGCTGTACATCCAACTTGTATCAAAGAACCCATTACTCCACGGTCAATAAACGTTCCAAACATTGACAGTATCGTTCCGGTGTAACAACGGAGTCCCTGAAATTTCGTCAGCGTAACGGTAGCAGCGGCGTCGTCCAAGAAAAGACGGGTCTTTCGCGTCGTTGACCCTGCTCTTCCCGCAAAAGTGTTCTCCGTGAATGCGAGACCGCTATACTTGGCGACTGCACGATATGCAAACTACTGCTCGCTTACATGAAGTTATTACCGGCGTACGCGAGAGACTGTGATGGTCGACTTCACTCGCGGACAAGTACTTTCCTCTCGTTTTGCACAGCGAGACAGAAAGAGAGAGAGGACAAAAAGAGTGCATTACTACGCTGACTGTTGTCTTCAGACATTACGCTCGGTTTTGCGGAACAAGAAACTTGAGGTGCGCCGACCCTCGCAATAGTAATCACTTCAGCTGGACCGCGTAATTGTAACGAGCAGACCACGTTCTTCTGCAAATATTAAGTTTTGTCGTTCAACTTACGCAGGCACAGATCGAAGAGAAATTTATTTATTAGTTTAGCACTAAACCTACCACCACCGGTCAAAATGACCGGTTCCAGATTTTTTATTTTATAATTACTGAAAAAGTACAAATGATTTCATAAGAAATGATTGTATAGATGTTTGTAGTAGAGCACGTACTACAATAGGAGAGCCGCACAAAGTCTAAATAATGTCAATCTTGTCATTTTTATAAGGAAACATGTGCAGTTACTTTTAAGGCTCGGTAGGTTTAGCGTTAACGCGCTGTCGACCGCGCGAAATAAAGTAAAAATTTATCGACGTGATCGTGGGTTTTTGAAATACATAAAAATTTGATAAGCGGAACTTTTAATTGGAGGTGCATCTATGTATTACGCTGCATTGTATACTGAACATTTTCATGCACGCGTCTGGTTTCTCGTCACACTTACTCTTTTTCGCTTATTATTCTATGTTTTGTCACATGTTCCGTTTTTACACAGAAAGGATCAACTTACGCGGTAGAAAACCGCGTAAAACAAAACAACGCGAAGCGTGTAGCGTAGATCGAGGAACTGGTGTGCTCATTTCAGTGTAACGCTAACAATAAGTTAGCACATTGACTACCGAACGATTTTCAAGTACAATGGTGTGAAAAGGTGTTTAACTGAAGAAGCTTTATGCAAAAATTTTTATCAATATTATACGCAAAAGTACGCAGTAGTTGAATCAATACACTGTTTTAAGAAAATGCTGTTTTAATGGAAAACTTTTGCACTGTGCTTTATTAAGAAAGAAATCTATACCATTCAAAGTATTAAATATACCATTGCAATTTTGAATTAGGAAGTTCATTTCGCTGTTAAGAGTTCCGAGGCCTTCCATCGGGACTCAACGTATTGAAAATTGTTTTGCCAAGCTATACCTCGAGAAGCTGGCTTCTAATAAAGGTACAAACCGATGCAAATAATTGATGACCTAATCGGTGTTTTAAAAATTTCATCGTCTATATTCGCGCTATAATGTACCGGCAAATATACTTTTCTCTTTGACTGCATATAACGCCTGCGTGCGGGTTTCTGCCTAGACGAGTACCGTACTCTGATTCGATCACGTTTCCTCTAAAACATTCACTGTTTCACAGAATCTATTTTTCAGTGGCTCGAGCTGCTCTCTGACTTTTACACTTGCTCTTCTTTTTCATTGGTCGGTGAATTATTCGTCACCGTCTTGCGAGTGTACAAAAGGATTTATGATGGAGCGACGACAGATGAAAAGAGGATCTTAGGATTACGAAGCGTTTGACGAAGCATAGTCATCCATTCATTTCCGGAAGTTTTTTTTATTCGTTTGACACATTAGATTTAGAAAAGGCACGCAATAACGCTTATTGTTCGATTACAAAAATTCTTGTTAGCAAAAATAAAAGATAATGTAAGAGAATAAGGAAGAGATAATAATAATAATATAATCGATTCAATGGATTTTAAATTTTATGGTTTATCGAATGAATTCATGAAATAAAAATACTGCAGCTCTTAAGAGCACACTCAAAAGTTAATAGACGGTCACACTTTAGTTCAGAAATACTTCGAAGCCAAGCTTTTATCAATAATGTATGTATATTAATTTCTTCTTTCACCTTTTACAACGATCCTATTTCACAGATTTTAATATCACCCCTCGAGTGTAAGCTTTGTGCTCCGGGAAAGTGTACCAGGGATTCCTAAGTAAATCCTACCTTTATGCATCACATTTCATCATAAAAAGATTCCAAACTCTCTATGGAGGACCATTAAAAGGATCTTAATGTCAGTCTAGCTCGGTATTCTAGTGCCTTATAACTAAGGATTATAATACTATAGGAATTCCTTGGAAATGTCCGTGAAAAAATTCTACAAACATGAGATTGGAATTTGCATACTTATTATGTATAAGCATGAAAGTCAATGTGGATCTCAGTGCAGACAGCCTCTTCCCTTTTTTAAGTGAATAAAATAAGAGCATACCGGGTGAGGATAGGATTCCTTTTATACTCTATATGTATTGTGGAATTAGGTTTGTAAATAACTGATACAATGTAACGAACGTAGTACATGATCGGCACGAGACGAGAGCTGCACGTCGTCCTCGTTTTATTCACTGATTTAGATTTCTAATATTAAACTTATGTCTCTCACTAAGCTGCATCTTTTTTAAAAAGAACTCTACTCCTACCATATCCTCAACATACATAATTCCCGAAAGATTACGTTTATATAATAGATAAATATTGTAACTAGAATGCGGATCTTTATGCTTTTGTAGCAAAATTGAGGTGACGAAAAATTCGAAATTGTTAAAAGATTTAAAAAATTGAAGATGTCAATATATTAGATTAAAATTTAGAGAATACAACTTTATTAATCAATTATACATATAGTCACCATTCTTTCCTGATTATAGAAAATTCAACCATTTTTTGATTTTAATTTAACCAATCTTGAACCGAATCTCTTTAACCAATCTTTAAAATTTAACCATTGAATTTTATTTTCAAATCAGGCACACGAACTTATACAGTCATCTTATGTTTCCTCTGTATATGTCCTCTATTAAAATCATTAAGGGAAGAAATAACATTCAATTTACTTTCAATTACTTGCAATCGATGCTTCGCATAAAGATCCGCAGTCTATTTACAACCTACAAGACATTATTATAAATTTCAACATGCAGAAGGCATCGTAAATGTTATTTCCCCGTTTAACACGGACCACGTTCGGTCACAGATAGGTGTCCATTCACTGGACAGGTGACCGTACCGAATGATGACGAAATAACACAGCGTGTTTGGACATAGCACAACAAATGAAGGAGAATAATGTCGAGTCTAGCCATCCGTGCAGGAAACCCTCTCAGCATCAAGCCGCACAAATAATCCTTGCGGGTGTAGCTCGCCTGTGTACAGGAGCACAGCGGCAAGTATTACATGCGCCGTTTGCGAGAAACACTGTGCGCAGAAAGACGAGCAGCTGAGTCAATGACGTCAAACATGCTCCACAGAGATCCCGGCGGACCTCGAGGTCGTCCATCCGTCAGGGAATTCGTCGAGGACACAGTCGCGCGAGCATCTTTCCATTTACAGCGGTCGTAAGGACGAATTCGGCGCGACATCCCGTCGTGAACGAACTGAACCTGATAAATAGACGACGTACGCGGTCACCGCCGCAGAACCGGGACCACACAACAGGGATGCATTTGCATCGCCGAATTAGAACATCCTGAATACGCGTGCTCCGACGAGAGGAATTGCACGGAACGTCCTTGCTCGTTTCCACAGGCGCCGGTTAATTCGCGGCAAGTGGCTGGCTAATCTACCGTGCGATTTCCAGGAACGAGTTCGACGCACGGCAGCTTCCGCACGGAAAAGAAATAACCCTCGTTATTATAATATCCCTCATTATACTTCTGCGCGAAGAACGAGGGAAATTCCCGCAAGGCCTGCGGAGCGAAATTCTTTTTTATGAAACGGTCCTACGCCGGCGAAAAATTTCAACCGTCGCGCGTCGCGTCGTAACGATTCACCGGATTGTTAACCCCCCGGGGACGAATTGCCAATTTCTTTCTGGGTGATCGACGCTGTAACGCGTGTTGGCGTGATATCTGGGATTTATRCATAATACATATATTTTCTCCGATACCTTTCAGGCGGGGCTTGAAAACAGTTATGATATCGGTTTCGGTCCTTCAAACAGTTATGAAGGACCGATATTCTAAATAATTGTTATGAAGGACCAAAATTTTGGTTGATATCRGTTTCGATTACGGTCCTTCRTACACGATATCGGTCCTCATATCGGTTTTAGGGCCGTTATTTTTTCGGTCSTATACCAAGAAGATTTTGATAATCTTTTGTGAGACGATGGTATAYGGATACYTAMTTACGTATGCAAAATATTAGGTGTAGTTACTCAATAGTTTTAAAGATATAAACRATTAAAGTTTCATWCCTGTGAATCACGCAACCTGMTTAACAGCTAATGGWACTTCGAAAACTACAGCTCAAATCWTGGTACACAATCAACAAGGAATKAAACTTTAATMRTTWATATCTTTAAAACTATTGAGTAACTACACCTAATATTTTGCATACATAATTAAGGATCCACTGWMMCATCATCTGACAAAAAATTATCAAAATCGAAGTCGGACACTTGGGGTTCTTCCCTTGTAAGTTTCAAGTTATACATAGCAATYAGGGCTTGAAACGGGTCCGAAAATACATAACTACTAAAATTAGAAACCGTTATATTTTGGTCATAATTGAAAGCTGTGTTTTCTTATAACAATTTACACAATAGATATGAGTATACATTATTCACTATTTTTACATTTATTTTTTTATTGCAATTTTAATTTGATGTGGAGATAAATTTGATTTTAGAGCGAAAAATAATCTTTCCACACTAACTTGATATGTACATTCGGTCCTTCATAACAGTTATTTAGAATATCAGTCCTTCATAACTGTTTCAATCAAGCCCGTAATGAAGCAGTTTGAAACAGTYATTTCCGGGCCCGTTTCAAGCCCTGCTTTCAGAGCCAGAAATGGATAAAATCCATAGTTTAGCGAGGAGCTTTAACTCGGAAGTTTTCGCGTTAATAAATTTCGAATTATTATTCGTCGGAGTGGGAAATCCTTTTTTCAAGACCTTTATTCGGAACGTTTCTCAATGGATGATCTTCTGCCATCTCGCGGCTGGCGCCATTATTCCGCCGGCTTCCGGTTGATGACCTCGGAGAGGCTCTAACTTTCGCGACAATACAACAGCATTTCAAGTGGCTGGAACCTGGGCGCAACGTCTAGAGACCAGAAAATATGTAACACGGGTAGAGGCAGAGCGAAAAACTGCGAGTATAGAGGAAGAGGAAGGGGAAAAGGCAACGTTGCTCGCGGACATAAACGATAGGGACAAAAGCGAAGCAGCTGGCTCGATGACGTCACTACCTGTCTTGCAGCTCTCTGCCAACACCCCGGGGTATGGGTCAGTCTTGACCGGAATATGTGAGGTTCGACCAAGTATTCCGAGAGCGGCGGTACTTCATTTGCAAACGCGGTGCACTTCACGCGAACGCGATATGCAAGCCTCCGCGCGAGTCTGCAAGTTTCTGCAAGTATTTAACGGGGGCGAGGACCGTGCAACGGGAAACGTCTTAATACCTTCCTGCCAGTGGTATTGCGCAGAAATGCGAGGAGACGGCAGGACCATTTTCGTTCGCCAATTTGTTAAGTTTAATTGTCGGAACGCCTCCCGCTCTCCGAAAAGTCTCAACTTTGATTAAATAAAACGCCGACGCGATCGCACGACGCACTGTGAATTCGCGAGAAACGAACGTTGCTAATACTTTATTATTTCTGTTAGTATACTGTGACACAAAACATTGTTAAAGGAATTACCTCGACGATCGAGATTATTTTTTTTTTAAATCTGCGGATATTAGTTTAAAAAATGTCGCCATTTTTATATCTGGCCTTGCAATTAAAATTTAAAAAACACGTTTCAAAGGCTCGTGTCAGTTCAAACACACTAAAAATATCACCGAAAACGGTTACATTGCTGCGAGCTACAAGCGGTTAAAAACCGTGTAAAATCGCAGTTATAGGATGAAAACGGTAAAGACCGTTTTAATCGTTCGTACCCAGAAACGTGAATTGAATCCGGTGAAATTACTGGAATGTATAACTGACCTTTAGATTCGGTAGGGCTAATTGTTACCAGCAACAATATATCAGTATGTATATGGGAAATCGATATGTCATATATCGGAATACGTGGAATTGATATTATAGTGAACCTGATAAGTGTTACCAGCAACGATGTATGTATCAACGATTGAAAAATCGATGAGCGATAGATGAAAGCACAGGAAGTACAGTGAGCCACGAAAGTATTCTAACGCCCTTTAAAACAGAATCACTTTTTTATGATTGTACTAAACGACCTAATTTTTTATAATCATTTAGAAGCATTGGTTTACGAAATGATATGCCAGAAAGATTTTCCAAAAATTATAATTTACAAGGTTACATGCAAAGATTAAAAAAAAAGGCATTTTTTAGAACTGTATCATTTGGGCCCTTAATGAAAATTTAAAATATGTATATGTATTGCAGATTATTATCAACAGTCAACATCGATGCAATACAAAAAAAACTGTAACTGACAATTCTCTAGAATTGCAGGTAATATTCTTACATACTCAAGTATGCATAATCACTGCATCAAATCGACGTACTGGATCATGAGTAATTGAATATCGCCATAAATTCAGTGGCGTACATGCACCATGACAATTGTCATGTGTACATCAAAGCATGTACCATGGATACCTGTATATGGACACTTAAGTATGCATAATCAATACTCCAAATCAATACGTCAAACTATGTGTAATTGACAATTGAACATCACTATATATGGTATGCACTAACTACGGGTAATGTGGACTGTAACTGAATTTATAGTTCATATTCGACCATAAATTTCGTGCATAATAACTAGAATTTATAAATACATACTGTTGTTCCATTTCCAACTTCTGAAACAAAAGAACTAATCGTCTATCTATGTGGCTGTAGTATCTTGCAACCAGTGCAGATAATTTTTATTATGCATAAAAACCCGCTGCCCAACGATAACAGACCGATTATTAATGAACTTCTTCCAATTAATGAACCAATCATTTGCCAACTTTCTGTATTCTCAAATAACAATCACTAGTAGCTATGTATCAAGGATTGCATAAATTGGTGCAACACTGTTACGACAACAACGACTACAAAAACTATGATTTCATGTGGGAAGAGAGTGTGTGCCACCTGATTATCATAGGTCAGTGTCAGTTCGAGTCAAAGGAATATTGTTTGAGAAGCATGTTAACGCGTTTTCAATTCCGTATCGACAATGCGATAGAGGCAGAGTTGTGCAACGAAAGCATCGTTACCGTGAACGACTGAAAAACATCGGAGGCACGGAGAATGTTAATTAAAACGTTTTACGATTCAGTCGTTTGATTGACACTCGACAAAGGTCAACGGTTCTTCCATGGCCGATACACTTCGGACGTTTTTTATTTGCAACGAATATCCGTCGGCAATTCGAGCTCTCTGCGTTCAAGAATAATTCGGGACGCGTTCAATTGAAACGGGAAATGCGTTTCATTATACGGCCAACGGTTAATTAGTTGACAATAAATTCGCGTTACGTCCGTGTTGCGTTGGCGTCGACTCGCTGCACCAATTGTATACAACAGCCGCTCCAAGCAACACTTCGCGAATCCTTTTTCTCTCATACACTCGACTCGCGTAAATATTGATGCTGACCTCCTCCAGGAATGCAGTGAGCAGCAAAAGTGAAACCATTCTTTCAGGAAATAAATATTTATCGATTTCTGATGTTATCAAGAAATTCTATTAGATCATGCAGATTTATTAATTTTAAGGTTCAAAGTTGACCTTCGCGATCCTATCTCCTAAGTATACTTTTTTAGACAAAGTTTATTTCAATATCAATCAATGCGATTTGTTGAAATAGAACCAAGAATTGTCGCATTTGCTAATATATACAATGTACTTAACGAATTACAATGACTTTAACTAAAGTTACCTATAAATAAATAGTCGACGGAAATACCAATGATTTTCCGGGAAATGGCTCCACTGAAAAACATCATCGAATACCATAAGAAAATTGTGATTTTCGCCAAAGGATTAACCAACGTCCAACAAGAATGATAACTAGACTGCGGATCTTTATGCATTTATAAGATGAAATTCAAAACTGTTGAAATATATCAAAAATTGAAAATGTCAATGTATGATTTCAATTTGGTTCAATTTGGTATCTATTCCTTGCAATCTTGCAGACAATTTTTATTTTGCATAATAATCCGCAGTCTAAATGACATTTGTCACCCCCGCAAGAAAAGTGACACAAGTCAAAAAAATGGCAATTTTGAGGTTATGTCATTGAAAAATATATACGAGTGCCCCAACATACACGAAAAGCGTCAGATCTCTATCTCGAAATTTATCATACTTACCTTAAATTTAAAAGAAGCTTAAACTCTATTTCAATGTAAGTTTTTTAGTATTCTTCAAATTGATTTTTCTCAAACGCTGCATTTTTGAGTCGTGTCACTTTTCTTGCGCGGGTGCGATTTGTGTTAACAAGGTACATATACCAAAAACAGGCTCGCGGTTACAAAAATCTCGACGGAAAATGGCACCGGCGGCCACGGAGTTATTAAAGTTTCCATCAAGTTTCCCGAAGTTTTAAGATATTTTCGAAAGTTTAATGGAAGAACTCTGTGGGAACATGGAGGCCGTTTGTGACGGGCGTTGAATAGAGTGTTATGTGAACAGCGCATCTGGTTGTAGGAGTATAAAACGAGGTGGTTTCTACACCCTCGTTTCGAAAGCAACGGTTTAATTCGTTTCCCAGAAATATTTCGCAGCGTCGCGAGTAGTCGTGGGCCTCATCCGGCGGTGGATGCAATCGACGTCACAAGAAACATATGTAGAAAACGTTCGGGACATGGAACCTGGTCGCAGGATATCGCATGCAATCCATCAGGCGACGTCACGCGAGAAAACAGCCGGGGGAGACGTTGAGCGCAGGAAACGCGTGAAAAAGTTGCGTGTACAGGTTCGGTACGAGATAATCGCGATGTATCGACCCGATCGAGCAATCCACCGCCGAGACGGCGCACGTAACCTCGATGACAGAATCAGAAGAGGACGGCAGTGAACTTCTGTCGGACTATTTCGAGCCCGAAGGCGCCGCGCCGCGCTGCGCTGCTGCTTGGAAAACGAGGGAAAGAAGAAGCGAAGCAAAAGCGAACCAGTTCACCGCATCTACGTGACTTACGTGAAACGATCCCGATGTTACGCTGCTAGAGACTCGAGTTTACGATTTTGAACGTGTACTACAATAGAGGGACACGTGTGCACGGAATCCGTGCATTCGTAAATAAGGTGTTTTTGTCCTTAAGACACCCGTAGAGGTCGATTTATGAGACGAACATTCTTCAATGCATTTGTTGTGTTTATACTATCCGATCGTGTCAGAACGAAACAAAAAAAATTAGTATTATACCGTAGTTGTTTTTCGACTGTTGATGTTATAAGTGAGACAGCAATAAATTCACCCTCAACTGTCCGACGTGATATCATCGTATACAATATTGAAATATGTACACAAATATTCGTGAAAGTAAAATACACCCATGTATTTAACTCTAATCGTACAGAGGTATAAAAGTACATAGAGGGCACACGTTGCCTTATAAAAATGACAAGATTTAATTGATTTAGACTGCGCGGTTCAGATTGCACCTTTGCAATTTCAATGATTGTAAAATAAAAAACGTAGAACCGGTCATTTTACCGGTCTTGGTACGTTTACTGTTAACATTACACGGAACCTGATTCGTTTATTACACGTGAAATAGGGAGCTCTGGTTGAGATAAATCCCGACACGTTCGCGGATGCGTCCGCAAGAGAGCGCGTACCGCCTCGATCATTACTCGCGTTAGGGCCAAAATTCATCGACTTACGTCAACGGCGAGCACCGCTCTCGATCGATACACGCCGATATCTCTCTCCGTTGCTCCCGTGCACTATCGTCCGCTGGTCCCTTTGTTCCTCGCTCGCTCGCTCGCTCGCTTATCGTCCAGGCGAATTCACCATAAGCACCAAACAGAACTGAACAACGGAGAATACCGAACCACGGGAACGTAAAAACTGTCCTCGTTTGTCACGGAATACGTATGTCACGAAAACAAGGAAAAACGTTGAACACAAACACACGCGGACGATTCCGGCACAGCTGGTTGGTACGTCGTGCGCGGTACGCGCTCCTCTCCTCTTCTCTTCGACCACTCGAAACCCGCTGGCTGCTTCAAGGGCAAGGCTAGCCCTCGTCGTCGATCGAACGCGGCATACCTGCTCGTGTTCCGAAACAATCGCAGCCGGTCTTCGAAAACGCGTACAAACCCGGTTCGATTACACGAGAGTAGTTTCCCGAGAGAAATAAATGAACCCAGAGAATCGGTGGCTTTTGTTCCGCGACGACGGGGGAACACCGAGATCGTCACAAACCGACTCCCTCGATGGACGCGACGATACTGAGGCGCCGGCGTGTTTATTCCCCCCACCACCGGTCACCCCACCGCGGTACCCCCACCGCCGACGCTCCCTCCTTCCGTCTCTGCTAACCATGCTGGATTCTACCCCCACCGACGACCCTCACCCTCCCTCGCTCGCGTTCCCTGCTACCCGACCCTTTCCTGCTTTATCCAGGGCCTCGGAAACACTACCAGCTGGATTCTCTCTCGTTCTCTCTCTCTTGGATTTCGATGAAAATTTGACGGATCTGGGGCTTTTACTTTACCAGATGATTTTGCTTTTTAAGGTCGGGACGAACCGAGTCGGTTCTTTTACTTTACGAAGACTTTCGGGGAAAGAAACTACTGCGTGGGGCACCGCTTTTATTACTGTAACACTAAACCTGCCACGGCTTCATACATACCATTTTTAACAGAAACTAGTCGATGCAATTTGGAACGATAAAAAGATAAAAGGAATCAGAGATTATTAAGTATATTTTTATTTTTCGATTTTAATGGTGTTCCAAGTGCCAGGGGACTGTAAAGGATCAATATGAACCGTGACGAGTTCAGCGGGAGATGCAAGCACAATGAAATTGGCAAACAACGAATATTACGAAGTATGGAGCCAATTAAATGTAAAATTAATTAACCTTGACTGCGGGATGTTTCAATGAATGCATACATTTTCAAAAATCATTTTCTCGCGCTAATATTTATTAACCCTTTGCACTCGGGGCTATTTTAACTCGAAAATTAAACATCTCTTCCGACCTAGAATATTTCCGTTCGCTATGATTTTTGAAATTTTTAGTAATTGGTTAGATACTAACATATTTATAGTAATGTGAACAATATTGTGAATAATGGTACAGCAATTTTTAGTGGTGCCTCACAATCGCCACTGAAGTGCTAAGGGTTAACCCATTTAGAGCAAGAAAAATTGATTGTGTTTTTTGACGATTTTCAAACGTCCTTAATTATATTTACGCCGAGAATTCCATAAAATTCTGGCTGAATTAATTTAGAAAGTACACTATACGTCAGCCGGATTTAAAGGGTTAAGAAATCCACAGAAACTCTTAAAAAACGTGACAGCCAGGCGCCGTGTTCCTTTCAGATAACACACACGTGGAGTTTATCTCAAGACTTCATAAAAATTGGCTGCATAACCCCGCTAAAAACAATCTACAAAATTGCACACCTTAAAAATGAATTCTGTGTACCAGCTGTAGGATTCGCACAAAAAACGCGGAATGTCAATTTCAAGAACATGATTCGTCGGAGCGAAAAATTAAAATGTCCAAATATTTGACTCGCAGCGGCCGGTGTGTTAATGAATGGCAGGCAAACAACCAAATTCGGCCGAAAAACTTCATAAAGATTGAAGGCGGGCAGGGTCTCGCCGTCAGCTGTCGTACGTGTGTTCCGCTTCAAAACTCTCCCCTCTTGGTCTCTCTCTTGTCCCTCCCCCTCTCTTACTCTCTCTCTCTCTCTCTCTTTCTCCTCTCTCGGTTTCTCTCCACTCCGCACATCCCTGCCGCACCGGCATCGTCCTTGTCCCCAAGACTCCCCTTTCTCTCCGTCCTGCGCCGTTTCACGTCGGACCGTTCCATTCTTCCTCGGTTGAATTGGAAGCGTAAACTAGGTCGTTACGTCCGCGAACGTCACCTCGTGTTTTGGTTACTGGTCGAGCTTTTGCCGAGTATTTTTCGCATTTTCCCCGGGGCCTGTCGGATCGACGTAGGACGTCTCCGACGATCGTCATCTATCGCGATGGGATCTCATGGAACACCGTTGAACGCAGGTCGTGGAAGCTACCGGAAACTTGGCCGGACAATGGGGGATTCTTCGGTCAACGAAAACCTGACTAAGGATTAGCCGGTGAAATCTCCCCAAAGTTGAATGGTAAAGTCCGCGACAAAGATTCGCCACCCTTGCGAGACTGGCTGCGACCCGAGCGGAGATCGATGCAAATGTGGGCTACGGAAAAAGAGCTGCAGGGCTGGCGATGTGTGTTGCTGGAGCGGCGACGGTCGCCGGACCACGGATTATTTTCTTTTTCCGGCTGTTCTGGTGGCTGGTGGACGTATATGTGTACATAGAACATTGTGCCGCGGCTTTATCGATTCTTTAAACCATGCCTCGTTCTTCGTTACAGACCGCTTCCACCCTCTAAATACACTCGGAAGGACGAACCTTCCGGATCCTTCCATCAGACCTCTGAACGCTCAGCCAATTTTATCCTACATGTTTCCTATTCTATTTTTCATAACTAGACTGCGGATTTTTATGCAAAAAGTAAAAAAGAAATAAAAATTTGATTCTTTTAATTATTTTATTAACCTGAAACCGATACGCTGATGTCTTTAAATCTTTTTAATACGTCCACTGCTTTAAATTGTGCTTACCCAGTTTTGTCATAAATGCATAACATCCGGAGTCTATTCATAACAAATTGAAATTGAACGCAACTGCGCTATTTGCAGATATTTTTAGGAAGGTACTTTATCTACAATATTTGATCTTTTTATTCATCATTAGATTAATCGTCAAGAGCTGAGTGTAGATAGACGATGCCTTCGAAATAATAAATTAAAATGGACCCTACCACTCCTATCCAAAGGTTGATTCTTCCTGGTTCCCTGTTAGCAGATTGTGAATGTCGCCAATTACTGATAAGAGACTCGATGAGCCCCCTTTTAAATAAAAATTACGGTGGAAGATTGATCCGAGGATTAAAAATTTTAATTTCGTCGTAATATTCTCATAACACGCAACCACGCTATACACTTCAAGTTCAGAAAAAGACTACCAGAGCACTAAGTGTTAAAACGCTCTAAAGAAACCAATAACAGGAAAAATGCGGAGGCTGGCGCACTACTATTTTATGACCACGTGAAAAACTAGTGTGATATCAGGATTAATCATTTCCACGCGCCACAACCGCATTCCCGCCACGCTCTAACGGCGTGGACGAAAAAAAAGGCCGAATGTTCGCGTGTCGGAAAATACAGGGATCGTTTAACAGTAAATCGTCCTCGACCACATAAAGTGAGCGGGTTAATCCAGGCGGGCAGCGAGTGGACAGCTCGGGCCGAACACGGTTTCAAAAATAATATTGTGCAATTATCGGGACGCGGCCCGCGATTTTCTCCCTTTCTCAGTAACCGCGCAAGACCTGACCTTTCCTTCTTGCCGCCGACAGAGTCGTTTATTATGGTATTCATTTATTAAGACCACCTGGGATGCGTGCTGCAATTATGCGGCTCGGCCGAGTGAAACCAGTTCGACAGTGTACATACCTGGCGATAACTAAAATCGGCTTCACGAGACGCGACGCATTTTTCCGCGATTCGATCGCGGAATATCTCCTGCCCGAGATACCAGTCCGTCATGGGACCACCTAGCAAATCTGCATGCAACTTGCTAAGTCCTGCTGATGGGATAATCCGTTTACCGAAGATGCGTCTCGGAGATAAAATCCTTGTGGCACGCTCGCGTTGGTATTTAAGTTGACTCGCTTCCATTTCGCAACCTGACACACACACACACACACACGCACACACACACATAATGTTATTCCGTAGTTCTTATATTGTCACTCGAGCTAATGTGTAGTCTGACACTGTTTACATTATGAGCTTCGGTATACTCTGCCGCATCAACGCGAAAGCAATATGTAGTCCGTTTAAGAGATTGTCCTTCACAGTTACCTAGCCGGAAAGTACGTACATATGTACGTTAACGATCGTTTATCTATCTCATAATTTGTTTAGTCGTTTATAGAATGTTTTCTACTTACTGTTAACCTATCCTTACGCGTAGCAAGCCGTACACACAAGAATTGCACACGCGACAGAAAGATTACTATTTTCAAAGTAAGAATTTTACAACAAATAGATGTAAACTTGAATGTATCCAAATTCAATCTTTCTTATTTTGAATTCTTTTATTAGGTTTTGTAAAGACAGAAATGCAGGATTTTTATTCCTTTGTTTTAATTGCAATTTTATACCAATAAATATTTACTATAATTTAATGAGTTGTATGTCATTTCGAAGCTTGTTTTACGCTCTATTTAATTATGCTTTTGATATTTCATTTTATTCAAAGTTTTATTAAATTATTTCGCTTTTATTTCAGAATGTCAAAAGGCAATTTGTGCCAGTTATAATTTCGTGATAATATTTTGTGTTCCACACAATCTATCAATTTACGGAAACAGAGAACTTTCAAGTTTGGTTCTCTTCCTCGTAACCCCTCCCACGGAAGTGTTATAATGTTTAATTGTAAATCAATATTGATGTCGAAGAGGGGCCGAAGTGAATCAGACAATAACAATTTCCAAAATTAAAGGGTTCAGGCCATCGTTGCTGCAGTGAGTGCAGTATACATATAATGTTAGGTCGTGGGAGTCTCGAATCCCAAACTAAAGAGAGATTCGAAACAGTACACGGTACTCTTTACGGAGCATAATCTTCCGTAAAAGCAGTTCGTAAAGCGCTTGAAACAGCTCTGGTTACGTGGGCCATGCTTTGTAGTGTTCACTGAACGTTCACGGCTCGGTCACGCCTAGAAGCATTGAATAATGTCCGAACGAACCGTGACTATGCCGTGACTGAATCGTTAATGTAATTCAAGCCTCGGGCGACCACTGTACTTTCGATTTTCGTCGTAGATAGCTTTATCCGGTATCTATGACCATCATAAGCTCGAGTGAACCGTGAAAGCTCTAATCACGATGACTCTATAATCGCCGGTTAGGCTAATTCTATAGCAGACAACAATGCCTCGCGAGAACTCGTTTAGAAAAATATCGGACAAACTCTCCGTTCGCGATTTGCCAAAATAAAGATTGTCCATGTGAATCGTACGAAACAGAAGTTAAATGAAAATGCATTTTCTCTTTTAGTAATGATAGTAAGTCGAGAATAATATAACGACATTGAATTCTTCCGATGTCTTAACTGTTTAGTATACGGCCAATCCATTGTCGTTATGAATGCATAAAGATCCACAGTCTAATCATAAAATCATGACATATGAATTAAACAGCGGTCGCACGCTGTCCGACGTTGAGCTGCAAAATAATTAAAACATTTGTGCAGAATCATTTAGACTCTTCTAGCTTAACGATTTGTCGTAATTAGCGATATCAGTTGCAAGTGTCCGACGTCGAGCTGCACAAATAATATCAAACATTTGTGCAGAATCGTCTAAACTCTTCTAGTTTAACGATTTGTCGTGATCAGCGACACAACAGTTGCAAGAGCGTACTACGACAATTTGTTAATGTTCCTCTCAAAACTGTTACATAATTTCTCTGAATGCCCATTCTTTAAATTGTCGTTATGAATGCATAAAATCCGCCGTCTACTGATAACATTTAATTGTGTACAAGTACTTAAATCGTGTTCGAACAGTTTTATCTACACTTTTGTGGCCGGGTACGGCTTTCCGTTCACTTTGCTTTTTACTACTGTCATTCCGTATTATCATCGAAACCTGCTCTTACTCGCTGCGAAGACTTTTATCGCCGGTCGACAATGGTAGCAATGATAATACCTGGTTCAACCTTAACAAACGATCATTAGTCACCCGGGTTTATTTTCCACCGCCTGGTTGCTATCATCGAACGGATGACTGCACAGAGTAAAATCGTGTCGATGACAGCATCCAGCAGCGGTTCCCTTATTCGCGTCTCGTCGAAAGAATAATACCGCGATGGATTATTTAAAATTCGTGCGCTTTAAACCCAGAACCTGTTCGTGACTCATCGCGACGAGAGTGGCGAGAGCAATCGAGTTCTCTGTTGGGGCTGTATATCCGCGACGATCAATTAAAATGCGTTGCGCACCGCCGACGCTCGCGCATTGGCAATTGTTTCCGGAACAACTTATAATTTATCGACCGTTGCGTGGATTTTCTAATCCGAGCGCATTAGCGCCGCTGCGCCTCGACTTACGATGCTGGATGCGCGCGCGCTCGGCCAACTTGTGTCCGATCGTACGATAGAAACGTAATATGTACTGAAGTCCTTGGTGCCTGTTACAACGACGTACACGTGTACGATGTTCCGATGATTCGTGCCGCGCACGCCGTAAACCACAACCACGGTACCGGTAACAATCATTCGAGCAGAACGTGCACCGTTCTTTTCTTATTTTTATGAATTATTGCCTGTTTTTACGGTAGAACCGTTCGTTGAGTAGACATTCAATCTTTCTCGGACTGTGTCTAATCGCGAAAATGATTAATATTTTACAGTTACTTTACGACTGCAATACATTACCCGGCTGGATACAGCACTCGAGTAACTGGTTAATTAGTGCATTTTCGTGTAAGCTCGTAATTGATCACTTAATTTATCGCCGTTAATTACGCGGGCTTTAATCCTCAGCCGATTAAAAATTTAAACTGAACAGTTCCAGTAATGAATGCTTCCGCGATCGATGTGTATATAGATATAATTGGACTGTGAATTTTACGCATTTATGGCGAGAATGATTAACTGCAATACTCGCGTCCATCGGCGATGGTTAAAACAGTTTGTTTCTGTTTTATAATATTTGGAATCTATTACGATCATTAATAGAGAAACAGAGATTCTGTTTCATTAGGCTGTGCTTTGCATATTTCGCTGTGAATACGTGAATTTGCATAAACATGTTGCTCCGCTTTATCGTCGCGAGTGCTTTGACGATCCTTTCATAGCAGACAGCGTCCAACTTGAAAAGTTGGTAGCGCCGCTCGAAGTGTGTTGCAGCCGCGACAATTGCTATCATCGACAATACTGTTTACGTTATTTGCAAGGGAACGGCGCAGCGCGACGAGTCACTCCTTTCAATTGCGATGTTTTATTGAATACCCTTTGAGGAATACGGCGGGAGTTTCGTCGTAGTTGAGCGCGTCTAGCGTGCCTGCGACATGCGCTTTGGATTACAATCCGCTCGAGGGTAGCAGCGAAAGGGTTAATTTACTTTGAGGACGGTCTACGCAGAGACAACAAGGGCGAGTTGACGCTATTGTCGTGGTTAAAACTTACGGAAGATTTCGTTCTACCGTGGGTGAACGAAATGCGCGAGTGCCGCACGACTCGCGGCGAGAGTAGAATTTTAAGCGTGAACCAGGTCGAGAGGAAGTTATGAATTTTTCAAGTCGGTAATTGACTTGTGGGACAGCCGGTATCTGGATACTGGCAGCGTGGAAAAATTCGAAGCCATAGCTGGGCGACGTTCTGACGGCTTTGCTAGTCGACGCGTGTGCACTTGGCCAACAAACGGGGCCGGCGCATGCGAACCCCGAGTGAATCATTCCGCGGAAACGTCGCGAACATTCACTGACCACAGTCACGGTTTCTGGCAATAAGCGTTAAATGCACGGGGCCGCCGATGCGCCTCGCGGACCTGTTGTGGCCGTAATAAAGCGCGCGCCAGACAATTCAAACGCGAGCCGCGCGACATTTTCGTTTAGATCGGCTATTAAATGGTCGCCGAAGAGACAATGTTCAATCTCGATGGCCGCCGCCGCGCCGCTAGAAGCTACTTGGCGAGCCTTCTACAGGTCGATTCACAGGCCTCGTTGCCCCATAAACTTAACCCTCCGGCGGCATTATCGGTCGTTTATGGCAGCGGAACTGGGTTTAGAAGCAAAATGCAAACAAACGCCGCGCCGGGACAGACTTACGTGCCACGAAGCGTGCAGGAATACGAAAAATTCAATACAGTAATAGCGATAGTTTTTTGCGAATATCTCGAAAACTAAAATCGAGCGGCGGTACATGTATAGGAAAAAGTTGTTCAAAACGTAGAAATCTATAACATATTTAAATTTCATCAAAATCTGAAAGGAGGCCCTTCTGCTAAATAATTACCAAATTGATTTGGTAAAGGGTGAAATTTATTTACAGAAAGGTGAAATTGACTTGCAGGAGGGTGAATTAGGAGTGCAATGTACAACTGGAATTAATCGAAGTGCAGTATTGATACAAAATATATGGATGTTGAGATTCCACATTTTTACAATTATTTATCTCTCGACCGAGTCCCGATATATTATGTATTTCAGCTACGTTTAGTAGCAGTGGTAGCACATATAGTACATATTCGTGCGAACCCCGATTTTCAACGTTAAAAAGCAATATAACTGCGGAAAGGTCAAGATTAACAGACCAGCGAGAAGAATCAATTTCAAAAATACTTACAGTTCAACAAATTCAACCTTTTGAAAATTTGATTACTGAGAAACATTGCCAAATTCCTTCGAAACAAAAATGAAATAGTTTTGTTCAAATAATGTAAACTTGAAACAAAACTGTGTTTCCCTTTTACATATTTCGAGTCTGCTTTGTTCTATCGCGGCCCTCGAATTAATTTATAATATTTAATGAGGCCCTTGGTGGTAAAAGAGTTTGACATGCCTGTTCTACAGCATCCGCAAATAAAATATCTTTATTTCGATAACCTACAACGTGCTTTGAACTTCGCGTTAAGGGAGGCTTCTCGTGTAACGGCCGTGGAAACAAGTGATTTTCAATTTGAATTTTAGAGTTGCGTTGCACTCGTTCTAGAACAGCCTGTACAAAGCGCGGCGTGTCCACCGTCCGCCCAACCTCGAACAATTTGTTTTACGAACTGCCGCGATATGTAATTTAATCGAATTTATCGCGTCGGTCGACGGGAGTTACAGACGCGATACACCGGCGAATAATGCTCCCTGTAACGCACGCGATCTTGCTTGTCCCATACGTACCGGAAACTGGTACCGGGGACCAGTACCGTAGTCGCCGATCCCCCCCATAAATTCTCCATCCTCGAGCGAGCCCGTAACTCGCGTCCGCGTTTTTCTAATCCCGACAACGGGCGAACGAGGGGGGAGGGGGGATGTTTTCGCGCGTGCAATCGGAATTATAGAGCCGTTAGGCGAACTGCGAAACGCGCGAGCCGTTTACCGGTATACCGGTCCCCCACCACGTGTTATTGAATATCTATCGCGTAAGTGAAATCCGAGTGAATTACAGTGTTCCCTTTCTACGGCCGCCGCGTCGCTCGCGATCGGACGCCGACGCGAACGGAGCAACTGTATTTCGTTTTTTGTAATGCCACTTCGATGGCTGACAGGAACCTAGACAGAAGGGATTAGCAGGATCGCCGGTCGTTATCGGTGAAATTCGGAATTTTCAGGATAACGTTGGCTAATCTGGGTGTGAAATGTTGTGACTTCCGCGTCATGTGTGATACGTTTTTCAAAATTGTGCGAAGTGATTCAAAGTAAGGGTAAACTTTACTTTACCGGACTCAAAATATGTGCCTTTCTCCTATAAATTATGATGTATTTGGTATGTAACCCAGTAGATTTGTACCCGGGGCGGCTGCAGATCGAAGTTTCGATCCTGTAGGAACAATGGTTCAAGAGTTATGCTTGTTTAAAGTTGAGCAATCTGCAGTGTTTTTGACAGGTAAGGGCGCCGCCATATTGGTTTGCAGTGACGATCGCGAGCCGCTTACCGAGCAGAACCGCCGATCTTTGCCGCCCCTCTCCCCCTGACCTAATCACCAACCAACTTAGTAAGCGACCGTCACTACAAATCAAAAACACTGCAGATTGCTCGAATTTATGCAAGCATAATTTCTGAACCATTGATCCTACAGGATCGAAACTTCGATCTGCAGCCGCCCCGGCTGAATACATCATAATTTATAGGGGAAGGGCACAAATTTTGAGTCCGGTAAAGTAAAGAGCAGGCCAAAGTAATATACATTTAATAATCGAGGTTAATACCAGCCGTAATTATTTTTAGAAATACTATTTCTATGATTGTTCTGCCTTATCGAGTTTATCGACCTGGCAAACGGGCGGCCCGATTACAGTTTCAATTTTGCGAAAGCCTAGGAAAGGCGTTATCTTGGCAGCGAGGCTCCCAAATAAAATAGTCGGGTCGGATGCCGTTGTGCTATCTCTGTTAAATCAAGGGCGGCTTTTTATTCGGGGAACCGTAACGCGGTAGCGTATCTGCTTATCTGCGTCAAGCCCCGGAGATTTTATTGGTCCCAGCTGTCCTCCGTTGGATCTCTGAAGAGTCGCGTCCCCGTTTCGTATGCAGGAGGTATTAACACGCGAGAGAATAACGCTCGGCCGTGTTCCCGTTGAACTTGCCCGAATGATTTAAACGAGACGCGAAAGGCGGGAGAGAAAAGGAAGGGAGGTGGGAGAGAACGAGTCCTGTTTGCAGTCTTCCAACGTGTCATTAAACGGAGCGATTTATCATAATTTATATCGCGCTCACCGGGCTTAACGCGACGGTCATCCGATTATGTTATTACAACCCGTGGGTGTCGTTTTGATGTACGTCTTCCCCGCGGTCTTCCAACTCCTAAAATATGCTCACGGCAAGCCCGACGCCCTTGACGTTCGCTCGCGCGTCGAATCCACCCTTGCGACATCGAAATTTACGTAATAAACGCGCGCTCATAACCCGACCGATACTCATTAATCGTCTGATCGGGTAATTACCCTTCGATGAGACTGAAACGATCGGTCGACGCGTCCTTCTTCGTTAGTGCAATCTTTTACGTTCTTTGTTCTGAGATTAATGAACGCAACCTCGAAATTACTCAAGTAAAACTGTTCGGTTTTGACAAGATCCAGTCTATACGACTAAAATCAGAATTCCGCGGCTGACGCAAAAGCGTCCCGTTCCGGTACACCGAAATAGTAATAACGAACTACTTCAAATCGCACTAAATCGGTAGGAATTCGATCGAGCCCAAATCGATCCGGGTCTAATCGAATTTATTCCGACTGCACCAACCCATTTCGTACCAGTTCGTTCGGCCCAATAATTTCTATTTAACCGAACTTCAAATCCTGCAGCCATCCCGGAACTAAATCTCGCAAGAGCACTAGGAAACGTCCGATAACAAAATCAAGTCGGAAAAACATTCGGAAAACCTAGTCCGTTCGGAAGTTATAATCGTCGAGGCTCGAACGAACGAGATTAACATAATTAATGCACACGGCTAAACCGCGAAAAATACGCGTTCCGGATGGGATCACTCGCAGCATCCATTTTGGCGGTGATAACGCGCGAAAAATCGCATTTGCGCCGGATATTCGAGGGTCGGCGTAATCTTTTTCGGCTGTGCGACCACCATTTCACGTAATTTCCCTAAGTGCGGCTAAACACTTTCGCGGCTCGCTTACCAAATTGTCGCACTCGCTGGCGTAATGGCAGCGAGTATCAATTATCGTCGGAATGGTTTCGATTATGCTAGTTCCCAAGTGAAATTTTAATACAGCACGAGGCGTGGCAAGGGGAATACTGTTCCACCATATTTCAGTTTTTACCAGGTTTTTATTAACTCGCTTTCTTGTCTGTCTGTTTGTTTGTCTGTTTTGTAGAAATGTTGCAATTGATTTTAAACTAACTTCGCGATGAGCTAGAGACTTGAAACTTTAAACATAGCTCAGATTATTTTATCGGTTCCTCGATCGAACGTTTTATATCTATTTAGTTCGTTTGAATTCTCGTACGTTGAGGTAAGCGGTCTGAACGCCCGCTGTTCTTTCTCGCAACCGCTCGCGTTTGTTTTCGATATGCCAGACTGAGATAAACCTGAAATTTACTACCTGTCTCTGTTATAATCTCTACAAAATGTTAAAAATCGATTGGAAAATTTCACACACACAAGACTAAAAAGGAAAAAATAATTATTTAGATAAAAAAAATGTTTAATATACCACGTTTTTAAGACGGACTGAAAATATAAAATCATTTTTCCTAGCCCCCTACAGATTCCTAACCCCATATTGTAGATATAGTCCTGAAAATTTGTGATTATGAATTTCGAATAGCTATGAAAACACTTGTAAGATTTGTTCAGAAGAATAGTTCACCTAAGACACTAACAATTTTATTGCACTGCAAATGATATGAACTGTTGTGTGAGTTTTCTCAACGGCAGCTACTCTCTACACTCCTTACTATTATTTTGCGCCCCACGTTTTCTGTTTTAAATGTTACAAGTATTTTCATAGCTATTAAAAATTCACAATCACAAATTTTCATGACTATATCAGTATAGTCAGTTATACTTTCCAAAAAATTTTTACAGTGTTTTTAGGTGCCATTGCTACATACAAACTGTTGAAATATGTTTTGAGAATCAAAATTAATCTATTATTCCACACAAGGAACGATCGATTCAATATCAGTTTATTTCTGAATGATCCTCACTAGACGTGCTACATTCAAGCCGTAAAGACGTGGTTTGCTTGTGCTTTTCTCGTTATTGAATATATATAAACTCCAGTCAATTACTACAAAGTGTGTGCAGATTATTTAATTACATAATCTAATACAAATTTATGAACGACTGTCTATTCTTTTCTACTAGATTTAACAGAGTCTCGTTAAACGCAACGTATTTTTATCGTGATGACAGCGAAGTGAAAATAACCGACGGAAAAATGAAAAAATTGACGGAGGTATGAAGAAATCCTTTTATAAAATGAAGTTTCTAGTTGAAACTCTCTTTCAACCGTCTTTTCGGACATATTTCCACGACGTGGAGCGTATATAGACACATGCACGATTTAGCTGGCTAAAATGAAAAAATAATAAGGTTTGATTGTCTTACGTTAACGCGAGTTCGCGAATTATTCGTAGAGCTGCGTGTGTTGATACAGCGTTAAAGAAATAGAACACTAATTTGGTCGAGGAGTAAGAGAATGAAACTCAAACATTAAGTAGAATTGCAACTGGATACATTAAATAATAGAACTAATACAAGAAAATGCTCGTTTTCACCCTTTGAAATCTTCAAATTCGATTTGAGATACATTTGATTTTCGAATTTCGACCCGTTGCGAAAAGGGGTTGCTTATGCCGCGCGAGCTGCAATTGACTTTTCGATAGAATCAGTCTATAAATGGATCAGGACCGAGAGCTGATGTTTATTCGAATCAGTATAAACTTTCCATAGTTAAGCCGGAGCAATTTTCATCCCCTTGTTTACGCACCGGCCGGATCTAAACGCGAACGAGCCTTAAGCCGCAATCAAACGAACAGCTTTTAAACGCGTTACGTAATCTCATTCCAGAAAGTGGTTCAATGTAGTATTCACGTGTGTTTATACGCTACGAATTTCAGCTCGCGGCTTAATCGATTTTAACATAACCGTGGCCGCCCACGCGGGGCTAAAACGGCACGTACCGCGAGACACCCACGCTTCTGTAATTGTCGGAAGTTTAATGCTGACGCACGGAATTCGTTCTATCAACCGAAATCCCGCTGATCGTCCGGCACGTTTACGTATACATACATCCGATAACAAAGATCGAACTCAATGGTTTCGCAGTGACTAAGCCACTCCCGTCGAAACGCGCTGACGGGAAAATCTCTCTCATTGGGAACAGTCGAATGTCATCTCCATTTTATATCAACCCTCTATCTAACCTTCCCTGTACATTTCTCCTTCTCCTCGCGAGGTTTGCATTTGTTGCTACGTAGAAGAATTAATAAACTCGCCGGTAAATTCTCGAGGCTAGAGACGAATCACGGACGAAAAAAGGTTGAAAACAAAAAGGCGTAACTCGGCGGCGGAAAGAGTCATACATCTCGCGGCACGACTCGTAACAAGATTTTCCACCTATCAGCGAGCGTGTGGCGTTCGCCACGCTTTTACTTCGCGACGCAACAAACGCTTGAAAGCATTCATGCTACGCGCTCTCGAGAGCAATCCGCGATCCCTGGCCTGTCGAACTCTTTGCATTCATGGCGCCGTGCT
Source organism: Lasioglossum malachurum (assembly GCA_028455605.1). NCBI lineage: Eukaryota > Metazoa > Arthropoda > Insecta > Hymenoptera > Halictidae > Lasioglossum > Lasioglossum malachurum. The sequence continues at coordinate 19,668,792 of CM052311.1, forward strand.
AGTGAAAGCGTTTACAGGCTGTTGAAAAAAGAAGTTAGTCCCTTTGAGTCTTTTCAGAGAGATGCTTAGGGGATAGATCTAACGATCGGAACAATGATGTGATCGTGACAATGTTTTACCTCTCTAAATTGTATAAATATTTACCAAACCGAATGATTAAAGTTGTTAGCTGTAAAGGAGGTCCTACAACATATTGAGCATTGATTTTTATCAATTAATTCTGTTATATTTCAAGTTTTTCGTTAAGTGTCCTATCATTTTGTACCTCTATATTTCGTTAATAATTCTACTTGATTCAATAAAAATAGATAAGTTAATGAAGCTTCGTTTCATTTCATTCATATATGTTAAGGAAGTCTCACTAAAAATATGTATATAAAAAAGATTGAATTTCTAATGTTTATCTTAATGTGTTATTTTGTCGTCCCGGAGTGTAGGTCAGGGTAGGAATGAGTGAGACAAAGAAAAAGATTGAGAGAAGGTATAGACCGAATGTGTGAGTGAAATGAGATAAACCTGTAAGGTTAGGTTAGTGTAAACCAAGTCGAGCTAGGCAGCTAAGAAGACGAGTAAGAAAGATTAATATTGCAAATTATAACGCATATTTTGGAGTCACAATAATCGCAGGAGTTCAAAGGGTTAAGCAAAGCACGTACGGCTACATTCATCCTTAGTTTCCCATAAAGTTACATTGTGCGACGTTCAGCTCCAGAGCACAGTAACAGAGATTCCATTTAAATCTGCGAGCCACCCCATAGAACGTTTTGTCCCGAATCCATTTAGGTGCAGCCCCGTTGTCTCTGCTTGGCATCTACGCTTCTCACGTTGATCCGGAGCGTAGATTACAGGGATTACCCAGCCTCCTGGACAACGAATTATATCCGGCATTCTATATATTCCACGGAATAATATAATACAATCATTTGTTCGATTATACGGCCGTGAGTCTGTGTGGCTCGTCGGGGCTCGCTCGCCGGACAGGGCAAGGGCGCCATTAGTAGTTCACCCCCTTAGATGGTTCGCCATGATTCAGAAGATCGGGACGCGTTGCCCACTACGGCAACACGTTCCCCGTAACATTATCACCGGACCGTGTGTACAGTCTGGACCGTAAGCGATACCGCCCGCGGGTCCCAGCACAATAACGCGTTTGTTCGGCCCGAAAAACGCCACGTGGGTGTTGTTGCTTCTTTCCCTCCTCTATTCTTCTTCCACTGAGATGCGCTCGGTGAAATTGCTGTTTCAAATTTAATGCGTCCCGCAGACACACAGCTTCTATTCAAATTTCGCGGAATTCAATTCGTAATTCGATGGCAAACACCATCGCGTCCTTTAAGGGATGCGGAATCAACTGGGACCTCTGTGTGTCCCGCTCCTGTCAGCTTTCAATTGCTTCTTTCGTTTCATCGAATCTCTTGCATTTATCTATTCAAATTCTTTGAAATTTAACTTTTAGCAGAGATTTTATTAGATTTTTTATTTTACAATTATTGAAATTTTGGGTTGTGTAATAAATTCACGCGTTTTTTGTATTTTACTTTCTTCCCGCAATTTTGTGTTTTGTTAGGTAAAGTATATATGTATGTGCATTCGCAAGTCTTTTTCTTGCTCTGCAAACCTATCTGCTTCAATTTTTCGAATTAATTAATTTTAATCAGTTTTCAGGCTTTTTCCGTCGAACTGAAGCTAAATCAAGTACACGCGTACTCGACAAATTTTCAAACTTATTTTTTTCGAAAATAAAGCGTCATATATGAAAAAATTTTATTCTACATTTTCGATTCAATTTTTCACGTAGAATCACCCCCTACTCGCTTGTACCATCAGTTACGGGACACCCTGTACACTTTACCTAACGAAACACGAAATTGCGGGCAAAAAATAAAATACAAAAAACGCGGGAATTTATTACACACAACCCAATAATAAAAATGATTTCATAAGGAATGGTTGTACAGATATCTTTAGTCGTTACAATATAATATACGTGTTACAATAGGAGCTGCACAAAGTCTAAATAAAATCGGTCTTGTCATTTTTATCAGAGTACATGAGCCAGTTATTTTTAAGGGTTGGTAAGTTTAGCGTTAATTTCATCGTTGACACCTGCATCGTTAAAGGATGCAGAATTTCTGCACGTCAACAAGGTGTCGGTTTAAGTATGATTTCGGGAATGTTTAACAGCGTGTTAAACAGCTTCCTCTTGTCATAAACGAGCCAAACGCACTCAGATCACGTCCAACCAAAACATTTGCCAACTCAAGCATTCTCGTTTAACGAACGGTTGAGTCTCCGAAGCGAATGGCAGCGTCCATTTCGTGAGATCGGTTGAAACGATCTAACGTTTGGCTGCGCTACGACTAATTCCGGTAAAGAGCATCTTTAACGAAGCACCGCTGCCAGAAGAATTCGGCGGTCGAACCAGTGTTAGCCATGTCGACTCCGAAACTAGGTACGAAACTTCACCCATTCGCTTCGCAAACGGTTCAATATGTGCACTATTTTTGCAACGATCGACAAAAATTCGAGAGGTTTATTTTGCCCACAGACTGTACGCCAGCAGAATTTAATTCTGGAACATGCTCGCAGTGAAATTACACGGTGAACTTCCAGAGATTCCCTTTAAGTTTGTTGCAAGAATGTTTAAGAAATAATTTTCACTCGCGCGCTCTTGAGTTTCACTTGCGTTTCATGGGGATTTATAGTTCCACTTGTGTAACGTAATACATATTAGGGTAATCTGTGTTTTAGGGTTTGGTTTAATAACACTGCTCCTTCCTGTGTTACTCGCCTCGGCTAGCCACATGAATTATTCATAATATTTCATTTTATTTTAACTTATTCCACCTCCTTTGCTCTATTTACCTCACATTTTTCCTCGTCTCGTATTCCGCAGCTTTTTTCATTCGTTTTATTTATGAAATATGTAACGTTACTTCCATCTCGTATTATTTTCACTTCGCTCTCGCCTTACCACTTCTCTGCTCATTTTATTGTATGTATGTGTTACTGGCAGTGTGCGATAAATACAACAGTGCGTATAGGGTTCAAACATAGCGCAATTAAATGTTCAGCACTTTGTGCATTTATGGTATGTGCAGATTGGTAAAATACAAGAAAGAAAGAAAGTAAAAGAACTAATAATATTTTTATTTTTACAATGAGGAATTTTTTAGTTGACGACGAAAAATTCCTAATTCTGATTTTGATTAGATCACGTAAATGATTCTACTCTTTATCCACTGAAACTACCATTGTAAGAAGAAACTTCACTTTTCATTCATTCAGTGCGAAACCGGTGGTTAATGTCTACGACTGCTAGTTCTCCCCGTTCAATCCTCCATTTTCTCTAATCAGTTCATCGGATCGACAGGAGCCTCGCTAAAAGTATTTTTAAGTGTCCCATTACTGGAAGTTGGCAATCTGGGTTCAAAAGAATGGTCGGGGACGATTATGACATCTGCAGTCGAGTTCAAGAGTGACATTAGTTTCATGGTTTGCGGATGCGGAATTATGCTCGACACGCGAAGAAAACAGACTGATACATTGCCTCGAGAGACTTGAACTTAACTACTAGTTATTTAAAAAATGTAAAACAATCTATTTCACGTTATTCTTCAATTAATGGAGTAGACTCGTTTTTTCAGGATTGCAAAGCGCGTTCTCATTTCTCGATAATACAAAGATGGGGTTTTTCAGTAGCCAAAAACGCTAGTAGCCAAAAATTATTCGGCAGCATTGCCGATTGCTTTTGCTGTATCGAGAAATGAGAAGGCGCATGCTATTTCATAGAAGCGGCCCACTGTGGGTCGCTGTCGACCCAGCCACCCCCGCAAGCGGAGACCGCGGATGCGCCGAAGATAGAGCTGGAAGCAACAGAAAACCGCGCCTGGGCTACAAGAGGAACGGCAGCACGCGGCTAATTTCATTTCGCCTTGGCCATAAAACGAGCGAGGAGCAGGCCGTGGACCGCGAAGCGACGAAACGAGGGAAATCGTTGACAGGTAGGTCACGCTCCGTGGCACGTCAGTTCCCGTAATACCGGCGGGCAGGTGCGGATACGGGGGAGGACGGGTCAGGGGTTCGCCTCGAAAACGCTTCAAGCCGGAAGCGCGGAAGAAAAGAGCGCAAAAAGAACGGGACGGGGAGGACTGGGGTGGAAAGATGCACGGCCGGAGGGAAGGGACGAGAAAGAGGGAGCCGCGGCGGCGGGGGACAGTTCTTGGCCGTTCGAACAAAGAAGCCAATCTAGCGGGCTTGAACCCGCAAACCTTTTCTGCGGGCGGACAACCACCTCAGCACCACTTGGGTCGGTTTCGCGAACGTGGCCGAGACAGGTGCCAACGCGACCTCCGCCACCGGCGACGACCGTCCACCGTGGATTCAAACGACGCTACGTGGCGGTGTGTATGTGGGAGGAACGCTCTTTACGAGGCTCCCCTATCTATCTAGGATCTACCGCGCGGCAAAATTTGCAGTCGGTCCGTGTCCCCGTTTTATGAACTCGGACGGTTTCTTGTTTGATCACATTGTTGGGGCTCCGGGCTGGCATCGGGGAGCCGAGGAAGACAGCCAGCTAACAGCGAGACCCGGCTGTATGGAAAATACGCGTTAGTGTAGGTTAATTGCGGAATCGCACTCCGGCGAAACGTGTCCCTCGGGAAAAACTATCCACATTTCCGCTCGGACTGCTTTAAGGATGTTCTGGAGGTAATATAAAAACGCAACAACATTTTTGAAAATTTGGCAAGATATAATTCTTACTAAATTAATGCAATTACCAAAGTTTCGGTTCGATTCGCTGCACCGTTTAAGAATTATAGCAACTTACAGTTTGCGCATTTTAACACGTCTTCTTATGGAGAATTCATAAAATTCCACTTCAAACCCTATTTAAACCTTGGAAAAACGCAACTAGAAACTCCAGCTTTTTTTTATATGTAGTAAAAATCATGTAATTAATTATGTTCAAAATTTATTAGGATTCACTAAACAGTTACAGAGCAAAACAATTATAAACTGTTAAAAAACGTCAATCGTGTTGTCTCTCACTAGCATGGAAGCGCGACAAGTGTAGACCACTGAATATAGCTACAGAGGGTACAGTATTCGCAAAAGTTTAATGCGAAATATACTCATGAATGGCTTTCATTGCCAATATATTGATGGATTTCGAATTTCTGGTACTTTTGTCTCCCATTGTACCTCCAGAACATCCTGACTGAAACGTATCGGTTTTTTTTTCCAGTAAAATGTGTTTGGTCGGTCGATAAGATCGTACAGTTTACTAGGCAATCAATTAGTTATTATCAGACAGCGGTTCTTTATGCGTTTATGGCTAAAACGAGTAAAGATGATTCGACAGTGAAGATGTGTTAGAATGTCTTCTGTTGCTCCCTGTGAGCACTGTTTCACTAGCTTCAAACCCATCTCGAACGACAGACATTTACTCGTGTATCGATGCGAAGAAGGAGAATCTTCCGTCTCGATCCGACATGAGGATTCTTCACTGGAAAAGTTCAAAGCTAACAATTTGTCCTCCGCCTAGCAACTTTCAAAAGTCACGGTCGAATCACGGTAAATGAAGGCGAGCGATCGATGCGCACCATCGTGGACAGTAGCCTCGAGTCGCAGATAGTTAGGCGAAACTTGTTCCGGTGTCTCGATTGAATCGAGAATCGGTGTCGTGATTCCGTATGCCGGGAAGGGAAAAAAGTTTCTCGGATTCCGGCTCTCTGATTCGAGTGCAAGCTAGACCCATCCTACCCCGACGAACTAATTGCCGACTGTCCTCGTCCTTTTAAAAGGCCGGCCGAGAAACTTCGTCCCTTCGATCCCGTCCCTTTACTTTCACTCTCTCTTCCATTTTACTTGGATTTCTGGCCAGCGTGGTCGTTTAATATTCGAACGACAGCACGGCTTCGCGTTTCGACTAAATGCGAACAGAATATTTCACTGCTTTAGGATACTGTTTTCTATTTATGCATATTCCGCAATCTTACTGAAAATTATTCTAGTCTATTTTCGGTAGATTTGTTCAAGTAATACAGGGTTGTCCAAAATAGACTATAGGAAGTTTTTTTAAATAAAAAACATACTATTTTTTATTTTATTGGTATTTTTTTTAAATTTAATTACCAGTTTTCATTCGAGCTGTTTTTGGTCTGCCAGACTTTGGTTTATTATAAACAGATCCAGTTTCATCAAATTTTTTAACCAAATTTCGAATTGTTTGCTCTGATGGACGATTATCTATGCCGAAAAAATCACATGATTTACGATGGGTATTTTTTATTGAACACGATTTGCAAAATAAATTTTAATAACTTTAAAACACGCTCTTCAACCGTATGCAACTCCATTGTTAAAATTGTCTATCATTGTAGGTTAGAAATACAAGAAAGTGACAAACATGGCGTTTGACAGATATTCCAATTCAACATACTAAAGGTACTTTTGGATAACCTTATATAGCTAGACTGTAATATAGAAGATTGTTTCATTGTCTCTGATAATCCTAATAATTTGAAGTCAATGTATTGACATTGCTAATTCTTTTTATTCTACTGTTTTAGATCGAGCCACCTCGTTTTTATCATAAATGCATCAAATTCTTGGAATCTTGGAAACGTAATCGTCGATGAATAGCTTCTATGAATTATTCTAGTCGGGTATTTGACAGATGTTAACTAAAATAAATGTCTTGCATAAATGTTGCTAGAATCACACGAATACTCGGAGTCGGATAATTACATAAGGCTGTTTGATTAACTAAAGAGAACGCGAGAAACGATTCATCTCGATGCTACAGAAATATTCAGAGAGCATGGAAATCAAATATACCGGCTGCGGTGGTAACAATGACGCAATCACGTACGAGTTAATTCATCGGGCAAAAATAACTCGAAAATGTAGAATAATATTTTCATACCGAGTACTGCGGTCCTGGGAAAATCAACATTGGAAGTTTATTTGACGCGCGCACGTTCGTGCCCGCAATAAGTAGAAACGGTAGGTAATGACCAGACGTAACCGCGTGGTCCCATTCAACAACATGTATGCGCGGTTCAAATGTAAAGCCAATTTTCTTGAAAAAGGAAACTTCGTGGAAAATTGGAAGGTTCCCGCAAGAAATTTTCTAAGCGAATGATTTTACAGCAAAAAAATTTCAGAAAATTTCATCTTACTTTAAGGGGTTATAATTATAGCTTACTTCTAATTACTTTCCTAATTAGACGCTCTGCTAAGGCACCTCTCAGAAATTTTTCGAAAGGTACTGTAATTCCGAAGTTGGTACGTTCATTAACTGACATTCAGAGAATCCACTCCAATTTTTGCAAGTAACAATTTCTAAGGAAAAGCCGTGACGCTCGTTTCGATCTGCCTTCTTTTTACAATTCGTTGGCGATTGTAATTTCACAATATTCTTCCACTCTTTCCGATTCTCTATTTTTATAAAATCCGTACTTCAAATTATAATTAGACTGCGGATCTTCATGCAAAATAAAAATCGTCTGCATCGATTGCAAGAAATAGAAACTACATTGAAAGTTATTTCTTCTCTTCATGAGATTTTAACAGAGGATAAATCATATATGGACATCTTCAATTTTTTAAATTGTCTAACAATTTTGAAACTCCATTTACTCAATTTTGCTATAAATGCATAAAGATAAGCAGTCTAATTATAATCTTCCTCCGAGAAATAAAAGCTGCTTGACACTCTGTTTTATTCTTGCACGCCCAAAGAATTGCAAAAGAGAAACGAGCTATTTTATAAACAGTCAAACCAGGAAGTTCAAAATATTATTTAGGGAATGGCGTCGCTATGAATAAGACTAGAACAACAGTAATGTTAGTGAGGGTTATCTTGGGAGTCTTTTCAGGGTACCGAAAGGATAGAAAGAGCAAAGGACCGACCCAATCTTCATTTCGAAGGTTTTACCGTCGGTTTGCCAGACGAATTTCCAATAGTTTTTACTTTCTCGGTAAAACCTTTCGCCTCGACGTCTCTAATTGTCCAATAAGGAACGCGGGCGGGGGTCCTTGAGGGCCGAGGTCAGGACCGACCTGAAAGGTCCTGCGCATTTGTCAGATTAAACGAGAAGTCGTGAAGGGTTCGCGAAGCTAATCGCGTAACTCGCTCAAATGAGCTGCACTGTATTCGGAATGGCGCCAGTCGGGAGAAGCAGTCGCGGGGCTTTCTGAAGCCAAGCAATCGAGCCGTCCAATCGGACCGGTCTCCGATGCGAGCAGGGCTGAAATTGTTCGTTTAACTTGCTCGCTTAAATGTACCTTGTTTCTCTAAATGTTTTTCTACTGCGCTCACATTTGTTATTTCGAAAATTCGTCGCAACGTCCGCAACGAAAAATATTAGATCGCCCCAAAAAATGTTTGTTTTACGTAAAAAGTTGTGGGAGTTCCGGCCGCAGTGCACTCTCTATAAGAAGAGGTTATCGTTGCAGGGCTATAGTGCCGCCAAAGTCTGTACAGCATAACTCTGTACATCATCAACATAAGTCTGTAAATATCCCCTCCACTGTAGTAATCTGATCTCGGCTCGGGTATATCGGTGTGAACGCTGTTGCATACAGCTGAAGGAGGCTGAAGGAGGCCACCTGAATATCTCCTTTATTTTTAACGACACAAAAGATATTTATGGCATAATAATGAATATGCTTAAGTCATTAACAAGATGGAATAAAAACAAAGTTTTCCCGATAAAAAATACCGATGACCTTGAAAATACTATGAAAAAATAATCGGACAAAAATAATTGTTCTTCTATGATATTCCCCTCCTTCGATACCATTTAAATTTAAATGTCAAAATTGGCATAATTATGCCAAAAATATTTTTTTTCTTCAATTAAAAATAAAGGAGATATTTAGGTGGCCTCCTTCAGCTGAGACACCCTGTATATTGTATGTGAACTAATGCGACGCGGAGAGTCGCAGTCGCAGGCACAGTTCGAAGGCCCGTGCGTCCTCACAACCTAATACCAATATAAAATCTTTTTTATTATTACTTATTTTTTTATGAAACTTTCACCAATATATTTGTGGTATTTTTCTGATTAAAATAAGACCAAACACGATATAATTTCAACTGTGTTTAGTGGTTTAATTGACGATGAACGTTTCGGGAGCAAGAAGGGACAGCGTATGGGAAAGAAAGAGACGCGCAGAGTCGCAATCGCTTCGGTCGCGCGCGGTTTCTCTCTTTACACGCGCTGTCCTTCTCTACGTTCGGCTCGGCCTTTGAAGCTCAATAAATAGTGTCCGTCTACGAACTTTGCAAACGAACCTCCCCAAGGCTTTTGCGATTACAAGGGATTTGCTGTATAATAAAATTCTCAAAATTAGACTTGGTTTTTGTGTCCCAGAATGAAAGAAAAATGAAAATGCTCTGGAGTGAAAGAATAAAAGCAGGAGAAGAAAATAAAAATTTTTCTGCGAATGTTTAGAATAAATTAATAATAAAACGTGGTGTGATTCTTTTCGGGAAGGAAGATGGCGGGAGAGTGCGTTGACCGCAACGGATAGCTGGGCGTCGCGTCGCTCTGATTTCTGCCGGATAGAAGGACAGGAGGATAATAGATAATCGTAAGAGAGATAATAAGGAAGGATCGTCGTAGGTAGACCACGTTCGCGCGAGATAATATCAGGCGTGTCTGCGTTACTGAACGATTACTATTGCGGAATGGATGGTCCGCGGAGCGAGCACGCGCGATTACGAAGTACGAGGTACGCGGGAATGCGGATACTGCGGTCACGTTTCGGATGAAACTTGGAAGAGGGGTCGCGTAAAATCCGTGGCCTTAGCATGAAGTCTTAATGAACCTGGTAATTAGCATTTTTACGAATGTCTTAAATTTCTGGGCTGAACCCTTTCAACGTTTCAGATTTGAACGAATGGTGGCGGGTGGATCTGAATGTTTTTATAATTTTCGTAGAGAGAGATTATATTAGTAATAAAAAGATTGAATAGCACTCGACAATTTCAGAAAGTAGAAATTTGTTGGGATTTGCAGGATGTTAAAGACGACTTTTCGGGCCAGCGTCTCGGGCCAAATGCTCCTCCAGCGCTTGTCGCGAAGACGTTGGGAAGGTTCGGCGGCGCGCGGTCGCGCGGAGGTTGCATTTTTATTCGCCACGGGGAGAAATGTCTCGACGCCGGCCGGCTATTCATATCCCCTCGCACGCGACAATCTCGGTTCAAGGAGACCGCTGGACAGGATATTGCTGACGTGTTCCCCGACTTTAAAGTCCAACGTCCGCGGTCGATAGCTGCCGCATTGTCGGGAACGGCTACGCTAGAAGAATGGAAGATGGGGCGAAAAGGAGAGGGAGCCGTTGGCTCCACGATGTCATGCTTCTCTCTGCGCTGCTGCGGGGCTTCAATCGGCAATGGCAACGACAGCGACGACGACGACAGAAATGACAGCAACGGTAGCAAAGGCGACGGGGCTGTTAAGCGAGCAACTTGCTGGCGACCGCAGGGTCAGACACACCGGTTTCACGACTGAATCGATCAGATTAGGGTAAACGCGTTCGATCGGTTCTCCGATCCTCTTTCGCCGCTTCTTCGCCGACTCGGCCGACTTCTCAGGGAACTTCCCTCGTTTGCTCCCACGCCATAGCGTCGAGTCGCCATGCTCCAGCCCGCGACCACCCTGCAGAACATCCCCGGGCTCGACGAGGCCACTTTGCGAACTGTCGGCGAACAGTTCTCCTTCCCAGGGACTCGAGAAACTCGAGACCGTCCTCGATTCTGTCCGAGAATACTCGACGACAACCATGCGAGAACGATCCTAGCCAGTTTGGGCCTGGAACTTCCTAGCTGGCCTACTGCTGAGGCTGAAGTTAGACTTTCGGCCCTCTTCACAGGTATACATAGAGGACAAGGGTGGCAATTTGTGTGTGTGTTTGCCCCCAGTTTTATATTTCTTCCTAAAATCTGATTCACCACATTCAGTTGAATTTAACTTTAACATGTAGGTAAACTTTTATAACTTGACTGTGGATCTTTAAAATTGTTTGCACGACGTTGGAACCAAACCGGAGTTTATTTCCTTCTTTTGTAGTTTTATTAAGTTGAAAGAAATGTGTTTTGTGTGTGACATTCGTAAATTCTTTTAATCTTTCTTCTCTAATAAAAATACAAAGTGCTCAAATATGAACCACTTTTTGATGACGTCATTTTTTCATTATTTTAGAATGCTCTTTTTCAACCAAAAAATTACCAGTGGTTGATGCATTTCCTCCTTATAAGATTCTGGGGTCAAGTTTGTTCAAAAATTGGGAAAAATATTTTTTTTTTGTGGTGTCATTTACAGGTTCCAGCAAAAGGGGTTCTTAATATGGTACACCTTGAGCCCTTATTATGACACCTAGTGACATGTTCGGCACACACCCCAAGAATGTCAATGCTATACCCATATTAGGGAACCCTTGGTGGTGTCATATTGGGAACTGAGAATTTTCTCACTAGAGTGCGATTTCTCCTTTACAAGATACGAGGTAGTGCCATAATAGGGGACTGTACCATATTTGGACACTTTACCCTAGAATTTGTAAAAAAAAACATGGTCATTTTAGTGCCTGCACCTAAGTGACATATCGATCTCGAAGTTTCCACGTATAACGAGACAATGTTTATTTGTTGACCTGAGGGTACTTATTAGACAGTGATTTCTCGAAGAAGGTTTTTTTTCGGCTTGAATAAGACCGTTTGATCTTCTTTTCGCAGTTCGCACATTCTCTCGACCTAAGGCGGAATGATTCGCGATTTAGCAGGGAACCGTCGCGGAATTCCGCGTGCGGATGAATCGAACGTTGCGTCACGGGGTGCATACGGGATGGTTGCACGCGATGCGAGAGACCCGGCATCGGCAGTCTGCTTGGGGGACGGATATTCCCATGGACTGAAAGCAGAGATTGCTTTCGCGTGGCGGTTCTCTTTCCTCCTCGCGCAGCAGACGCGTTATCGCGTATGTTTTTTTTTTCTTTTTCTTTCTGTCGCTCTCCCTCCTTCTCCCTTCCTTTCTCCTCCCGTCTCTCTCGTGCTCTCTCTTTCTATGCGAGCCGATCGAATCTCGACGGGAGATTCACTTAACGCGTTTCGATAACACGACACGCTTCCGGAGAACCCTTTGCCAACGGGCCGCGATCAATGAAGGCGGAACGTGGCGGATTTCACGAATATGATGCTTCGAATGGATATATACGGGGTGTCAGCGAATTTGCTGGTTAAACCTAGCTATCGTAATCTGCTCGTCCTGCTGGATGAGAAAGCCTTACATTCTGGAACTCTTCCTTCCTGGGGTAAACCGTCGCCTTAAAGTTTACCGTCATTCGCGATTAAACTTTATGCATTCGCAGAGCGCTCGAATGTTTCAAGCGCAATAAACTGCGAAGTTTCAGCTGCGACGAGCTTGCAACGGAAGAAAAATGTTTCGACATCTTTCTTTATAAAGTAGCTCTAGGGAACTCGAATCTCCTTTTAACCTCTTAGCTGTGCATGGCGAGTACCTTATCGCGGAATCGAATTAGTTACTCGCCGTTCGCAGATTAAAATTTTTCGAAAAATTACGTCATCGAATATTTTGGGTCCAGAACGAAATGCGGAAGACAAAAAAAATTGACGTGCGGCCAGTGTGAGTAATAAAATATTTCCAAATGCGTGTAGGGCCCGCTTTAAAAATCGATCTTTTTCTTTTTGGTTTTACGTCGCTTCTTCAACTGCTATGGTTATGGAACCACAGTATTAAAATGGCATATGGAATATTTCCAGAGGTACCGGCGCACAGTGGGCCAGAAACCGATCTTATTGGACAAAAATCTGCCGACAACTCAGTTTTTCATCGATTCAATTGGAGTTTTTGTTTAAATGCTCATGAAGGACTATACTTTGATTACGTGCTGCGCGACAATCGTTAACTGTCACAATCAAGAATCCTTATCTACAAAGAGGCAAATAATAAAGTCTTCAGGAAATCACGAGACAAATATAGATATTATTTATACGGCATATGTTATTATTATCCGATCCACTTATAAGGTCTCTAAGAATGAAGGATGGCAAACACAAGGAACTTCTTTCTCAAGAAGCGAACACGCTGCTGTTGAATCAATAAATTAATGGAAAGTCCCATAAGTGCCGAATTTAATTCTATTCAATTGGTAATCCTCAGGGCCAGATTTACAGTTTAAAATTTTGCGGCTTAGGGTTTCGAGTTAAGAAGTGTCGGCAACTCAGCTGGGAGACGCAAGTTTATGGTATGGGCGGATGAAGTATCGGAGTTATTGGGCTTTGCAGATAAGAATTCTTGACTGTGACAGTTAACGATTTTCGCGCAGCACGTCATCAAAGTATAGTCCTTCACGAACATTTTTAAAAAAGTTCCAATTGAATCGATGAAAAACTGAGTTGTCGGCAGATTTTTGTCGAAAAAGATCGGTTTCTGGCCCACTGTGCGGCGGCGGCGGGATTCGATTTAAAAATCGATCTGCACGGCTAAGAGGTTAGGAAATCTTGCGGCCGAGTGAAAACTAGGTTTGCGTTTTTACAACATGTACAATTGTGCACGCACGGGGGGTCGTAGAATACGGAAACCACGGACGCTTTTAATTTAGTAAATTGTAAGAACGGGCAGTTTTGCTCCCGTCCGAGTGCGCTAATTGCATTCAACGGTATCAGGGCGAAAGAACAGAATTTTTCATTCCATTATGGCGCCGGAAGCCCCGTTGTCCGCCATCAACCTTTCATCCCCGTAACAAGCCGCGATACCGAGTGAGTTTTTCTGTTTGTTGATAATACGCGATTCCGCGGCGGAAACTTTCACGATGGAATATCCGCGGAGACTGTAGCCGTGCGGCCACGGCTAACTTTCCTCCCGATTATCCGGCGAATGCGAAGGGTTAATTGCGATCCGCAGCTATCCCCCCGGTTAAGCGTAAAATAAAATTCATAATTGCGTTCTCGTTTCCGCTCCCATTAGGCCGCGTTTCATTTCTTTGCAACCCGGCGCGGCGACGCCTGTCAGCGTTGCGCAAGAGAATCTCGGACTCTCGGATAGGCTTTGCGAATATTACTTTCGTCGTTTCCCCGGTAATAAAGTCTGTTGTTTTTGCAGTGTCTTTTAACATACTCTCTGACATATATACAAGTGAATGGACAGATTGAGCTACATGTTCCAGTCGCCATGCTTCAATGATTCTTACCATTCTGGTGCTAAGTGGATTATTTATGGTCAGAAAGGGTACGAACTGCTTGCGCGTTGAGTGCGCGTGATTGAAATGATCCTTTTTATTTCAGGGGTCATTCAAACATGACAAGAATGTTTAGAGCGCCATGCGTATGTTGTCGTGAAAGCGTGAATGTGATCAGAATTATTCGAACGTTGTACGAGGTTTCATAAAACAATACGCGGAATTTGTAAATTCCTCGGTCTGTACAAGTCTAATTGCAATAATGTTCTTTTTGTTGTGTCGGTACAGTTGTCCTTAACGTGTATTGGTTGTTGGTTGTCGAAAGGGTTACACGTGTTTAGCGATTTTTGCAATTGCACCACGACAATGCATCTTTCTTAAAAAATACATTTATGTACACCACGGAAGGGGGTAGTTTGGGACTCAAGGAGACAGGTGATCGGTCTCCCCACTACCCACTGAAAAATACTCCACCCCAATGAACTGTCCCTCTAGAAAAACGAGCCGAGATGGTCAGGAGTCCAGGGCCCCACTCTTCGCATTTCTCCTGGCTCCTGTATCTCAGGCCCTTTTCTTTGGTTAAGGGGGAGGCTAAAACCGAGGACGAAACCCCGTTAAACACCCACCCCCGGGACGTTCAATGGACCTCCCCTCTACTAAGCAGTTGGTGCCCGAACTTATGAAGAACTAAGGGCCTCCACTTTTCGCATTGCTGCTTAGTTCTTCGTCCCTCGATGCCCACTACCACGCCTGTTTCTGTCTTTCACCTGTAACTCAGGTCCTAGTCCACGCCTGTTCTTATCAATCCACCACGACAGTGCAACTGCGCACACTTCACTGCCTGTTCGTGAATTTTTTGCCAAAAACAAATCCGTTGTGATGCCTCAGCCTTCTTATTCACCGGACATGGCTCCCTGTGACTTCTTCTTACTCCGAAAACTGAAGAGATCCACGAAAGGACCACGCTTTGCCAACATTGCAGAGATAAAGACAGAATCGCTAAAGGAGCTAAACACCATACCGAAAATTGCGTTCGAGAAGTGCTTCGAAGATTGGAAAAGGCATAACTGTATTATATCTGAAGGGGAGTGCTTCGAAGGGAACAAAAATAATATCGATGAATAAGCACGAATTTTTTGAAGGAAACACTAAAGCATTTTGCGCAACAATGCCTATTGCGCACAATGATTGATCGCGAATGATAGTGACTGACTAATTGCGCAACCTGTTGTGTAAAATCAGAATTTCCTGAGATTTTCTGCACGACAAACGGTTTGCGTTTGTACTGTGTTCTACTGTGAATGGCAGTGTTGCACAAATATTGTCAGACGAGTCTCCTCGCTACGGAGTGAAAACTGAACGATGCTCAAATTATGTGTCAACGTGAATACAATTTGGATTTGCGTAACGTCATGCTGCACGATAATCGTTGCGCAGCATGCTTGATCGCGAATAGGCCCCGTAAGTGTTCCTTAAATCGTGGTACAACCTGTCACGGGGCAACATCGTTGAAGAAGTAGTATTGGCATGTAGCCCGTTCGAGAGTATGCGAACGATTGCGTGAGTCATCGAACGGGTTAGGTCAGCGCGTGTATGCGCCGAAGAGGAAGGAGCGAAATGAATGTTGCCGTGGAGTGCACAAGCTGTCGGCGCGCGAACGGCAGGAATCACAGTCACGTCGGGTGCACGAGCACTGGAGAGAGTGGGTATCGATTATCAGATGAAAATAGGACAACCGGCACGATTTACAGATAGTCTCTAGTTAAGAAGAAGCATAGTACGTATACGGACAGGTACCGTTTGATTGGGCGTATCGGGCGAGCATAGGTGGTAACGATAACTGTTACCGTTATGGTCTATTCAGTGCCCTTCTCTACGAAGTGTTGCAGTATTCCGAGCGCCTCCGCACACCGTCGAGGATCGTTATTGCACCGGGAGGAATTTCCTTCCCGACGTATAGCTACACGCGTTACGATTCACGAGGCCCGAGACACACCGGGAAACACCTCGAACCCGAACCGTTTCCAACCCGCGTACACCGACGGATATACTTTATTTACGATCGCAGTTCCCGCCAAACGTATCGGACCCTATATCCTTTCGCTATCCCCCACCCCCGTCGGTTTTTTATGTTTCATCCTCGACGAACGGCCGCCATCATTGTCGAGTAGAAAGACTTTTACGCGGACCTTACGACGGTCCGCTGAATGTGGAATTCGAGATGACGGTACCACCGGCTGTAATTCGTAGAATCCTCGGTTACATAGACATACAGCATCGATGGAGAAACTTAGGGCGCTCCCTCAGATCGCCCTCTACATCGGGACGCTGATCCGAGGCCTACTAGACTTGTGAATCGCTAGAATCGTAGTTTTATTTATTTTATTCAGGTCTGGACCTGCTTCTTTAACATGGGGGTTTATTTAGTTTCCTAGGGCTGTAATGCCCTCTATACTTAAATCCTGGCTATTGGTTACTGTTAATATGCTTGAATGTGTTAGAGTTAGCATTGGCACCTTTAATTACTGTAATGCAAGAAAATTTTCAAATAACTTGTTGATAGAATTCTTCTATGACGATTGCGTACATGTCTGTTTTCTTGTCGCTCGAATAGCGTTTCACCTCGGAGCGTGACGGAGCAAACTTATTCACTGTCCAGCAATTGTGTACGCGGTGCACCTAAGGAACTTTTCACTTCGAAAATTCGTTGTACGGTATTGATTCAGCACAAAGAGAATAGGTTACACTAATCCGGGGAGGTTCTACTATTAAAGTTACATTAATTGATCCGCGAGACTTTCCGAACGTAGAATATCCCCTGAATAATGTGCAGACAAGAAATGGTGGCTTTTATTTAGGAATGTGAGTGTAAGCAATTCGAGGAACAGTTTAGTACGAATCGATATTAATCCGGGGGTTAGTCCTTATTTATCTGAGTATCGAAATGGACTATGTTATTCCGATATATTATGAAGCATTCCTTGTCGAAACTGTTCTATTGAAATGGATTTCGAGTAATGAAGAATTTCATCGAGATAGAAACGATAAGATCCGTTTTCCCTTTTACACAATTCTCACTCTCCAATACGGCCGAAGAAAACGAGATTCGGGGCGATCGATGAGGATGGTTTACTCTGTACAGGATGTTTCATAGAACGTGGGAATGGCTTCATGAACGACTACCGCATTGTACGTACTGAAATGGCAAGCTTCTGTGCTCCATTTATATCCAAGCTTACTATTATGTAAAAGTTATTATTGTTACAAATAGCATCGGTATCCGCAGATAAGGAGGTACGTGGATACAGAAGTATATCGTGCGTATGTGTTTGCCTAGAAATCAAAACTTGTCCATGTCTAACTAATGTTTCTAAAATTCACGTTACCTCTCAGAGGAAATATTCCCTGGGCTACTCTTTACTTTACCGGACTCAAAATTTGTGCCTTACTCCTATAAATTATTATGTATTTGGTATGTAATCCAGTAGATTTGTACCCGGGGCGGCTGCAGATCGAAGTTTCGATCCTGTAGAATCAATGGTTCAGGAGTTATGCTTGCTTAAAGTTGAGCAATCTGCAGTGTTTCTGACAGGTAAGAGCGCCGCCATATTGGTTTGCAGTGACGGTCGCGCGCCGCTTACCGAGTTGATTGGTGATTAGGTCGGGGGGTGGGGCGGCAAGGGCCGATGGGTCTGCTCTCAAACCCATATAGCGGCGCCCTTACCTGTCAAAAACACTGCAGATTGCTCAACTTTAAGCAAGCATAACTTCTGAACCATTGATCCTACAGGATCGAAACTTCGATTTGCAGCCGCTCCTGGTACAAACCTACTTGATTATATACCAAATATATCATAATTTATAGAAGAAAAGCACAAATTTTGAGTCTGGTAAAGTAAAGTTTACCCATTCCCTGCATT
This sequence comes from Lasioglossum malachurum, assembly GCA_028455605.1. Lineage (NCBI taxonomy): Eukaryota > Metazoa > Arthropoda > Insecta > Hymenoptera > Halictidae > Lasioglossum > Lasioglossum malachurum. The sequence continues at coordinate 19,686,926 of CM052311.1, forward strand.
GATTGTCACAAGTGATGATGCAGGTGCATCCAATCCTAAATGATCCAATCCTAAATCATGGTCCATACGTTATGAAGCAGCCTGTATATACGCTGGTCTATATAACCGTGTGTACGTGTGTTGCGAGTTTCCGAGGTTTCCATGGCGAGGATCTACTGGACCCTTCGGCACCTTCCTGGCGAATCACAATTTTACCTATAACCTCACGTGCCATTTCAAGCGTATCCATGGGACCACGCTAACAAAGATAAGAATGCATCTGCTCCGAGGCATCGAAATGCCCGAAGGGTGAGAAGGAGGAAAGGAAGGGAGGAAAAAATCGTACCCCCCATGTAATTTATTACGCCTGGCCGATGCTTGATTTAATTTCCCGTGCGGCTACCGACCAGTTAAAAGCCGCGGCCACTCGGATCGCGGAACGGTAATTATCCGGCTTGTCTTGTTGCAGCGGTCGGCCAGTGACTCATTTCATAACCTTGAGGCCGGTGATAAGATTTACCAATGATAAGATACGCCGGCTATGAATCGCTAAGGGGATTCGCTTATGGTACTTCTGGCCGCTTCGCGTACTACCATTTTATCGCTACACATTTCGGAGCCGAAGTGCTTGTTAATCTACCAATCCGGACAGTGTCAAATGTCAATAAACGAAACGCGATAACATTCCTATAATGCTCCTTTTATAAACACTCCGGAATTACGTTCACTTCAAGCTAAACACTGTACGAATATTCTAAAAATTTTGAGAACACGCTGGACGTTGGTTAGGCTGTTAATTGTGGCTGAAATAAAAAATCTTTATATTATAATTATTATTATAATTTTAATAAGGCGAAGATAATATGAGCTTGCATTTGACTTATTTTTAATAACACCATAGTTCATTCATAGGAAGAGTGACACAACTCAATATATATTTCTAAAAAACGTATAATAATAATCAATATATAAATTCTGGTGTACGTTATAACTAGACTGCGGATCGTGGGAAGCAGGAATAAAATAAAAATTGATTTCATCCCTTAATGACTTTTGTCACATTAAAAACAACATTACGATATTCTTAAATTTTTCTAATCCTTTACTGTTTTATATTTCACTAAACCAAAATTTCATTTGTAACTAATGTACATTGCAATTAACCCAGTATCTAAATAACAAATTATTTTATATTTCTAAGTTGGCAATTTTCGGTAATTTTCAAATAGCTCTCCTGTAAAATTTCCTGTTTTTTATATATGTACCTTTTCTTGTGAATGAACGACGTGTGCAAGGTGCTCGAGTTGGGTCACGCGATATATTATCCTCAATGTGTAATTGATTCCTATCGGTAGTACGAAATGCGATAATTAGAGCAATTATAGAATGAATAGGTGGGACGAAAGGGGAACGGCAAGTCACTACCTGTCACGGATTAGTGACAAGCTGTTGGCCGTCTCTCTAAGCCATCCTTTTATTATGTCATACAACAATGGTTTATATTCCACGAGTGTAATGTCCGGTTTTATTTTCACGCTTCTTACGTTACGACGTAACGCGATACGCCGGGGTGTACCTGGTTGCTTACGGCACGACATCCGCGTACATACAGGTATGCGCACCGTGAAACACGAGAGTGCGTGGTGTCCATTAAAAGTGTTGAAACGCGTGCGGATGAATCGTACGGCTCATTGTACGCCGTCAATCGACACTTTCACCGAAAAATTTATAGTGGATATAGTCGACAAAAACAATTTCGTTCATACACTGTAATAAAATTGTGAGAATTTTTATAGTAATCTATGGCGATCAGTTTGCAGGAACGGGTACTGTGGCTCGTTTGAGGTTCATTGTACCCCGTCAATCGACATTTTCACCGAAAAATTTATAAAGAATATAGTCGACAAAAACAATTTCGTTCATGTCAAATCAAATAATCAAATAATTTCTGAGAATTTTTATAGTAATCTACGGCGACCAACAATTTGCATGAAGAGGTACTGCCGCTCGTTTGAGGTTCATTGTACCCGGTTAATCGACAGTTTCACCGAAAAATTTTTAAAGAATATATTTGACGAGGTGGTTTTCGGAACCGACCATAATAACCAGTAGGTCCCGCTGAAAATTAGGCTGAAATTAGACGATAGCGAAAGTGGAAGAAGTGGTGAATGGATTTGAAACTTTTTTAGTCGACAAAGACAATTTCGTTCATACACTGTAATCAAATAATTTATGTGAATCTTTATAGTAATCTATGGCGACCAACAATTTGCAAGAAGAGGTACTGTTGCCCGTTTGAGGTTCATGTTGGACTAACAAACAGAGACGTACGGCGAAGCCGGGAAGATTTCTTGCCTGAACAAGTGACCAGTGGGATCCATTCGAGCGGCAGTAAATATCACGGGGGCGGAGGATCCTGATAAAAATAAATCGTGCGAAATGCGTATTGATTAGAAAAAGAAGAAAAAAAGAAGATACATACGGGGGAGCGAGAGGAGTCGGCCGTTTGTCCATTTAACGGCGAAGATCCTGACAAAAGGTCTACAAGCCTGATAGAACGAGGCGGGGGCGTAGGCGGAGGCGACGGGGGATAAGAGGATCGGAAAGTAATGGAAGCCCGGCCACTAAATCTGCGGGTAAACAGGTATCGGAGCCGGTGCTTCTCGCGGGAATTTCGAATGTTTATAGTGACGCGAGTCCCGTAACGCTATAACCATGAGAGCAGAAGTATGTTACCCACGATGCTCCGGGTTCCGACTGATCGACTTCAACCTCGTACCATGGTCAAGGTCTGGGGAATCTTTTTCTGACATTGCCATCGACTATCGATACCGAATCGAACGCTTCCCCCGACGGTCGTGCATATCTTTCTGCGGAGTTTATTCTCGCCCCGGCGCGGCACTCGCGCGGGCTGCAAATAAGTTTCCTTTTTTGATACTGAACTGCGCGCTGACCTTGACTCGACTTTGAGCTTGCACTCGCTCTATCTCACTGCTGCAACGTGCATCTCGTGGAATTTTGCTCCTGGAAACTAAACGCGTTGTCGTAGATGCAGTGCAAACTACCTTTTTTTCTAGTAAACTGTGTCTTTATTAACAATTTTTCTATTAAATGAATATTTAAACGGGAATTATTGGCGAACGCAGCTGTAAGTTATGTTGTAGCTCAAAATTGCGAAGCCTTCAATCAACAATCAATCAGTCCACGCGGAGTTCCCAATATGGCACTACCAAGGGTTCCCTAATATGGATATAGCACTAGGATATAGCACTAGCACTATAGAATATGGCACTAGGTGTCATATTAGGGACTCAAGGTGTACCATATTAAGACTCCCTTTCGCTGGAACCTGCAAATGACACACCACAAAAAAAAAATATTTTTCCCAAGCTGTATTAATTTTTTAACAAACTTGACCCCAGAATCTTATAAGGAGGAAATGCATTTACAACTGGTAATTTTTTGATCGCAAAAGAGCATTCTAAAATAATCAAAAATTGACATGAACAAAAAGTGGTTCATATTTGGGCAGTCTCTGTTTACCTTACGAATTATAACTATTTTTCTAATTTCATCCGTTGATCGAAATCAATTGTTTCTCAAAATAAAAATTACGAGTAATATTTTTAATTTATTGTTTAATGTAACCTAGTTTAATGTAAATGTTGCATTCTATATTTATTTTCTTTTGCTACTATTATTATGGGACAAATTAAATTCATCAACTGCTACTATTATTATGGGACAGAGGGAGTACTTTCTAAGAAATTATGGTTTCACCTTTTGTCTTAGCTGTAGGTCATTTTCACGCAATGCATCTGTATGTGAGGAGTACGAAAAGGATCCAGCTGCTTCCAACCACAGGAAAAATGTTGCTTTCATAAAATTATAAATGATGAAAGATTAAACCGCCATCCCTCTAGATTATGGAATGCCAGAGATACAATACGCGAAACTCAAAATTAGGAATTTGAAGGACTTGTAGCTCATTAAAACGATGATTGCGTCTTAAGGTAACCAGCGAACGTGCTTCCAACGTAGACAGACCGAGAGGCTTCACATTAAGATTCCAGATAAAGGGTAGATGCCATGTTAACTGTAGAAAGTGAAACGTGCAGTATGCAAATTGATCATACCGATCGGCGTAAACTTAATCTGTTAAGCTCCTCTGCACGATGCACCTTTCCCACGCGTGTTAATTGAAAATCCATGTGATCCAACATACTTACGCGGTTTACCGAGATAAAATTGTTTAAGCAACAAATACGTGCTCTTAAGAAATCCGCGAAGCTCGAAGTAAGTAAAACGTCTACTCCTTTCTGAATTGTTAAGATGCTTTTACGTAGGAAGGTACATAGAGCGGATGCATGAAGTATTTACACGCGTGATTCGCTATACGTATAAAATATATGCGACACGTTCTTCAGGAAGATGATGCTCTTAGAGAGGACGATGGAGAAGGAAAAAACTAGAGAGCCTGCAGATTTATAAAGAGAATAATCAGAAATAGGATTCAAATAACAATGCATTTCTTCCTTTAATAACGTCGATAGGTTGAAATTATAAATTCCTTCAACGTTTTAATCATAACTTTTTTTATGAAATGTTTAAGATTACTTTGTTGCCCAGCCAAGAGCTTTAATTTGTTCAGCAGTGGATGCGAATGTCGAGCTAGGAAAACGGATAACGAAGCAATGAGACTGCCTACACCGGGGCTACGGGCCGTGCATTAATCCGGGGCGCGTCGCGAAAAACAACGGAAACGTGTCATCAAATCGTATTTCAAACGGGGAACGGCATTCAATAATTTCGCACGTCGTCGAGCGATGTTATCTCGTTACGGAACTCCACTTTTCTCGCAACAAATATAATTCATCCCGGCCGGCAGGAAGCCGATCGAATTAAAAAGGGACTACGTTGAACGATGATTGGCTCAGTTTCAAGTCGAGACGGCCGAGGATCGTAAACGTTGTCAGTTCCCCGGCTCTCGATTTGTTTACGGTCGGATGAAGTAATTTCGCGAGCAACGTTCTCCCCTGAAATTGTTGCCCGCCGAACGATTTCGGAATCTCGGAACGCGGCGTCGAGGTTATGGTTCTCTCTCTCTCTCTCTTTTCAAGGCGCCGTCAAGGCGGACTCTCCGGGTAGATGAAAAAGAGGGTGGCAGGCCTCCACCTCTTCCTTCCCCCCTCTTCTTATTCTTCTTCCCGTCGTTCTCTTCCTCGTGTTCGCGCGAAGAAAATAATCGGTGTGCAGCCACGTAACCGACGGCATAATTACATGGACGTAAACGTATGCAAAGATATTTCACAGGGCGAGCGTGCCGCGATACTCGTGCACGCGCGTTCACTCTTCAAAAGCAACAGAAAGAGAGGAGCTGCGTGAAAGAGGGAAGGCAAGAGAAAGAGAAAGAGAGAGAGGAGAGGGAGAGTCGTTCGACCTTTCTCCGCTTGACAAAAAACGTAAAACTAAAGGTCGAAAATTGCGGTGCACCGAACGACCGACCGACCGCCCCTCGCTGCCACTTAATCACCTCGTAAGGATCCAAGGATATCGTGGCCGGTGAAAAGCGCACTGGCGCCATCTTGTCTTCTTTGTTACTCTTCCCTTTTTTTCGGCTTCTTTTCTTTTACGTACTGCACTTTCTGTACTGTATTTTCCTCGCCTGCTTATTGGAGTATTCTTTAATCCTTGAAGGGCTGTGTACCGTCGCGAAAATCTTTGGCTCGAGTGGATCTCAAAGGAGCTTCGATAACCGGAAGATTCTGTTCTCTTTTTAACTTTATTGGCTCGCGGACGAGACTCGCGTCTTGCAGCCTTTTCCGACGTTCAGTAAATAAACATTATTGAATTCGTGTACATATAGCGTCTGTAATTGTGTCTAAAATTTTGTAACGAAAGAGTAATATTCGTGACGGAGGTTTTGGATGTTTTTCTTTTATTTGACTCATTATAGATTTTTATCACTTGATTGAATACATTAATTTTTACTGATTTCCAGTTTCTGTGAATTAGACTACATTAATTACAGAAATGTACTTAATTAGACGTTATTAAGACAACGTATTAATCTTTTATGTATGAATATGTATAAATACAGCTTATTTTTATGAAAATCCTCTGAGAACTAGGGATGGGATCAAGTTCAATACGTACTCACGAAACCGAGTCCACTTCACTTAAAAGCAATAATGTTTCAATGAATATATTTGAAAAGTATTAATTTTATACAAACTGATATCGAACCTTGGAAGTTACAAGTTTCGAAAAGATACTTATAAGTACTTCGACGTTGAAAGGAATCGAATCTTTCACAAGTAGTACTCGAATCTTGGAAATCAGAACTGCATGGTAGGTTTTAAGCACTTAAGAATAATTTTTCATTTACAATACTTGGTTTTATCTTATTCCTTTTTCTATCCATGATTATACTTCCAACACAGCAGACGATGGAGAAATAATGATTAGAAAAATCAGAGAAACTTCCGCTACGATATTCATAAAAGTTTCGAATCTGTTCGACCAAGATTCGAATATACTTGCAAGTATTATTTCCGTTTACCAAAGTACTCGTGAAAGGTTCGAAACTGTCTGGCATAGGTTCGAGTTTACGTAGGAGTACTATTTCTGTTTTTCGAAGTATTCATAGAGAGTTCGAATTCAATCAATCAAAGTTCGAACCTGTTTGCGAGATGCTTGATCCCATCCCTACTGAGAACCATAGACATAGCTGTTGCACTAGAATATCCTCTCGAAGGTTATTTCCAGCCTAAACAATAAAAAGTAATTTAAAAAAATAGCCTGAAATAAGTCGGAAGAGCTGTTTCCGCCTGGAATCAAATTATGATAAAAAGTATGTTGCGGAGTTTCAGAAAAATTGAGAATTCCGGGACGCCGCGAAGAGCCCTCGTAAGTAATTCGTTTCATGTAAAAAAATATTTTCCCAGGTTCGCTCGCCGCGACGCGACGCGACGCATCTTTATATGTGTGAATGGACGTTGGCTCGGTCCCATCGCCGCTCGCTGGTAAAAGAAAACGCTCGCGCATTCATTCCGTCGTAATTATTTTTCGTCTGAATCGCAACCTCGAGGAACAGCCGGTTGCGACAGTCCTCTACACCGTATCGGAAGTAATATTGTGCGAAACGTTTTCTTTCGGTTACGCTCGTTTCCCCGGCGAGGGTTCCAACCCTTAAAGCGACATTATATAAGAACCTCGACCCCCGTCCCGCCCCTGCCCAGAAGATCCACCCACTCGTTCGACGACGGTGATAAAGATGGCATTGAAAGAAATTTCTTGAATCATTGTCCTCCAGTAGAAAAGGTCGTAATAAGTCCGTCCTTAAGAGACACTCTTGAATACGACGGATCCGCCCGCGCCCCGAGCTTGCAGATCACGACGTTCCAGTTTTCGAGCAGGTACTAATACGTCCCATTCATCTCGAAGGACATTGCGAATTTAATTTGATTCCGAGCGATTACGTTGTTTGCCTTCCGCCCGTGGTCCCTCGAACCGAGACCACGTTAATTGACGGTGTTGACGAGCTTCTTCGATTAAGTATTGTCGAGCAGTCGCACTTTCGTCTCTTGATTGTTTCTTCGCTGTTCTTGGTACTCCATCTTTTTTTACCACGCTTATATTAACTTGCCGTGTTGTTGTTGTATGCGTCAAATCTTGTAATCGAATTTTAAACCGCTTCGCATAGTCCAATCTTTCTGTATACACGCTTGCTTCCGATGTCAATAAAAGTAGAAAAAATAAAATAAATAAAAAAATTTTTTAAAAACCACGCTTATGTTAAAATGCACTAAAAACGAGAAAATAATTTTTCTCCTGGTTTTCCATAAAATACCGAATCCAGTTAAATGATTAATAATATTTTTCCCCAAAATTTTAAGCAATTGTTCAAAATTTTTCCTCTGTTATAAAATTAGTGTTGGAATAGATAAATAAAATCACTACATTAGTGACTATAATGATAAAAGCGTGGAGCGCTGAACTATGTGTATTGACGTAATCTTCGTGGGCGCTCCACGCTTTTATTTATAATAAAATGTCACAATTATAATTCTATAATCACTAATGTCATGATTTTATGTAAATTTATACTTTTCTATCTATTCTCCGACACTAATTTTATTTTTGAAGACATTTTGATCTAGTTGCTTAAAATTCTGGGAAAAAATATTATTAATCATATAACTGGATTCGGTATTTTATGGAGAAACAGGAAAAAAATTATTGTCTCCTTTTCGGTGCATTTTAACATAAGCGTGGTTTTTAAAGAGTTTTTTTTATATATTTTATTAATCTCTTTTCTCTATCTACAAAGTTTACTGTGGTAAGTAGGTTATTATTGTCACCATGTAACGTGTAGTTTCATATTTTCAGTAATCTGAGAGGATTAAAGATCAGATTTCCTGGGAGCCCGCGAGAACTGGTGTCCCGTTAACGAACGAAAAATTCTCTTTACTGGATTTTTTCCATATCAGCATCTTAAATGAAGTTTCATGAAGATCGCCCACAAGCTTTGCTTTTTCCCGGAGCAAATGCGTGCTGGGATTTTGGCGAATTACATTTTACGGGAAAAGGGAACGAACAGGACGAGAGCGGTTTTTATAAAATGAACATAGCGTAAAATTCGCAGACCAACGTCTGCAGAAGGTACGACAGAAAATTAGTCGCTAACGTTTCACGGTGGCTACGAAAATATTTAAAATTAAAAACGTTTTCACGTGCCCGTCGAGCGCGGCATTTAGGAGATCTCTTTATGGTGATATCACCATGAGCGTTATCAACATTCGTTCTAGGCTCTGTTTACACGGCGCAGATTTGTGTATTATAGGATAACTAGTTCTGTGATCTAACGCTCCACTTTCTCCATTCGTCGCAATCTTCCCTTAATTTCTGGCACGATTGTTTGCTGGAAAATACAAAGATGGCAAACGGAAACTCCCCGAGAAGCCCGTGAGCAACAAAATTCACGAAGCACAAACAAAGGAAGATGGGGGCGGGGACGCTTCAGATTTCATTTTACGCCTTTAATCTAAACTTCGCAGACGGTTCCCTTTGGTCTTAAATCAGCCATACCTTGGAATAATTCAAATTACCGGCTCGTTTAGAGGCCAGAGAGCTGCTCTACCATATCAGACAGAACTTCGGAAAATAATTGGGCGAGCGTATAGTTCGCGCAGGAGATACGCTGCGGTCGTAAATTCACCGAGGCGCGAACAACTACGCGCACAAGTGGACAGAACGGGCAACAAAGGATGAATACGAAACGAAACGAGTAGCTGGAGCCGCGTATTAGGACCCCGCATAAATTCCACCACTTTCCTTTCTCGTTTCGTACACACGAAATTATCTGAATCCCATTTTCAACGAACTCGGGCTCACGTTTTTCCCTCGAGAGGAAAAGAATCATCGGATTCACGCACAGATTGCACCATTTGCAAACGCGGCAATTCTGTAAACGCACCGACATATGTGAAAACTTACATAGCGAGGAAACGAAACATCGACATCAGGGTATCAGTGAGACGACGTTGATCTGGTGGCGAAATTTTGTTGGTTCTAATTATGCTTTTATGAAACGCTTACCGACACGTTCGTGATGTTCTCCTGATTAAAATGACACCAAACACGGTGCAATTTGGATCACACTTGCTTGTTTAATTCAGGATGTAGCAGAACCTCGATTATCCGAACCAAGCATGTGAAACGTGTGCGCATAATAGGAACACTATTGTACTTTTTCGTGACTGTTTAAGACGAACAAATATTCTTAAATATCCTTGACGCTTTTTACTAAAAGAAAAAGAAATGTGTATGGGCGGATATTAATTACAGTAAATCCTCCATAAACGCAAAAGCCGCGGGGAGGTTCGTTTGCAAAGTTCGTAGACGGACACTATTTATTGAGCTTCAAAGGCCGAGCCGAACGTAGGGAAGGACAGCGCGTGTAAAGAGAGACCGCGCGCGACCGAAGCGATTGCGACTCTGCGCGTCTCTTTCTTTCCTATACGCTGTCCTTCCTTACGCCCGAAACGTTGATCGTCGATTAAACCACTAAATACAGTTGAAATTATATCGTGCTTGGTCTTATTTTAATCAGAAAAATGCCACAAATATATTGGTGAAAGTTTCATAAAAAGATAAGTAATAATTAAAAAATTTCTATACACCCGAGCCAAGACCAAATTACTACAGTGGAGGGGATATTTCTTTGCGTTTATCGTGTACGGTCGTTTTGCGTTTATAGAGGATTTACTGTAGAATGACTTGTGTACCCACAATAAAGGAAACGATTCTTTTCGTTCGAAATAGAGACAAGACAAACTAATATTCTAAAATCATTCTTAAATATACTTGACGCTTTTTACTAAAATAAAGAAATGTGAATGGACGGATATTATTAGAATGACTTGTGTAGCCCACAGTGAAGGATACGATTCAAATTTTCGTTCGAAATATATATCTGCGATTGAAAGCTCCTCAATAATAGGCAACTTCGTTCACATATCACTGACTTCATCGTCCAGCACGTACTTCATTCAATCATGGAACTCTCGCGAATGACGAAGTTACAGCGGACAGAAACGACGAGCCAAGAACTGATACCAACGGCTGGAATTTATATAGTGAAGTCACGGGGCGGAAGGAGTGGTAATAGGATGCCCGGGAACAGATGTCACGGTTTCTGAAGTTCGAGGATGGTTTAAGCAACTCGAATACGGAGCTCGAGTTGAAGTACAATTGAATACACTGGAAAAAGTTTCGGCGAAGCAACAGTAGCAAGGCGCTGTGCCACTTTAATGGATGAATATTACCTTCTCTTGAAAACAATCTCTGCTTTATATAGAGAACTTATGGACCTAACATACAGCTAGCTCCTGAAGAGCCATTCAACCTTCGAAGAGTCAGTGAGATTTCATTTTCCGAATGTATCTTCCGAATGTTCTTATTGTCACATTCTATAAGATATTGGATCTCGTTCAAAATGAACGACCCAATCTAAACATGTATAAGACGCTAAATAAATTTTTAACTCTGTTCTAGGCTTTGCAAAAATCTAAAAAAATTCTGGGTGGAACGTCAAATGTTCGAAGTAATAATGGCAAAATCTTGGAAAGGAATTTATGAGTAAAATTTCACTATAGACATAAATGTTCTAATTGTGACATTCTATAAGATATTGGCTCGTGGATCTCATAGAAAATGAGTGACCCAATCGAAACATGTACAAGACGCTAAATAAATTTTTTAACTCTGTTCTAGGCTTTGCAAGAATCTAAAAAAATTCTGGATGGAACGTCAAATGTTCGAAGTAATAATGGCAAAATCTTGGAAAGGAATTCAAGAGTGAAATTTCACTATAGACATCAACGATTTCGCCCTCGGAGCGGGGTTAAATAGCGTATGAAAATTTGCCTGAGGATTTGCAGGGTAATCGCTGAATTTCCTCGTAAAATAATTCGTTTGAGGATTCCGATTTGAGTGGCTCGATCGTAACGAGGATCGCGCGTGCTCGCGTCTTGTACGGGCCGCTTCTAATTATCCTGATCTTAATCCTAAGAGGTCGCATCCGGTGCAATTTCCACGCATTCTTTGGGCGTTACATTAAACGGTTTCCGGGTTTGAATGACGGCCGGGGGGCAGGCCGATCCTTTTCACTGGGAAAAATTTCTATTTATCCGTGCAGACTGTGAACGCGCTCGACACGGAAACACGCCGTGGAAAATAAAGAGCTTCGGATCCGGGGAGTGTGTCTCCGCGCTATTCAGCCCGGCGAAACAGGAGAGGAGACGAAAAGGACCCTGTTTACCGGGTTTATCATTTATTCAATGGGGGTGGGCCTCGTCGAGATCGCGCACCACCCCGACACAGACGCGCTGCGCTGTTCGAAATCTATACCAGGCCGCTGCGGGAACTTCTGTGACAATTATTGACACAGTTATAATAAGATTCTTTGTCGAATGGAACACGCCGACTTGAAAGCGGTCTGCTGGGATATTTGATCATTAGTCAGCAGGAATTTCTGTGGGAATTGATCGTTGGATGAGGTTCTTTGTTGTTCGGTGAATGCGAACAGGTCGGTCTCGCAGATTGTTTTAGTAACGCGTACCTGAATACGAATGGGGAACGTGTTGGTGAATTTTTATGGGGCGATCGCATTGTTACTTTCTTCCAATATAACGTACCTAAATGAAAATGTACTATTGCGATCTTGTACTGCGAAGTACCTGAATTGACTTGATACTTGTTGATTTTTGTGTGGAGTACAGAGTACTGTGCTCGAGTAGAGGAAGATGGAATATAATTGGATACATTATTTTTATAAAATAAGACCTGTGATGTTTGGATGGAAATCATGACAGTTTTCATACAAACGCAGAATATATTTATCCATTCACGCAACACCGTTAAAATAACTCCAAAATATTTTCCCGGTTAAAAAATGTTTCGAGCAGCTCGCGTACTAATGCATTTTTAAATTGAAACAATTACGAGGAGCGTAGCACACGCCGGCGCCGGCTTTGACTCGAAAGCCACGAGAACCAGACACGCAGCAATACTATTTACATTAATACCGAAAAGCTGAAAGCGAACTACACATGGTCGTGTCCCATTCCGCGCGGAACAGCAAAACTTTCCTGTACATTAAACTGTCCGCAATATTCGCCGATTGAATGTCGTCGAATTACAAGCGGTGGTATATTAAACGCGTCCCATTCGGAACGTATCTTGTTTGACCGAAAGCGTCGCGTAAGCTAACGCGCACGAACGCAACCAGTTCATCAAATAACGCGGAATCGGAGCGCGCGGCGTATCGGACAAATAAAATATTCGATCATGCGGACGCGTCGAATTTTTCACATACCGGAATTATTTTTCGATAAAGCGGCCCGCCACACCGCCGCCGCCGCGTTGTCTACCCGTCGAGTAACCGTTCCCATAGAGGATGGAAAAAAAAGCTGTTCCCGCACCCTTCTACGCTAAACATTTTCCGAATTCAACGCACGGGAGCACACGCCGTCCCTCTTGTTCCTATGGGAAATTGCGAACGAAATCGGAATTTGCAATATATTCCGTCGACTAAGAATCGAACGGGAAATCTCCAAGAGCCTCTTCTTCTTATCGCGTGAAAATCAAACTTCCTCGAAATGTCGGGCTGTACCATAGCGATTTCGCAATGCTGCAGTTCTTGAAGTGGAAACTTCTTTAGGCGCGCCGCGTGCACAATTGCTGGGCAGTGAACGAGTCTGATACGTCACGCTCCGAGGTGAAACGCTATTCGGGTAAACTCGGGGAAGCCGAGGTGTGCAATCGCTATAGAAGTTTGACACGTGAGAATATCAATGAAGCTGTAGCTGCCATGAATACTGAAAACATCATAAATATGCGATCTCGATGAAAAATAAAAATTAACCTCTGATCAGTTGACTTCTCTAAAGAACCGCATCAAGTTTAACACCCTTCGAGCGGATCGCAATCGAACCCCGTAACATAAAGCGACGAATCGTTCCAACGATGACAGTTCCAGGATATTTGAAATACGCGGACAAGTTTCGTTGTGGTTCAAATTGGGAAACCACTCCATCTACTCCCCATAAAAAATAAAATTTTCCCTCTGACCCATTGGTTTCTCTGACCAGCCGCACGAAGATGGACACTTCCATAAATCCGCCGTCTCCAGATAGTTTAATGCCCTCCGGGGGGATCGCAATCGAACCGTGTAACATAAAGCGACGAATCGTTCTAGGTATAGCGTTTCCAGGATATTTGAAACACGCAGACACAGGTTTCGGTGTCGGTTCCGTCGCTATCTACGCGGATCGGTTGCGGAGTGTTGAGCTTGTGTCGCGTCCGCTCGGAATACGGTATAGCCAAACTCTAGAATAGGGGGCAGGGAACGGTGCGCGTCGCGTCGCCAGCTTAATGATGTACCGACCAGAGTGACGAGAAGGGGGCGAGCAGAGGGGAACCAGCCGGGAAATGAGAGCCCGGCAGCCGTTGATATGCATTATGGAACGCTGTATCGTTATTGTTTCCCATTCGTTTTACCGCCCTACCCGGCATTCTCGGCCTGCCGCCGTCGCAGTGCTTCCATCAAAAGAACTGTCCTCTCCGTGATTATGAGCGTCAGGCGAGAGCGTGGTTTTAGGCGACCTCCGGTCGCGAAGCTTCCTTCGCACCTGCGTTTATCTTACGACCACCTGGCCAATCAATATGTTTCAACTGGGATTTGAAACAAAACATTGTTTTCGAAAAAATTGTTCAGATTTGCGTAGAATATACAGGAATATACTGGGAAGCACCCGAATATACCAGAATACATCAGCATATTCCAGAATATACAAGAATATACTAGAATATATTATAATAGATTAGAATATACCAGAATATACCAGGATGTTCCAGAATATACCAGAATATACAAGAATATACAAGAATATACAAGAATATACCAGAATATACAGGAATATACCAGAATATACCAGAGTATACTAAAATACACCAGAATATACCAAAATACCAGGTGTACAAGTATGAAATGTGGATTTGAAAAACAGATGGTTCACCAATGTAGTGTGTAGTATAAAGATTTGACATAGTATGACATATTGTTGCGTCATCTACGAGTGTCGAACGCATATGAGTGAGAAATTGAGAAAGCGTTTGCATAGTATTGTTTTACTGTGTTCAATATGACGAAATTTATGCCAAATAAAGGACATTCGCGGGCAGTATTAATTTTTTGTTTCCATTTGAAAAATACTGCTGCTGAATCATATACCGACTGCTTCGAGAAGCTTATGGCGAATATGCTCTATCGTAAGATATGTAAGTGATGATGGTGATTTCGATGTTGCGGACAAGGAACACGCCAAAACAACAAACACAACAAAAAACACAAAAACAACTAGCGATGGGGCATACTTTGAATAAACCACCTTTTATCACTCTTCCGAATTTAACGTGTTCCTTTTTTTGAAAAAAACTCGCATTTCTCATACTTGTACACCTGGCATAACAAAATATATATACCACAGTATACTATGATATACCAGAATGTATAAGAATAAACTCGAATGGATTAATTAGAATATACCAGCATATACAGAAATATACTAGAATATACCAAAATATACTAAAATACATTAGAATATAACGGAATATACCCGAATGTACCAAAATAACCCAGAATATACCAGAAAATACAACAAGATACGAAGGACCACATAAATACGGCTTACATATTTAAGTGGTCCTTCGAAATTAGTCTGAAAATTAGAATGATTCAATTTACATTTAGCATTATATTTATGACGAAATTCAAGTACCGTTTTATCTTTCGAATTGGAAGAAGAGAATACATAACGGCGTTGTTCGAAGGAGAATATGAATGCGTGCCGCGAGTGTGCCGATGCGCACGCGAGATAATTATGTCATAGAGTTATAGCGGTCGCTGTCGGTACACATTTTATTGCCTAACTACGAGTCGGTTGGCTGGGTCGCCACGTCGACCACACCGTCGTATTTCTTCCTTGTCGAAAATACGGGGTTGCATGCGATTCTGCGCTGCGGACCGAAGGGAATACACCGCGGAAGGTGTGTGTACCCGACGTACCCGACGTGCCGGCAGTATCGTTGTCGGAGGTCCGCGAACTACCGAGAAGCCGTTTCGCTCTTGTATTCCCCGAACCATATCATTATAGCCCACGTCGTAGACACCGTTTGTTTGTATGGCAAGAGATTCGGGGCAAGTTATGCGCGATTTTATACGATCCACGGGCGCCCGATGGGAGCCGTTCTCGTTGGAGAAACGGCCGTGCGACAGCTCGTTCAAAGATTGAATAGAGAGCTTCGGTTTGTTCGCTTCTTTTCAGTGTAACGCCGTTACGTAACCGTGCAAAACCAGATGAATACCACTTTTGTGGGCTCGCCCGGGTTGGGTATATTTTTTGGAGCGCTTCCCCGCGTTAGCCGGTGAGAAAACCGCCACGAGAGAGCAGCGTTCACATCGGATAGAAATTCGAAATCCTCGTGCGTTTATTATCCTCGTACGAATAATAGGGTAAAGTGCCCAAATATGAACCACGTTTTGTTGGTCATTTTTTGATTATTTTAGAATGCTCTTTTTCGACCAAATAATTACCAGTTGTAGATGCATATCTTTCCTATAAGATTCTAGGGTCAAGTTTGTTCAAAAATTAATACAGCTTGGGAAAAGTATTCGGCACCCACATCAAGAATGTCAATAGCTATACCCATATTAGGGAACCCTTGGTAGTTGCCATATTGGGAACTCCACGTGGACTTATAATTAGTACTAGCTACTGACAAAGAAAAAATTAATTTCAGCCCAAACCAACAGTTGGCAAACATTAATATAAATAAACTGAAACTACAGATATGTTCAAACATGTCAAAATCACTTTTACCTTCCTCGAAAAAGATGCAATCGAAAATCTAACCACAAAAATATTCAACACGTGGAGACACGGAGCTTTGATACTAAAATCTATAGAATGGTGCGATCGCACTGCACACTGTTGAGTAAACATGTTAAACTATTGTTTGAGGATTTTCTCATTGGAGTGCGACTTCTCCTTTACAAGATATAAGGTAGTGCCATAATAGGCGACTATACCATATTTCGGCACTTCACCCTAATTTGTGCAATAAAAAAAACAACCTTATCCTAGCCCAAGTACCTTTTCTATCAAAATGCACTAAGCCTTCCTAATCTATCCTCCATTGTTTCCCTGCATATTGACCAGCGTTTTTTCGGAAATTAATCACCAGTCCATTTAGATTCTCCTTCCTCGATCTTGCTCACCTGGATGTGTAAGATCGATCACGCCATTAATAAGTTAACGAAGGACGAACTTCTCCGATTCGTCTTCGTCAAGTCGGAAACGAGCTCGATGAAGATATCATTTCGCAAAGCTCAGGAAGGGGGACGGGGTCTCTTCGAGATCAATTCCCGCTGAAATCCAATCAGAACTCGCCTCGCAGAAAGGAACATTGGGGAAAAGATAACGATCCGGGACAGTTTGGACGGCATGTAATCGCCGGAAGGAGGACGTCAAAGGTAGCCTAGGCCCACCAATCATTAATTCCCCCTTTTTCCGCGAGATCGCGGCCAACAATGTCGATTTATGATTAAACGGTTCGCGATCAAAGTGGAAGGACCTCGGTTGCAATGTCGGACCTGTCTGTCGCGCGCAGGCTGCCTCCGCCGAGGGACTCGGTTGTTCTCGGGTCTTGTCTGGTTTTATCGAGTGTCGCCGACGGAAGTCTCGAATAGTTCAACATTGTTGGACGTTAATTAGAGCGAGATTGTAAATTCCTCGAATACCTGCTATATTGCTCCCTAATGGCGACTACCACTCCTCTTCGTAAAAAGCCTTGCATAGCCTTAGACGCAACACTGCTAAGTCGTCTACCTGCGTTCATTCCGGCGCGGCGCCTCCTGTTATTTATAGAGAAATTTACGAAACCAGCTATGAAATACATGTCCATTACTCTGCATTCTTCTCACTATCGCGACTAGTTTGCATTGCCTTTTAACACTAAACCTACCGAGCCTTGAAAGAGTTCAAAGTAATTGGTACATGTTCCCCCTTATAAAAATGACAAGATCGATTTTATTTAGACTTCGTGCGGCTCCTATTGTAATACGTGCGTTACTATAGATCTATACCATCATTTCTTATCAAATCCTTTTTGTTACGTTCAATGATTGTAAAGTAAAAAATCGGGAATCTATGCCAGGATTATATCTATCGGCACATTGCTCGCTTCTTTTTACAAATACGTCTGAATAAATAATTGCGCCTTCAAAGACGTAGTTACTAAACACGTGAACATAAAAATACAGTCGCTATTAAAAACTTTGATTTTTCACGTCGGGAAACATTATTCGAGGAACGTGTTTCGCCAGCGTTTTTCCTCTGGCCGTGTGTTTCCAACGCGCAGAAGGGGGATGAAAAAGCACAGGGATGGAAGAAAAGTGAAACTGCAGTTGGCAACGACATTTAATCTTCGATCACATGGAGCCAACGAACTTGGACCCGAGGACGGATCGATACTCCCGCGGGTCGCGGGAGCAAAGCGGATCCACGCGAATCAGCTTGTATCTCTTCTTTTTCTCTGCTGATAGTTAGTTACCTGAACAGGTATCACGGTTAATGTTTCGTTAAGGGGGAAACGTCCGATCGATTGTTGAGGGCTTTAATTGTGTTTCCAGTTAAAAGCATTCGCTGCGTCCCCGACGAAAAAAGTTTCCCTGATGGAACCTGCGGTTGTAAGGGAAATCGATGTAAATCAGATTTAAAAAACAATTCGGTTCGAGCGCCTGATTGAAATCCTGAAAATGAAGTTGAAGGTAGCTCGGTAAAGCTGGAGGAATTTAATGGAGAAATATTATTTTTTCCACAAAATGAAAATTTCATGTGGTAGTTACGAACGATGAGAGCTCGAATCCTTATTGTTCTTTCAACCACTGTAGAATTAATTTTTGATGCTTAAATTTTTTAAGGGATTGTTTGATAGCCAACCTTAAAATAGTTGAATCGTTACTGTTCAGGGAGGAAGATTTCAGTTCCAGAAAGATTAGATTTTATAATGAAAAGATTTTACAGTCGATCAACGGAGAAGCCGAGGTATCGAATTTTGTATTAAGAATGCGCGCGGGAAATAGGAAGGCGGTAACAAAGGATGTAAATGGAAATTAGGTGCGATGTAAGAATGGCGGGGGTTTAGTGGTAACTGTGAAGCAGAAACAACTGCGGAGGATTCTACGTAACTGTTTCTCGCGTCCGTGTAACCTGGAATGGGAAAACACGGGTCGAAGCTCCGAAGAAATCGAATTTTGTTGCGGGCGAGCAGATATTGCTTCCGGAATGAAGTTCCACGCGAAGCACCCGATTGTTACTTCACCGCAAAACCGATTTCCTAATTACGTTCAAGTAATACGAATTGGTACACGCAGCCTTCCCCTTTTTCGTTCTATTTTGCTAAGAGACACAACGAACTTGTAACGCAAATGCGTATGATCTTCCTGTTGTTTCTACTTGCAATAAATTACAATCACATTACCATTACCGTTCGTTTTATACTTATTACTAGACTGCGGATCTTTATGGATTTATAAAAGAATTGGTTGGGTGAAATAAATGTTTAAGAATATTGTATTGCTGTTTTTAATATAACAAAGTCATTAGGGGACAAAATCAATTGTTGGTTTAAATCTGCTTCCCACGATTAATGCAGAACATTTTTATTTTGCATAAAGATCCGCAGTCTAATTATTACACTGTGCTTTTTCGTATAAAAAATTCTATATACAAAACAGATTTTTGTGGGTCTTGGTATATCGGTATAAAATTTTTTGGGATATTGTCCACAATCTTGAGTTCTATCTAAGCGTCATGATTAAACTGCGGATCTTTATGCAAAATAAAAAATGTTTGCATTGATTGCAAGACACAGGAGTGAAATCAAAATTTCTTTCTCCTTTTAATTATCCGATTAAGCTGGAACCAATAAGCTGAAGTCTTTAAATATTTTTAAAATGTCCACTGCTTTAAATTGTGCCTACCTATTTTTGTCATAAATGCATAAAATCCGCAGTCTAGTCATGATATATTATTCCTACATCCTGTTAATATCACAGTAACAGACAATAGCAACAGGGCGTTAGCACCGCATAAGGTTGGCTCACGAAAACACATTGGATGCGAGGTCTATTCTTATGCCACGTCTGTGATAATATTCCCCGATATGAGGTCACCGACCGGTGTTTATTAAAACTTTCTCGGTCCATTCATTGAGTTTTATTCAACGGTGAAGTTGTTACCTATAGTTCAGGAACATTCTCCGGTATATTAAACGCTATTAAAAACAGAGGACGCACACGCTGCGGAACGCGCTCGTCTACGGTTGTTCAAACAAACGATTAAAGTCATTTCCATTGCCGCCTCGTGTTCGTTTCATCCTGTTTTATTTCTGTGTCCTCGTCCACGAGGAAACTCTGCTTTCCAGCGGAAAAATGTTTGGAACAGTCCGACTTCAATCAAGAGCACTACCGTTCCATTATGCAGAGAATTGTATTTCACAGTATAACGTCGCAAAACAAAAATTCGATTTTGAAGAAGCTATTTGTACAGATTAGGTGTGCAAATAAGTTTTTTCCCTTTTTTTCCATAAAATATGTACTAAAATCTTGTCTGGCGACTCCCAATGATTTTGCCAATTTTTCGTGCGTTTGGGTCGGACTTTCGTTGAGCAATTCCTCTAACTCACCGTCATCGAACTTTCTCGATGCACCTGAACGATTGTAGTCTTCCAAATGAAAATTTCCGGCTTTAAATCTTCGGTATGTACCACTTGTTCCATGTTCCGTAAGATACAGCGTTCTATCCCAGTGCCGCACGAACCATTTCAGCAGCTTCAACAGCTGATTTCCTAAGCTGGAATGCAAAGAGTAAGCAGTGACGCAAATGATGTTTCTCGCGCGCCGTACTGCTTGAAATTGTTGCATAGGACTGGAAACTCTTAGAGCGCTCGTCGCGACTCTTCTTAAAACTAAAAGAACGCTCTTCCAGATGGCACCAAAACCGGGAAGTAATTTGAATTTAGTCAGAAGTTACGATCATAAAAAAAAGGGGAAGGAACTTATTAGCACACCTATCACCGTTTCAGTGAAAAGTCGTATTAATTATTAACGCCTTTGCCGCGTGATTTTCTATGATGTTTAGGACATCTAACATGTTTGATGTCCTAGTGATACGGTTTGCTAAAGCATCAAATAACTAACAAGTTTCGTCCCGGTATTGTCTATTGAAGATCGAGGTTCGGAGCGCGCGTGCTCGAAGGACGTTGAAGTAACGAGAAACATAGTGATGCAGGGGTTTAGGTAAACGTTGTAAAAATCGGTGGGACGTGTCCATAACCAGCTATTTACTAATTTCGCCCATCGTGAATCTGCGAAAAGTGCGAGAACCGTTGCTCAGAAGCCGTTCGCGCGGATTCCGATGAGGCGATCGCAATTGTTATGACCGGTAATGCACGCGGAGTCGCCTATTCTTGCGGAGTACACCGTACATATCTTGGGCACCCGGAATTCCGGCCGGTGAACCCATCTTTCGAAAATTCATCCGGCATCCGTTCGGGCGAGAACGCGATGCGGCGCGCATTTCGCGGTGGAGCGGAATGCAAGCGGCGCGGTGCCGAGGCATCGAAAGCACTTCGTTACGCTCCCGTCGGGCTCCCAGCTGTCGAAACCAGGTCAGATTTTCGTGTTATTGCTCGAACTCGTCTGCAGACGGGATGAACGATAAAAAATTCTGAATTAACAGGATTCCACGGGGAATCGGAGGAGGAAATCAGCGACTCCATCGGACGAATGATCGCGCGTTTTGGACGGCTGATTGTTTGGCCGGGCGTCGACTCCGTTTTGTCGTCTATTATAAAATAGAATGAATAGGGGGAATAACCGACTGCTGATCCTCCGTTCGAGCGAGATAAAACACAGCACGATGAATTTTTCATTGTTGCGACGGACGACAATGCACATTATTCCTTTCCACGCTTTTGTCCCGGATCCGGTTATCCTCGTTATACTTCTCTTAATTAAGACTCGGCTGAAAGGAGGTCCTGAAAAATCCCGATTCATTTTTCGAGTTCTCCCGAAATGTTATCGCTTCAGCTGTCTATTTATTTCATTGTCAATGGGGAAATCGCTGTGTGCGTGCAGAGACAATTCGCGACTGAGGGCCACTTCGTTTCAGAGTAAACGTTTCGAGCTTTTGTCCAGTGATGGTTGAACGGAAAGTTCAGTTACCGGTCAATGGAAACTCAGCTGTAATTGGGCTTAATTCAAATCGGATATACGGGGTTTCATCAAAAAATACGCGGAATTCTTGTTTTTCGTAATACAATTGTGCCGGCGCATTTTCCAATCTTCGAAGCACTTCTCGAACGCAATTTTCGGTATGGTGTTTAGCTCCATTAGCGATTCTGTCTTTACCTCTTCAATGTTGGAAAAGCGTCGACCTTTCATGGTTCTTTTCGGTTTCGGGAATAAGAAGAAGTCACAGGGATACATGTCCGGCGAATAAGGAGACTGAGGCATCACAACGGTATTGTTTTTGGTCAAAAATTTACGAACAAGCAGTGGAATGTTCGCCCCGTGCTTGTAGCAGAAAATGTTTAGCTTGAAAAATTGGGCAACACGTTGGGCAAAAAAACTACACGCGTGGAAAACCACGCGCGGCAGGAGTGAAACTTCTTGCAGTGTAGTAATGTTTAGGAGTAAATTAAGATTGGAAATGGTAAGTAATCCTAATGAAGCGACAAGATCAGGAACAACTAATACAAAAAAAAATAATGAAGCGACAACAAGATCAGGAAATTTTCATTTCAAAAATAATGAAAGATCAAAATTTGCGGCGCAAAGAAGAGCGTATGGGAAAGAAAGAGACAAAGTTCATAGCATTTCCCATACCCTCCCATACCCCTTCCTGATTAGGATTACTTACCATTTCCAATTTTAATTTACTTCTAAACATTATTACACTGCAAGAAGTTTCACTTCTGCCACGCGTGGTTTTCCACGCGTATAGTTTTTTATACATAAGAATATTGACCCTGGGTTATAAAATACTAGTGTCAAGTATAGGTACTTACAAATTTTTCAGAATCTTTTGTACCTCCGTCGGATCAACAGGACACTGCCATTTGCGCGTATAAGTTTGAAGCACAACACAACACGTTATCCAAAATTGTGACAACGAACGGGAAGAAGTTACTCCGACCACGGTCAAAATAGTACTGCGGTTGTCACCTCGGTTTTTCGTGAATGGCTAAGGGTGGAAAAGTGGGGAAATTGTCAAAGAAATTCCTTGTGGGATTGTCTACGGTCATCAATGACGTCATTTATAAGGGTAGTCCGCTCGTCGATTCGATGGGTCCGTCGCACGTGTTGTCGCACGTTTTTCAATTTTTTTTTTCTTAAAAAAATCAACTGCGCTGCGACCCAAACATAGAGATTAGTTCTCTGCTCGCCGCGAGATGGGATAGCTACCACCGCTCGGATATATACATATACATATAGGACAGCTGCCAGCGATATTCCCCCACTTTTTTGACCTTCGACCGTTCGCTTTTTCATGTCGCGAATTCCGTGACGCGAATTAGACGCTTACACCGTGCCAAAAGAAGTTTCTCTTCAAAAAACATTGTAGCAATTGGACACAAACCGGGAAATTTGCAAATTCCTCGTATTTTTTTTATGAAACCTCGTAATTGTGCGGAAGACACAGTATAATCCAGAATGTATGGACGTTCGAGAATTTCTGAAAGATGATTCGCATACTGCAATTATAATGCGAACGAGTTACAGATGAAAAACGTCATCGAAGACATGTCGTCACGTGGCAAAAATTGTCGACGAGTCTATCTCAGATAAATATGGGAAGTTATCGGCGGGAGGGTGCCTTAAAGTTTAATCGGCGCGCCGGTTCGAGTGGCGGAAAAATCTGACGGGCATGTCGGCATTTAAAAACCTGGAAGAATGACCTAAGCTGCCTAGGGCAGCTTACGCGTGCAGACGATGTGTACGGGACGGTCATAAATGTGGTGGAAAGGAACTGCGGCGCGTACGCGTCCCTGGATACCAGCTATGTACACATAGGAGACACCCTCCTGGCTCCCTGAGGACATGTTAGCCTCGCACGTGATATTCCCAGCCTACCGTCTTTACGATGAGAGCTCTCAGCCCGCCTTCGGTTCCATGAACCGCGCGGCGACCTCTTCAAATACGCGGCCGACAGTGTACGGCATCCCTATCCGTGTCCCTGTACGCGAGGATTGGCTCGCCTGTGTGCTAGTGTCTGGATACTTCATTGTATTGGTACCCGAGTATCCACACAACCAGGTCGGCGCGTCCGTGTGCGTTCTCCCCTTTGCTCTTCTTCCGTTTCCCCTTTCTTCCGCCATCCAGGATACTCAAATCACGAAATCTCCGACCCCCACTGGGAATTTCGGATTCGAGGGACTCTGCACGGGTGCAAATTCGAAGACCAGATTGGAAATTCAATGAAGCTTTTCAGATCACGCTGTAGTTAGACTGCGGCATCGCCAGCGGTGTCGCGAATCGCTAATCCGGCTGGATCGAAGTCATTTTGCCGAACAACGTAAATAATCTTAATGGGGACAAATTTTTAGCTTACGGTTAACACGGTGACTGCCACGTCGGTCATGTGTAGGTGTCGCTATTCCTCATGCGGGACGCCACAGGGACGCAAAGGGGGTCCTCGCTCGCAGCCAAAGGTTAGGCTTTCCTTAGGTCACACGCTTTAGCCAATAATTCGGCTAGTATCGAAAGTGCCAGTGGAATGGTCCAATCGGATGGCTTGCTACCAGAGCTGTGTGTGTGTGTGGAAAATAGTATTTTAAATAGTAAACAGTCGTATTTATTTTAAAGCATGTGTACAAGTTGTGAAAATAAAATATTTTATTTGATGCCTTTATTTTCAATTTCAATTTTAGATATTATTAAAATAGAAATATTTCATTTTCGAAATTCCATATCTTATTTAAAATACTATATTCTTTAAGCAAAATAAAATCTGAAATATTAAATTGTATTTCAAATATTTTTTCGCCGAACAATGCCCACCTCTGCTTGCTACCGCGTTTCTTTCGAATTCCTGCCAGGAGACTTCTTGTGAAGCACGGAGAGTACGCTTGCTGTCACAGAAGTTAGGCACGGTGTTTTCAAGCAACTTTTTGGTCGCGTCATACGGGAGTCTACTGTATTTCTGAATACTACAAGAAGAATAAAATATCCTCGTTCAGAGTCTGCACCCACCCTAGTCGATAAGTCGGGCCAGCCAGTCTCGGCTCGTATCTTTTAAATAGCGAGTGCCGGCAGCCTATCTCATTCGCGGACAAATTACTGAAATTTCTTATCCCCGAGAAGCCAATTACGGGGATCAGTTATGTTCGTCCCAGTTTTCAATCCTCGTTTCCACACACATATCTTAACTCTTCGTCAACTGAAGTCTCATTAATTCAAGTCTCGTTATTCTTTCGGTTAATCGTCACGATCCTCCAATTACTTCGGATTAACGATCCTCTCGTGGTATTTAATCATTATCGCGAGGCCTATCGACCGCGTGTCTACCGGCACGGCGTACTCCAGTTTGTCCACCGCCTCAAAGGCCACGTGGAAATTTTGAAAGAAGGTGACGGGTGCAATCAGAGGCTTCCTCGTATCTAATTATCGGCCTGGTAACGAGGCTCGATGCCCTCGTTAAGCCCGCGCCGCGATACCGCTTGAACTAGGAATCCGTTTCAAGCCTCACAGAAACTAAGCTGTTCCGCTATCGGCATATCGGCTGTTTACCGGCAAGGCGTAAACTGGGATGAATTAGCGAACGCAATCCTCGCGTAATTAATAAACACCCTGTCGGTTCGCGCACTCTTCGACCCGGATCAACGCTTGATACCGGGTCAACCGATAAACGACGCGAGCATTCCAGCGAAATATTTTTATTTTCGAGGATAATAAATGGAAAAAGAAGTTGTTTTTATTTTAGCCTCCGGAGGACCGGCATTTTACTGGCTTTAGGTGTAATACTAGAAAATTAGAAAACATTAATATCAGGGCATTTCTCATTTTTTCTTCGAGGACCCGATAAAACATACATAAGAAGAACGTCACAAATAGAAAATACAAATCTTACAGAAGAGCGCTTCAAAGTCCTCTAACAGTTTAGCTAAATAGCTATGGCTGCAAGTAAAAACAATTAAGAATTAATAATTATATAAAAAATATTAGAGTTGCGACGTTTTTCTTGAAATATACAGGGTGGATCGCCTAACGTTGCCACCTCAAATATCTTTGTTGTTTTTAAAGATACGTCAAATGTCTGAAGGACAAAGTTGAATGTTAAAATGGGGCTCATACGATACCAAATAAATTTTCATTTTCATGTAATTTTTTTTAAAGATACGTAGGTCACCTTTATTTTTTTAAATAGAATGAGGTATTTTTTAATACATCAATCGATGCAGCTGGCTATTCGTTATAAAAAAGTACTAACCTACGTATGTCGAAAAGTTAGTAGTTCAGGAGATATTTCGTAATATAAAGGCGTGATGTTTACTCTCTTTTCATGTATTCAGAAACATATTCAGTCAGTCGTATAATTCCTAACTGCAAATGGCCCCTTTTCAAACACAGTTATCTACGTCTGCGATGAGTTATTACCGAGTCCTAGGAAGTAGAACGCTTTTATGCCCTCAGCTAAACTTATTTATATCGCAACCTGATAAATTAAAAGGACTTCGAGTGCAATGGATTAAAAGATACACACTTTCAGAATTGAGAGTAAAGAAGGATTAGATGGAACGCGAACGGAAGATAATGAGGGAAAAACGGGGAGAAAATAGGGGAGGAAGAGTTTAAAGCCGGAAAAAAAACTGGGGAAGGGGATCTCCGAAGGCAGAGACGGCAGAGAAGAATTATATTATGAAAAATGATAAAAAAAGAACGTTGGGGAACGGAGCTCGAGAGTAACAGAGAGAGATTCTTATTAACTGTGGGAACCAGGTAATGGTACGTGAGACGATGTCCACTGTTGCGCGACTGATATTGGAATCTCTTCATCTTTATTAACAGGAGGGACGTTACCTAAAGCGTCCAGCAGCTACCATAAAACAGGGACGAGCGTTTAAAATCGCTTGGGAATTGGAGTTTAAGACCCACACACACTCACTATTGCATTCTTAATAGCAGTGGACCACTTTCCGAGCTTACCGAACTGTGATAAAGCTCGAAAAGAACGATCTCGGACACCATTGCAGGATCACTGTGTCACTGAACCAATTCAACCGGAATAACAGTTTTATGGGTAAATAATTAAACACCTGATCGTTAATAGCACTATACATATCCTTCACGTCTCTCAGTATTTCCAATTCACTTATTTTCAGTCTCTGCAGGTTCAGATTTAAAATCTCATTTAAGATTAACCTCCCATTTATAATTTAAACGTGAGAGATTTCATTTAAATAATTCGGAACCTAATTCGGGAAGTCATTTTTAGAGAATTCCAATAAAAAAAATTGTCCGATTCTTAAATTCAAGAAAACCTCACCTCTGCGCTTCAGGCCCGTAAATCGGAATTAGAATGCATTAAAATCTCGTGCATTCACGCCAGCATTATTCTCATTAACGTACACGGTAGTTTATAGGCATGAATATCATTCTCTCCGTATCTTTTCGTTCGTTAAAACCACTGGAACAACGCTATCCGAGAGTTAACGGAATCTCCATTCAAAGTCTCCGATAGTGGCAACAGCGAACGACACGAGGAAACCGTTCACGGTGCGGAAAACGCGTGCGGCCGAAGTTAAAGTGAAACTACAAGGACGAGGATCGTATCGCGTACTTGGCGAGGTAACGTCCATGTAAACGGCGGCGCGGCGATAGTGCCGCGTCGAATAATGAGCTGCATTACCGTCGGTGGCCATAACGGCCGAGTTTTCGAAGTTTTGCAGCCCGAAGTGACGCTTGCTACCTAGATAGATCCGTATTTCACGTGTATATACATAAATACACGTTGTACGCGAACAGTGTAGTAAGAATTTTAAGGTCCGTGAATACAGATCCGTGAGACAGATCCGTAAACCGTGGTGAGATGACAAAATGAGCCCCGGGACGGCACAGAGGCAGGAGGGGTCTATCGTTCTACATAGTAGTACAGTAAATCCTCTATAACCGCAAAAAGGCCGTACACGATAAATGCAAAAATAATATCCCCTCCACTGTAGTAATCTGATCTCGGCTCGGGTATATCGGCGTGTACCATCGCATATTTTGTTTAAAAACAGATCACCAGATTTCTGGAAGAAAGATATACAATTTAGCGACGAGTCTTGAACTTCGATGTAGTAATAGAAGAAAATGTGTATGGAGAAAGCAAGATGAATGCTTTAAACTTTAAATCAACCGTGATAACGCCTACAGCAAAGCATGGTGGAGGATCAGTATGGGTTTGGGGTTGTTTTTCTGCAAATTGTGTTTTGGCAATTTACATTTTATTATACAACAGAATTTACAAGATTCAATAATAAAAATGAACACGGTGATTACATCTTCCAGGAAGATAACTACCCCAAACGTAAATGCAAACTGCCGACGAAATATTTCAGTGAAAATGATATTCAATTGTTACCATGGCCCCCTCAAAGTCCCGATTTGAATTTAATTGATCACCCGTGGGATCACTTACTGTTAGATCGAAGTGTACGTGAGAGATTTCGGAATAATAAATCAGTTTTTAAACAAGCACAACTAGGTGCTTTAATAGTATTGACGACAATGTTATAAATAAATTGTTTGAAAGCATGCCTAGAAGACTTGAAGAGGTCACAAAAAACGAAGGGTAGCAAACTGCATATTAACTATGTCGTTTTAACAGTGAGCTGTTTTAAGGTGACCTTCGTATCTCTAAAGAAAAATTATATAAAAACAAAAATTTATTTGGTATCGTATGAGCCCCATTTTACCATTCAACATTGTCCTTCAGACATTGGACGTATCTTTGAAAACAACAAAGATATTCAAGGTGGTCAAGTTAGGTGAAATACCTTGTATATACTAGAAATATTCTAGATCGGAAGAAATGTTTAATCTTCCAGTTAAAATAGCTCCGAGTGCAGAGGGTTAAATTCGTACTACACGGTTCGCGTACCTCGTGTACACGCGTATCTTAGTACACGTTCAAAACCGCGATGTCTACTTGCTACCTCTTGCTAGCCCTAGCTCGTCCTTGCTCGCGGGCACTATCGTAATTCCAGGCTGGCGTGTGCGCGCGCGTGCTTCTCGCGGCCCGGTCCCCATCGGGAAAGCTGTATTTTCTGGAATTTCTTTTCACGGCGATGGGAAACATAGTGGAGAGCCGTGTTGTACTCGCCCGGTTTTATACCGGGCCGCGGCGGCTGTAGAATAGGAAAGGAAGGAGGGATGTAGAGGAAGGTATGAAGAGGAATGGGGAGAAAGAAGAAGTTAAAAGCACGTAGAGTTTAATGACTTGATCCGGACCAGATGGGATACTTCGGCCGATCCGTGGTCACTAAATCCGTGATACCATCGACCGGGAATAAAAGGGATCCAGGGTGTTTTACGACACACTCACGCGGTACGCAGCGGGATTCGAGGGAATTGCGGGAGAGCGACTGCTTGCGATGGAACCGTTCGACGCGGGGACGATTGAATCTCTACTGTCGTTTTTGGTTGGAAAATGAAGGGGAAGTCGCAGGAAATTAGTTTTATCCTCGTGGTTCCTGGCCGCGGATCCTTTGTCCGGGTCGAATTGGCTAAATTCGAGTTGTAAGTTGAGTGCGTTGCGTCGCGGGTCCCGCTGCCGCTCGTGACTTCGACCGGGTTAGGGTATATCGGGACGAAACACTGTTTCCGAGGGAACTATTGGCTTGATGGAAACATTCCATTCATTTCTCAGCTGATGGGAACGAGTCTTGTTCCCTTCTGAATCCCATATTATATTTATAGCTATTGTTTACTGAGCGCAATCTTCCGAAAGCAAGTTGCCGGAGAGAAGGGAGGGACCTCGGAACAAGTAATCCCGCTGTTGACACGTTCACCGCTGCGTTAGTGCCCATAAAAGTCACACAACGTCGGAACAACTTATTTAATAATATAGAGATAGAGCAGAAAGGATTTATTATAGCAATTACTTTCGTAACTCTATTGCACCTCGGAGATTCCAGCACAAAGTCTGGTCTAATATATTGGAATAAAAATTGATTTTTCGACAAGAATCTCTTCCGAGAATGTTGAGATAGAAAGAGACTTTCTGTTCATAAACCATACTTGGTTTAAAGCATTCAATAAATAATAATAATAAAGTGATATTTTCTGTGCAGCCGTGTAAAGTTTCAATTTGTTTAGTGTACGCAGAGTTGGGCATAAATTTTATTTCAATAAAAATTTGGAGTATATTTATGTATAAGAATTGACGCTGCGTGCCACGTAGTGTTCTCTTTCTGCGTTTTCCCGCGTTTACGTTTCTTCCAGAATCACCCGGTACGTGAGAATTAGTTCATCCAATCCTTTTTTGCTTTTAATGAGGGACACTTTAATCAGAGTATACGCAGGGCGTATCGTTTTTCGCAATTCACGTCCGCCGCCAGGGCTCTCCGCGTTGTACGTTGCGACACCGCGTTTAGTCTCGTTGAAATAATGTTATGGCGGCAGTGTGAAAAACTACGCTCTCCTACACAGAAATGAAAGAGATAGGTCGTGTGACAAGACTTTTTCGAGATTATTAATTTGCGAGTACTTAGAACTTCGAATAGTATTTATCTCAATTATAATGAAACAAAGAAGTTTAATTACGCTGTTTGGCATAACACAGAGTTAGCCAAGCCTTCTAGACTACCAAGACTCTAAACAGGATTCTTTCTAAACGCTAAACTCTTGAATAAGTGTAAAAGAGGCTAAAATCAAATTGCCAAAAGGAAGGACATTTTCCTGCAGAGCATGAAATCTGTAGGGGAGCGCAACGTCATCTCCTAAATCAATTTCTACAGCGCAAACAGGGTAATTTATATTCTGCAGTAATACCTGCAACACTAAAAAGGAATTAGACCAAAGAGAAGCTATCCAGAAGAAGAACAACATTTTTCAAGGAGCGTTGGAGTCCGTGAAACCGGCGCCGCGCCTCGGCTACCCTTAAATCTATTCAACGGCCATTATCAAGGCTGCGAGGTGCCAAGGATTCCGTTGCGAGTGTTAGGTGCGCGGTAAATAGACAGTACAAGGCTGGAAAAAGTTGCGGTAATTCGGGTTGCCCGCTGGAAAGGTTCTGCGACGACTTGCAGAGGTAAGACGAGCTTCTTCCAGCCGTGGGAAAAGGTAAACTCGCGCGGGGATGACGGGGAAAAAAAAAAGAGAAGCGAGACCAGGAACGAGTTTATTACGCTTTCGCGAAGTTTTATGCCCCTTAATCCGCGCGACACACCCCCAGGGAATTGTTTTTACCCCCGATAGCCGCGGTCGCAGGATTTTACGGGCCACTTTGGATAGGTTCGAGCGAACCCTTGCCAAAAGTTCAGGACTGACCGACGCATGGATTAACGCCAGGCCGGAATTCGTCTGACAAGCCATGCAGCAACGTGGCGCAGCGGCGGGATTGCTTCCGAAAGTAATCTTCGTTCGCCTGAATTTTCTCAGCAGCTCCGACAGGGGATTGGAGGTAGCCGATCTGCACCCCCGAGCCTCTGTCTACGGGAAATTGAGTTCAAACGAGGGTCGAGTTATCGGCAGGTACAGAGTGTTTACGCAGATTCGCAGTTTTTGGAGATTCCATCAGCTGATACGCTAAATTTGTATCCTCTGCTGCGGCCGAATACGACTCTGACATCAAATATCCTCTGTGAGTCTTTTGTCGTTTTATTGTTGCAAATCGCAACCACTGATTTTCGTCGTGAATATAAAGGGTCTTCCAATAAGAGCGATAGATCTTTCAATTGTCACAGCCGTTATTCGTACACGCACAGTTCGTTATTCAATTTCTCTCAGCATGTTGAAATTATTAAACTTTATCAACGATAGGATTAAATAGAGAAATGCGACTGTCAATTAGCCTCCAAGATCTTGCGACTTGACGCCATTGGACTTTTTCTTGCGGGGCCATGTTAGGTCTCTTGTTTATTCCCATAAACCACAAACTGCTAATGATCTTAAAGTAAACATAATTCGTGTTATAAATCGTGGTGGTCATTTATACGATATTGTATTTCATGTATAATGCCATTTCTCGAATGTACTTTAAAATAAAGCAGTGCGTACTAGATTATCTTCCGTATTTTTCGTTTTATTTCAATTGAAAGTTCTATCGCACTTATTGAAAAACTCTGTATAAAATCTACAACCTAGTAATTATACTAGGAATGAATACAAGCCCTTTTCCGCTTCGAAGGACAATTGATTCGAGTTCTACTCGTTTTACCCTCAATAGTACTCTAAATTCCATTTGCCACCTACGAAATATTCTGACCAAAGCGTTTAAGCATAGAAACGACTAATAACGAAGAGCGAACGTATTCTTGTCATTGAAAATTCAGCCATTACTGGAGAAATTCAATTTAGATAAATTGCTGCGAATCACGCGGAGTCACGGATTCCTCTGTCGTTTTCCCCGGCCACGCTCGCGAGAATAATCGAAATGCAACGAAAAAAGAGATTGTATTCCAACTGAACGGGCATAGACACACTTATCAGATACATCGACAACAGCTCTACCAAGCACAAACGATCCCGGAATATCTGGCAGAAACTTGATTCCCGGGTTTTCCTCCCTTGGTTTCCTCCCGTCGTCGTCGACAATATCATACCCGGCCTCTCGCGACGACCACGACGACACGAGCGTGAAATAAAATTTACCGTTCATCGGGCAGACCTTGTACAGGGTGTATAAAAAGTAATGGTCATCTATAACTAATGGAATCTACACTTCTGGGTCGGTGGACATTTGTAAGAGAAACTTGCCGCAAAATTGTTTATAACGAAGAAAATTCTCGTTAAAGTTTGTTTTTACATCAATACCTTCTACTCATCGAGAAGAGAAAAAGTAGGAACTAATCTCTTCTCTCACAAATGTCCACCGATCCAGAAGTGTACATAGATTCACCCCTGTACAGTCTTGATATTGTCGACATTCATCTTTAATGCAACATCATATGTGCAAACGTAATATTTATGCAAAATTATGTGCATCAAATTGCATAAAACAAGACTCGAATAAAATGTATTTCTGTGGTCTTAATAAAAATTTCTTACTTAATTTCTGACTTGAAATAAATTTCGATAAACTGAGAGCAACATAACAATGATTTGCATATTCTTCTAATGTCCTCTCTACTTCCCTTACCCAGTTTTGCCATAGATCATTGTTAGACTACGGATTGTTATGTAAAATACAAATTGTAAGAAATACAGTAGTGGACAAAAGTTTAAGGACGCTCTAAACAAGACGATAACTACTTTAATATTGTACGATACGATTTGAATATTTTTGGGAAGCTAGAACAATTAGTTTACTACAGGATGTGAAAAGAAATTTTTTCAAAAATTGCAATTGATTGGAATTTTTGAAAAAATACTAAAAGTTGCATTTTCAATTTTTTTATACTTTTTTTTTATACAGCTACAAACGTTTAAAGATGGTAAAAATTGCATGCAGATTTTCACGATTTCCGGCCTCTAACTGCAATAAATCTAAGGACTCTTACATCTTTCAATGCCTGTCGATTTCGATGAAATTTCCACAGTGTATATAATTGACACAAATCGACAAAACGTATTTTTGAAATTTTCAATATAGGCCCACATTAAAAAATTGAAAATGTGACTTTTAGTATTTTTCAACAATTCCAATCAATTGCAATTTTTGGAAAAATTTCTTTTCACATCCTGTAGTAAACTAATTGCTCTAGCTTCCCAAAAAAGTTCAAATCCTATAGTATAATATTAAAATAGTTATCGTCTTTTTTAGAGCGTCCTTAAACTTTTGTAACAAGTTGAAAATAATACATTGGTGCAATAAGTCTCTCTAAAGTCCAAAATTTATTGCTGAGTTATCATTTAGTTACTAAATTTCGACGTCACTTTGAAAAAATATTAATTCGTTTAATTTTGCAGCGTTTACGTGAAACAAAGGACAATAACTTAGTTAGCGAAGTTCTTGTCCTTTGAAAAATGTCGGAATATCACGGGTCACTGTACAAAATATCGAGGCAGTATCGACAGGGATCGAATTTCGAATGAATCCTGTAGGTCAAATTCCGAGCATGTCCACGAAAGACATTATTGCACCCGACTGTACTCTCAGCGGGGTGTCATTGTGTGGGCGCTTTTACGCACGATAGATATCCCGGTCAGCGTCGATTGCCTTCAAAAGGCGGAACGAAATTTTCCGTGGATCGCATGTTAGACCGATAAGGGTGTCTGGTCCTTCGACAAGAACGCGATATGGTGGTCCTTTGTCGGTCACCCTTCGAGCTCGTTGTCGTTCCCGTCTGGGTTAATCTCGTCGTCGAAATCGGTTCCAATTTCCGCGACGAAAGGGAGAAGGCGGCCAGAAAAAATATAACAGAGAGAGAGAGAGAGAGAGAGAAGAAAAATCCCGAAGAAGGAGAACGAAGAAGAGGAGGGGTGGCACGCACACGCCTGCGTTACGCCCCTGTCGCCGGGGAGCGGATTTTAATCAGTCGATGGCTCATGCGAATTAGAATGGGCTAAGGGCGGATCGATTTTTAATCTCTGTAAGAGACTCGAGGGAAAACGAGCGCCGAGCAACCCGTTGCACGGTTAACCCTCGAACACCGGATGAGAGGGTCAATTTCACTTGACCGTGGTCATCGTTCTACGGTACGTTCCTTTTGTAAACGCGGTTTCGTCGGCGCCATTCCGGACAAACAGAATCGCGTAGCATAGCCGAAGAACCCACGGCTATTTACCCTCGAATTCATTATTGATAATTCGCTAAAGAATCCGAAATTCGCGCGAACTTCCTCGAAACCGATATCACCGAACTTTCCTCATTAGCATGTTTATGGGCTCCATGAGATACAGTGTAGTTTAATTAATAAGGAGAGAATCTTGGGAAATCTGTCGAGGGTTGCAGCTTTTGATGGAACGAGGAATGTTAAAGCTTTCCCATGAACGACTTCAGGAGTTCCCCTACTTGATCCTTGACGGAAATCTCTCTCCCAATCAGCCAAGATAATTTCTTTTGATTGAAGACGGTAGAAAGAGTACAGACTACTCTTGGCAGAAAATATCCCAGCAGAACCGTGCACATGACTGTTGAACGATTTGTTTGAGCGTATATTAATGTATAGCGAATAGAATTGTACAGAAGGTGTCTCAGAAATTTTGTTTTGTACTCGACCGAGCCATTGTTGTCATTAGACTGCGTGTGTTTATGGAGTTTGCAATTTTTGCAGACGAGCTTTCAGAAACTCGAATCAAATCAAATCTTACTTCCTGTGTTAGTAGCCTTTGTAGATCTTTTTTTTTAAAGACGTGCGGAATAAATACATTCACGTACACCCCCGGAGGGGGTTGTGTAGGTCTCGCGGGAAACAGGTCTTCGGTTTCCCCAATACTTAAAAAAACCGCGCGTCTAGGACTTTCGCTTTCCCCTCTATCCTCTAATGTGCCACAGAGAGCATAGTTTAGGGCTCCGCTTTTTGCACATCTCCTAAACTATGTTATATTTCAGGCTGGTGCCACTTCTGTTCTTGGCGTTTCAGCCTTTGTAGATGTGAAATGAATGAAAATCGTAATTAAATTCTGTCGTATTTTATATCCCAGCATTTTTGAAAATCTTCAAAAGCCGTAACTGCATAAAGATCCGCAGTGTAGTTGTCATAAAGGCAGTCTAGCGACCATCAGATGATAAAGCGATGCAGAGATTGACAGTCTAGCCGAAAAATGCGAGGCTTTATTTTTGTGAGAGTCGGGAAAGGGCAAAGAGCGAAATAGAAAGCTCCGAGGAGAATAACGAGAAAAATATCGTCGAGAAAGGCACGGCGAGCAATGGTATAGTTAGCTCAGCTACCCATCGTCGACGGCCGCGTTCGTAGAGAAGAGGTTCCCACCGAACGGTCTAAAACGGCGCGGCGCGCGTCGCTAAACAAGTGGAGACGCAGCGGGCACCGTCCCCGTCATTGAAATAAACTAGTTTATCTCGTTGACCGCACGCTCGGACGTTCGATTCCCTTTCGCCCGGTGGCCACCGTTTCAGGAGGACCTTCCTCCGGTGACGGCCGGAAGGCGGTAATACAATAACGACTTTATTAGGGTTATCGACGCACGCACGTGGCTCACCCTCTGACATTTTAACTCTTAGCTCGTGCTCGCTGCGGCCGAAACCCTCGCCCCCGAAGGGCGACTGCCTCCTGTCTAGTTGGCTAATAGCTAATTATCCGCATTATCTTGCAATCTTAATCGATCATCGTGAGTGCGCGTTTTGGACGTGCCAAATGTCCCTTGTTCCTCTAAATCAATTATTCAGTTTCAGTGGCTGTCCCAAAACGAAGTTTTGCGTTATACATTAGGATAGGACGAGGTAGGAACATTTTTTATATCATTCGACAAATAGTCTTGAGTTTTCTGAGCCCGTTCCTCCGGCTGGGTAATCCATTATTGGATAACCAGCCCTCTACATCATTAATAGAATTAGCAAAATCGCTTTTCCTGTAACGTCACTCTGCGAACCATTACTCACCAAGCGAAACCTCGTGCGCCGAGGGTTCAAATGTGCATACCCTGTGCATACTGAATCACTAGCTCTCAGGGTTGTTGCCCTATCAAAATATTAGGATATACGCCGGGGATCGGCAAAATCGGACAACCCAGACACGAATGAATTTATATGATTTACAGGGAAAAAAAACAGTTTCGTAAAGACCGGTGAATTATTTCTCGTTGAGGAATATCCACGGTGTTTCTTTTCATTCGCGTTTAGAGACTGCGAGTGATTTTATCGGGGTTATCATTGTCCTGTGTGAACAATGGGTCGATTTAGCCTCCGTTATCAAGATATGCACCGGAATACTGATAGGTGTGGTTGCCACGTTAGGAGATTATATTCCTGTTCCGGTTCAGGTAAACTGTTCGCATTAGTTCCCAGTCGGGTCAATCTGCTGGGTATGTTTCGAGATTGTATTGCCTCTCCGCAGGTGTTCCGTGTTCCATGTGACTTTTTCAGTATGATCGGTCAATCTGTTATTCGCCGCGTGAGCTCCTCTCTCACTCTCATTATCGCGAGTAATTTCAGCTGCTTTACCGGTGTTTAGCGTTCTTGGTATCGGACAATAAATTGGCTGGATAAACGGGGTAATACCGTGGAATCCGGACGGTGATAATGGCCGATGCTGGTCCCGGTGCATCCGATAAGTTCAGAAACAGGTCGCGCATGTTCAAAGGCACCGTTCCGGTCAATATTCATCCGCCGCGCGCTATCGTTCATGCTCCCTGTTAAACTGGCTCGACAGCGACAATGTAAACCCACTAATTATTTCCTTGACAACCTGCGGATGCAAGATTTAACCCCCTGTCTCGCAATTTTGGTTCAAGATTTCATGGCAAAGCATGGAAGAACGGGTGGTAATGCTACCCCGTTTTCAAATTCTCGCTTCAAGCCCACATAAAGAAGTTATGGAAAGCCACATTTACTATTTTCTTCCAAAAATTTTCATTCGGTATCATCTAGCTCTACAAGTTGTATTCTTTAAGCGGCTCCTAGACGATCAATATTATCGTCAATATATTGCACAATAATTGATATTGTACAAAGATTGCGCAATGTATCGAGTGAATCAAAGAGAGTTTGATTTTTATTGTACAATCTCGTAAATATTGCTTCGTTTGTAGGTAATATTGCGGAATATTGGCTCAGTGGTATCGTCCATAAAGCCACGCGTTTTTTAAGTAGGTGACATCAAGATTATCGAAAATTTCTTCTATATTTACAAATTGATACTTAGTATAATTGCCATTTCTTCGAATAACTTCGAAAATTCGCCAGAGTTAAACCCAAATTTGTAAACAGTACAACTCTGTTTCTGAGTTATGGATTGCGGTGAACGAAGCGTGGACATCCATCGAAGCAGAAACTCTTCGTACTTTGTTTCATCGATGCCTAATCGAATTTTCGCCGTTATTCGAAGAAATGGCAATTATACTAAGTATTAATTCGTAAATATAGAAGGAATTTTCGATAATCTACTTACAAAACGTGTGGCTTTATGGACATTTCGCAGTTCGTTTTTCGTTAAACTATATCGTGTAATCGTGTAAATGGTTCCTTTTATCAATCCTAAAATGCTATCATCCATCAGCTTTTCTCATTACTATGACATAATTATAAGATTTCACCAAAAAACAGGTGGCTTTATAATCTCATAAAACCTTTTAGTATTTCCTCTAATTCCGACCAATTGCAATTTTTAAAACAATCCAAATCGAAAACGGCAGAGAATATTAAAAAAGTCATCGTTCTTTGAAAAGTGCCCGAATATTACTGTGATTCATAGCACTGTACGCGCATACTTCATTCGCCCCGTGCGTGGCCTGCGAATACGCGTCGCAGCCGCGATTACGCGAAAATTAATTTCAGATATTCGCTCGTCGACGACCTACTCGAGCAAAGGGGAAAAAAAGGAAGGTTGACTCGTTACCAGCGCGCCGGCCATTGAATATCTGAATCTAGCCGAAGCTTTATTTTCCCCCGGCGTAGGCGGGCACCGAGGGGGTGGAACAACGGGGGCGGTTTTCCCGCCGGCGTCTAGACGCCGCGGCGCCTGTTCTCAGGCATCAGCTGCTTGCGGAAGTACGGTCGATGCTTGAAATTTGTTTTTCCCTTTTTTCCAAACCCCTGTTTCTCTCTTTCGCTTATCGTCCTTCCGTCCCCGCTGCCGCGCCGTCCCTTTCGCTCGCCCAGTTGCTTCTTCGTTAACAATTTCGATCGAGTCTTTCGGTTATTAAAGAAACGATGGAGTTCAGGGCGCGGCGGCGAGTTAGGACGACGATAAGCCGGCACGAGAGGTTTCGTGGAATGATAAAGGGCGCCGGAGTTTACTCGGCGCAAAGGTTTATTAAAATCGCACACCTTCTCCGAGTGAACTCTCGAGGAATTATGAAATTCGAGTGTACACAGAGGGGTGAGCTACCCTAATAGAATGTTTTCCTCGTGCACGTTTTACCTATTTGTGCTTTGGAGACCATAACTTATTGGGCAACCTGGGTCGTTTATGTCCGGAGCGATATTTCACTCGTGAATTTCTTTTTTCCTTTCCGATTTTAACGATTACACGTATTCGGAAATGGGGTTCAGTATGTTCTTGTAAGTGTAGAATAGTAAAGGAAGGTGCACAAAACTTGCTTTCCCACGGAGGGTTAATCATTTTCGCTGTTACATCTAATCTCTTGCAGACAGAACACTAAAGATAAATTTTGAGTGCTTTACTGGCCATTTCTACTGACAACAGACTCTGAACACGGTACTATCAAATTACGACGAATATTTAGAACGAAGCTTGATTAAATTACGAAATGATACAATCTATTTTCATTCAATTTATGTGGAAAATTAAATTTCCTACGAAGAAATTAGATCCTTCATTTTCATAGCTCGTACAGTTAATTGCAGCGTATGTTATGACTCCTTTGTGGTATAAACCATCCCACACGGCTGACCACTTTCAATCGAATTCCAGAACGCGCGGTGAAGAGAGAGGTATTGTTATTATTACTGTCGTTGTTAATTAAATATGCGTCGGCTGTCGTCATTACTAATTTCTAAAGGTAAGAGCGTGTGCAGGTACGTCATTAACGGGCTCCAATTAAATTTCCGATAGAATTTTAAAACCTCTGTTTAAAGTACAATCCTTATTAAATATCTGAGCGACTTCCGACTACATATTAAAAACGATGAAAGAATTATTTTCTTTCAAATCACTAGGACGTTTTGTTGAATTTTATCGATATGAAAATTGAATTTTTATAACGATGATCGTCAGTATAAAATTAACTTCGTTATAATGACAGTAAAACGAACCGATTAGGTTACAATTAACACGCATATTAATCGAGGAGGATGGTAGCACATTCGCTGCCATAAAACCAAGCCCGCATATCGGATTTTAATTAATAGAAACGGAAATCGTTACCCCCCAAAGTGGAACATCGATTAATAATGTTCTCCCACACCCCCTTTCTCCACTCCACTCCGCCCATCTACAGTAGATTTTCTTCCTTTCCACTCCAGGTTGCAATAAATTATGAGCGGTTTGGCACACGGT
This sequence comes from Lasioglossum malachurum, assembly GCA_028455605.1. Lineage (NCBI taxonomy): Eukaryota > Metazoa > Arthropoda > Insecta > Hymenoptera > Halictidae > Lasioglossum > Lasioglossum malachurum. Next base: position 19,726,820 of record CM052311.1, read on the forward strand.
ATTCGCGAAATTCTTTCATCATCGGCCATTCCTCCTCTGCGCGTTCTAAGGCTAAATTGGACCAATATATTTCATTGTCGCGTTGAAATACGATGCTCTATCTTTCTTGCCAGTCGCAATATTCTCGCTGATACCCTCATATTCGTAGCAATTAAAAGAGATGTCGAAATATTCGATTAAAGCTAACTTTCAAATGAATGGGACGCGAAACAAGTGAAACCAATTTCTACTCAACACTAACCGTGCCAGTACAAAATGTGTCGAATATAAATTGTTTTATAAAATCTACATGACTGAATTTATTTAGATTTTTCACGAATTTTATAATAATACGTGCTCGAATAAAGAAATTTATTAAAAAATAAAGAATGTGGAAGCAGTTATTTGACTGGTCGCGTGGTACGGTTACTGTTAAAGTAATTTAAACGCCTCATAGACTGTTGATCTTTATGCAAAATAGAAATTGTCTAACGAGTCGTTCGTAAGAAACAGGAATAAATATACAACAAATAATTAGGTTTGATAATAGTTTAAGGAAAAAGGTGTAAATGTTTGTCGACCACGCGAAGAAAGTTCGTCTCGCGAACAGAGCTCAGACGACGGTTAGGTTCCTCGTTTATTGCACGGTGAGAGCTCGAGAAATTCCCCGGGAAGATCGATTTTATCGTCGACACACGGAAATTCCAGGTATTTATACGCGGCGACATATTCGCTTCGCGTCCAGAGTGTTGATCGGGAAAATTAATTGCAGCACTGCGAGGGAATTCTCCCGTCGTCGATGCACGCCACGGTAACTACAATTAAATATCACGAACGGCTGTGTCCGATTTAGCGGGCGAATGCGGGCTAGGCGAATGCAATTTTCCCCGTGCCGGCGTGCACGAGCAAATCTGCGCGTGGACAGCTTTCGATTTCGGCGTTTGCCAGTTACCTGACGGCCGAAACGCCGTCTAAAAACAGCTAAAACACTGCTTAACCCTCGGACGGCGGGCAATTGTTATAACTACATAATCGATAATAATTACGACCACTCAGTGCTTTATTTATTAATAGACTGCGGTTCTGAATTTATGACCTATAAAAATTTTCAAAAGATACTGGCGTATTAAATTGCACAGAATTTAGTGTGATTTTTATTTATTTTGAATCTACAAATGCCATTACCAATTAAAATAGCATTTAATTTTAATTTTGTAGACAAATTTTGAAAATTGCATAAACATCCGCAGTCTATTTATTAATTTTTGAAGTGAAAACTTCTTCAGCCGAACCGCGTTCACAATTGCTGGGCGGCGAATGAGTCTGATCCGTCACGCTCCGAGGTGAAACGCTATTCGGTAAAAGTGGGGGATACCTAGTGAGAAACAGATAGGTGTGTAATCGCCATAGTAGTTTCTACTTCGGTCGTGTGGTCTTATGCGCACAGCATTGGTCTGTTTTTTATTATAGAATTAATTAGATACAAACAGACAAATTAAGTCAGAAAAACAGTAATAAAATGTCATTGCATGCGTTTACATGCTTTGTTATTTTTTTTAAATATCTTTGTAAAGCAATAACTTCGAGGAAGGAGATCATCGTCGAGGAATATTGCATAGAAGAGGAGAGGAAACCTGAAACTGCGGCGGATACGTCCGTTTTTTACTGGGTGCGTGGGAAATGTGTAATTTTCTTGTACGGATATATTTACCATCGAATGGTATCCGGGAAAATTTGCGGAACGTGTTAGAGTCGGCGCTGAAAGTTAATTCGCCGAGAGCGCCGCAAACTTGGACGAAACACCCTGTTAAAATCCGCGGCAGCGTTTCACAGCCGAGCGCGCTCTCGGCATTTTTAATTGAAAAAATTTATACCAGACGCCATCGTCGGCTGCCGAGTCTCGCGAGCGCGGAATTTTTCTGCAAAAAAGTAACGTTTCTTTGAGAACGATGTTGCATTAAACGACGCGACGGCGCCACCGTTAACAGCGATGGCGTCGAAACCGCGAAAAATATTGAAGCGCTTCGGAGATGTGCCCAGGGGTACGATTTATTTCCAGAAATCATTGTCACAAAGAATGATTTTAATCGATAATATGCCTTTTATTTTCTTTCACTCTGTCCTGTAGTCTTGCGTATAATTTAGTAATTAATTCGGGAGAAAGTAATTAAAAACTGTTTAATATTTTTTGAACATTTTCCTCTAGACAAGAGAAAATTAATCGCATTATTCTTTTCACGCGCTTGCGTCAAATGGTACATCACATTTTAAACTAGTTATTATTATTTCATACATGATTCACCCCGCGTGAGTCCATTTTCACCCGGTTCTCTAAATATTTCATTTAACCTCTCTCCCGGTTTCAAGCAATTCATTTAAATTATAATTTAATTCCACTAAGTTTAATAACGAAACCGAGTGTTCCAGAAGAAGTATGATGAATAAATCTAGAAAATGTATGAATAAGGTTACGAATGGATCTAGACTCCGTCGTTAAGCTTTTCGGAATGTCCGTTCTCCGAGGGTTAAACAACTTTACTATTACGAAAATACTGAAAAGACGTCGCGTTCAAGTTTCTCAAATAATAACAGACACGCCACGGTTTATGAGTAACGATACGCTAAAAAGATCATCACGACCGTAAAAGAGAGAACTGCAAGCTACACAAATATTCAAATAGACTGCTGCAGTACCCTTAGCTACTTGAAGAATCCTTGAATACGCGCAGACTTAAACATTTCAAGCCCTCAGACGACGAAAAAGGATTTCAACGGCGGCGTGGCATCAGCATATATTATTCATCCGAGAGAACATGAGCGATGAGTCAGCGTAATCTAAATTGTTAAAAAGTGTAAACTTTCTCCCTTTGAGGTTTCCTCCTCTGAAAAATCAAGCCCCGAACCTCCCCGAGTAATAAGTGGGTAAAGAGAAACGGTAAGTCGGGATCAGACATGTGAAAAATATATCAAACAAAATCTACAGTTTCTGACCCCTATCTTTGACACTAAACCAACCACCACTGGTCAAGATGACCGGTTCCAGATTTTTTATTTTACACACAATTATTGAAATAATAATAATGATTTCATAAGAAATGATTGTATAGATATGTTTAGTAGAGCACAGTCATTTTTAGAAGTAGACTGCGGATCTTTATGAGAAATAAAAAATGTTTGCATTGATTGCAAGACCCAGGAGCCAAATAAAAATTTAATTCTTCTTTTAATTATCTTATTAAGGCGAAACACACACACACACACACTAAAATATTGGAGGCCTTAAATCTTTTTAATACCTCCACTGTTTTAAATTGTACATATCCATTTTTCTCATAAATGCATAAAATCCGCAGTCTATTTATAAGGGAACAGGTACCAGTTACATTTAAGGCTAGGTTTAGTGTGAAGGGGTTGTTTTCACCCGTTCATGGATTTTTTCCCAAAAATTGTCATTCATTATCGTCTAGCTCTACAAGACGTATTCTTTAAGCACCCCTAAAAATAATTGATATTGTACAAAGATTGCGCAATGTATTGAGTGAATCAAAGAGAGTTTGATTTTTATTGTACAATCTCGTAACTATTGTTTCGTCTGTGGGTAATATTGCGGAATATTGGCTCAGTTCTATCTACACAGTCGCAAAGTGAACATTGAATTCAAGTATGGCTACGAAGGAAAAAGAGGAAGAAAGAAAATTCATTTTAGAATGTATCGAGGTGTATCAGAGGTTACCTGCTTTATGAAATATCAAGAGTAAAGAATATAGCAACAGGATAAAAAAAAAATGAACAATACGAACATCTGCTTCGGAAATATAAAGAAAAGCAAAAAATAAATAATTAATGCTTGAAATCCTCAGTCTATTTATAAGGGAACCAATTACTTTTAAGGCTCGGTAGGTTCAATGTTAAGGGGTTGTTTGCACCCGTTCACCGTGGACGATGATCGATCAAATAAACACGTGTCAAACATTTATCTCAGTAGTATGTCTGACACAGGTTCCATGAAAATCGGCCTATGTAATTCGAATATAGTTTAGCGCGTTCAAAGACAAGGGTCGTGATTGAAACAAGAGTTGTGTTCGCCGGTGTCTGTGTCTGGCATCGATTGGTTATTGAAACTTAATTCCATGGTCGACGACGACCCGAGCCGTCGTGACGGACAAAAGATAGGGTGGTGGTCTCTCGCCAGGTGAAATATTTACGAGAAATTAATGTTCCATGGTCATTTCATCGTGGACAGCTCTCGCGCGGCGCGACGCGAATGTGCAAGGGCCTACGTAAGGGTTGGCTCACGACTGGCGTCGAGTGTAAGAGTCTCTTTGCACCCCGTCGATCAATATTCCGTCCAGTGGCGTAGCACGGAAAACTATTTCTTTTTCCCCCTGCCTTCGAACTACTTCGGAACTCCGGCTTCTCGCCATCAAGACGAGCCTGGCGAACCGACCATAACCGTCCCCGGCGGCCGTCTCTGCGTAATTCCGGAAGTTACCGTCGCGAAACGCGCGGAGAAGCAACGATTGGACGCGATCGTTACCCTCCCAGCTACCCCCCTCCTATCTCGAACACCCAACAAGTCTAATTATTGTGCTATAAAATCAAACGGAAGAATTTCATGAAACCGAACCGTCTTAACTCGACGACCAACGCAGCCGATCATTTTTGTTCCGGCACCGTCGTCGTCGTGCTTCTTCGCTAACAAGGATGCACACACGCCACGCTCAAGTTTCTTAATTATTTCTGAGTTACCGCTGTGTTACTCGCAGTGCTCTGAATCGGCTGCAAGCATTTAGAACCTTTCTGTATTATAAATTAATATGTTAGCGAGTAAAGAATGGACATTCAGAGAAATTTTGTAATATTTTTGAGAGGAACATTAACAAATTGTTGGAAGAAATGCAGTAAATGGGTACCAGGTACCCGGTTGACTACACAAGGGTTAAAACATTCCTTCCATTATACAATTTTTCCGTATTTAATAAATTAACCCTCCATTGCATTCCGTTCCCAATTGGAGACTTAAATTTCAAATGTTCTATAGTAAATTAAGTAGACAGTACTGAAGTCTCTGAGCATGCTGGTTCCAAGTGGGAACATTGCGATTTTGTACCTGTATATGTATAAAGTTCCCAAACAGTCATAAAATGCAATAAATAACATTTTTTAATAAAATTTTATTATTTATTTCATGACCACACTCATTTTCAAGTAGACTGACAGCCATATATATTTTTTTCAACTCGTCATAAAAATTCATGCCATAGAGGGTTAACACTAGAAATCTACCGAGCACGACAAAACTATTTATTTAAATTTCGTACAAGTGTGTGTTGTTTAAGTATGTACTTCAATAGAGGAGATTACTAAAAAAATTAATTTCCCAGTAATCGTTGAGTGGTTTTTAGAGAGGTTTTTTCTTCAACGATTCTGCATACAATTTTTGTTTGTATGCGCGCTACCTCGACGTCGGACAGTTGCAAGGATACACCCCTCTTTTTCGTCTACTTCTTCGTAGTACGCTCTTGCAACTGTTGTGTTGCTCATCACGACAAATCGTTAAACTAGAAGAATTTAGACACGATATTCTGCACAAATTGTTCTAATTTTTATTGTGCAGCTCGACGTCGGACACTTTGCAACTGCTAATCATCGCTAATCGATCGTTAAACTAGAAGAATCTAAACGATTCTGCACAAATGATAATTTTTGTGCAAGCTCGACGTTGCGTCGGGCAGTTGCAAGGAATCGTCCTCGCACCCCTTTTTTCATCCTAAGGGTCGTTTCCGTCCCAGGGCCGCTAGAGAGGATTTTCATCGGTTACTTAGCGGGCCCCGCTACAGACACTGGGTATTGGAAGAAAGTTGAGGACGGTATATATACAAATCGGTGACGGCTCAGATACTAGCGAGAAAAGTCTCGAATATTCGTCCATCTAGTGGCGAGCGTAAAAGGTAGCCGCCACTCAACTGTTAGCGCGAACGCGGAACTGACAGTATATACTTTGTATTTCGCGCTGTACTCTTCGCATGTTATGTTTGCTCGTCACCTGAGCTCGCTCCAGTTAAATGTATATATATGTCGATCTATCTCTTGAATGTTCTCTCTCTCTCTCGCTCTCTGTACTGTCCTCAGTCGAGTCAGTATACTTCTCGCCGTCAAAATAAACTGATCTATCCTCAATAATCGATGCGTTTTTTCTGTTCACCTCGTGTAAAAGACTATCGTTGAATCTATCTCCTTTTCACGATAGGGTTTCGAAATTAAAAAATTCAACCAATCGCTCTCTGCATCAACGATTCTACTTTTTCGTATGCAGCTCGACGTCGGACAGCGTGCGACAACCGCTGTTTAATGATTCATATATTATGACACATAAAATGCCACATGTCTCGAGCTTCTCAATGAACGTTCAACCTCTCGCCAAGCACTCAAATGGTTATTACTCCCTTACACTCACAGCTGTTTTAACTGCAGAACCTACAAAGAACAGAAAGTAAAATTTTGCAGGCTCTAAACACGTCGAGGTTGTCAACAGCAAGGGGTGGCACCGAGGGCAACGTACCTGATGTGATCAATACGATGACATTCGACCCCGAAGAGTTAATAAAAATATTCTTTCTCTATAACCGTGATCGATCTCTGAACATCTCCGTGTCACGTGCTTTGGAAGTTGAAGAGTTAAAGGGATTTAAAAATAAGTTTATTGATAGTAGTAGCGAAAATACTATCTATAATTATTTCCTAATCAAGTTTTTGCACAAAGAATGTATTTCTACGCGCAATGGTTCCGCGAGTAATCACTGTGGCTCTCTGGAAATCAATATAGGGGTTGCATTTCCTGCGAGTCGATGACGTCCCCATGTGATAAATAAATGCCCACGTCTGATGGGAGGGTTGTAAGCAGTCGACTATATCGTTTTACGATAAACACAACGGTAAACAATAACGGACCGGTTTCGATTGTAAGATGACGAGGGTGCGGTTTAGATCCCCGATGACCGATTCGTTGGTCGTAGTCGAAGTCTCCGCCGTGAAATGACGTTCGGAAGGAGGGGAAAAATAAAAACGAAGAGAACGAGGACGGAGGTGACTCAATATTTTATAAGGGTTCGCGTGCAACACGAGCCAGAGACGGGGACAACGTAACAAGACGCGAGGGCCGAGCTGCGACGCACGGAAAGGTAAACCGAGTTCATTTCAATTGTACATATTTGAGGCGGAACAACACTCGATGTTGGTTCACGTCCAATGTTCATACGCCCGGCACGAATATTATGCGCCGCGCGTAGATATTCTATTCGAAATGGCTGGCATGAATATGGAGGAATCCAACCCCGGTGCCCGCGGACCCTGTCCCGATCGTGCCAAAAGTCTGTCGCGATGTTGCGGTTATTGAAACAGCTTTAGTTCGCAACTGTCGAATTCACCATGGCCTCCCGCGGAACTGGCCAGATAAGAAAGGACAACAGGCTGCGCTACCCCATCGATGCGACGCAGAGATCCCGTAATGAAAAGTTCCCCCGCATACGAATTTTCCACTCCCCCATTCGCTCGCCCCGCGATTTACAATTTCTTGTTCGCCGCGCCGGCCAAAATGTTCTCTCCCTTTCATCGAAAAATTTGCATATCTCTGTATTACACTCTACCAAAATTTATTTGAGATACACGCGGAATACTAGAAATGTTTCGGCAAACACGGTGGGTTGAAAGAGTCGCGAAATTTTGCGCTTCTACGTCGCGTGTCGATCGAGATTTCGAAATTGCGTTTCGTTGTTTAAAGAATTTGTCAAGTAGAGGAATGCTTGATGGTTAAATAGAACCCATTAAAAAATTCTACGATTTTTTCGATCCCTTGCCTCTAGTCGTTTGCTTCAATGTAAACACTCCCATCAGCAAACAGTAGAATATCTTTGTACGCTGTCCTCGTCGCTCCGATTGTTAATCGCAACTCCAACAAAAACGCAGGTGTGCAGCGCAGACAGAGAACACCATAGAAACAAGCGAATGGTGGAAGAGCGTTTCAATCGAGGACGCGACCCCCTATCGCGTCGATGAGGACTTTTTCGAGGAAATTAATTCATATCCGTCAGCGGAATGGAATCCCATGGTGTCCCCCGCCGTCGAGCCTACGGCTAGACATCATCCGTTCCGCTTTTGAGGATCGTTACCGCTTCCAGGTACCGTCGGTTTCCCCTTCGACAACGACGGGGCGCGGAGGGTTTACAAGCCCCACCGTCACCCATGCTTCACGTTCGCGGTGCACCGCGATAATTGGATCACCGAGCCTCCTATGAGTCGCGACCGAAATTAAGTAACCTCCGGCGCACCGGTAGCTAACCCCCCAAGTCCTACACCCCGGTATCACGATGATGCTTGGGCACGAACAACGGGGAAGAGACTTCCCCGCGTCAACGCCGGAAACGTGAATGATGAAGATTCGAATACACCGGATTATTTCTTCTCATTTTTTCCGTAGATCAGTGACGGACGAATTTAATAGAGTGTGTCGAGAGATGCTTATTGTGCAATGCCAAAAATTGTTGCATATGAAGTGTCCGATTTCTAGCAGTGACATTAATCAAACGCAATTTTGTACCCAATGTACTTTAGCTAGAAATTTTGAGTTTCTTAATTGTATTACGGTAAAAATAAGATATTATGGTCATTCACGTTTTTCATTTACGAGATTGTTATCACATAATGCTATCGTCAATAAGTTATTTCTCTAAGCTATTCCGACAGATACCTTCAAAAATATTCGTTCAGAATTTGAGAAACGTCTGTCAAAAATTGCAGATCTTTTTACGTACAATAAGATCCCATAATAAAAAATATAGGTTTCCATTTGAAAAAACTAAGTTGACTTTCAAATGACCTTGAAAACTCCACCCAAATAAAAAACTGATACTGCCCACCTCTTTCCCCCTCGAAATTCTTAGACACGTGTTTTACACTTTTTTAATATCTTTGGACACCCTGTATAATAAACCTATAGACTGTAATTGCATTTCTTGTTCGAAACGCTTTATAAGGGTTGCATTCTAAAATCGGACATTTTACATGCAACAACCTAATATTTCCACGAGTCATACATATTTCAATTTAATGTAATTATTTTTTTCTTTTAATTCGGTCTTTCCACAGATCCGGAAGTGGGAGTAGTTAGCTAGCCTGTGTTATCCGACTGGCCTTGTACCCCGACGTGTTCGAATAAACGAGCTTCTATTTTATTATAATTTTACGGTCGGTATAAAGGATGCCGAGCTTTTCACCCCGAAAAAAGAAACGAAGAGACTTACGTTTGCCGTTTTTTTCATTAAGGCGTGTACGCACGCGAGTGGTGCAGGGAAGGGCCGAGCACGGAAGGGGGGCCATTTAATGAAACCGTTCCCATGTTTATAGATGCCTTGGTCGGGGCTGTATTCTCGTGGCGATATAAATATTATATATGTTGTTACGAGGCCGTTGCGCAAGCCCCCGGCATCGGAAGGACTTAAGCGGCCGAAATGGCGCGCCGTGGCGGTAAAGAAAGCACGGGGCCGGAAAAAGCTTCTTCAGTAGGAGAGACCGCTTTGTGCGAGGCCGGGTTAAAGCCAACCGGTGGAAGCAATTTGTACCCTCGCTTAACTTTTGCCTTGTTATTTACAGATCACTCGCAGATCCGTATTGTTCGACGATGATGCACGATTATGGCGCGAGACGGGATTCCGCCCGCGGCCCCCGCGGTAATAAAGGTTGATCTTACGACGAGTGTCGGTCTCCGAACCGCGTTTCGAATCATTTATCAGAACTCTGCCAGATTATTGTGGTACTTACGGTCTCAGATTTGCCGAAAAGGATAGGGGGACTTTCCCTAGCGCCGGACACTTATGGTTTTTCTTATTTATTAATGAAAAAATAGAATACTTGGATCCTGTTTCTTACAATTGATGCACGAAATTTTATCTTACACCTTCACAAGGGAACTGACAGAGTCCGGTTTTTCATCACTCCTCGTAATTGTTGTCGAACAACGTCGGCTCCCACTAAAAACTCAGACATCTGCGTACATCGCTATTGAGTTCCAGTGAAATAAAATAGTGTGTTTTGTCGCGGGTGTCTGTTGATGATAAAATCTCCGCTCGGGGTGAACGTATGATCGGCTGGTATTAAGAAGAGAACCGCGAGCCTTCGAGCTGGGAGGGAACAACAGACTGTTCTGTGTGTCGCAGCAGGGCCCACAATGCCATAACGACAAAATGCAGGCAGATATTGCGCGCGAAAGGGTCGCCGGGGGTGAGACGGCACGGGTTGGGGGCCGCAGTAGGTGCAGCCTCGGGTGAAAAGTAGTTTCAGACCGTCTACTCTAACAATGCCGCGTATGAAAAGGGAAGAAAAAGCGGAACGCATGAAAAGCGTGCCGGAAAATAAAGGGAAGATACCGAAAGCAAAAGAACGACCCGGAGGTGGAGAATTCAATGCCAAGGTTCGGCCGCCGCCGCGCCGTACCGAGGAATCGATACTCGATATTTTCGGCTCGCAAACCGATATATAGAGGGTGGGCCGCGTAAACTATCCTGAGTTATTTCCTTGGGGAACAGCCGAATTTTTATGTATTGCCACCTCGTATATCTTCAAGGTATGGTGCAATCAAAATTATAAGAAACTGTGGCACAATACACTCTTCTTTCCTGGTCGAATGATGAACAACCTTGCACAAATCCGCAAAACGTATTTATTAAATTTTCGATATAGGCCCACATAAAAAAGTTGTAAAATGCAACTTTTAGTATTTTTTCTACAATTCCGATCAATTGCAATTTTTGACAAAATTTTTTTTCACATCCTGTAGTAAACTAATTATTATTATTATATACGGACAGAGGTCTTTTTATACAAAAGTTTACAGACTGGCACTGTAACGTGCCATTAAAAAATCAATATTATTGTACAGTGTGTTTGGTCTTGCAATAATGCGATAATTGCTCCAGGTTCCCAAAAAAGTTCAAATCGTATACTTACTAAGTACAATATTAAAAAAGTTACCGTCTTTTTTAGAGCGTCCGAATATTAATTCGATGAACAAGTGTGATATTCAGCAGACTCGTGGCAGTAGCAATTTATTTCTTTTCGTCGAGACAAGGGTAAGTAGAGAATTGTGTTCTTTTTTTGTACCTTTTCGCTCGCCGCGCATATTACATTATTTACATCAGCCCCCGTGCTGGAAGTGCTCGCGAAGATTATAATAATTTACCTTGACAATTCGGGCCGGTCGATGGGAAGAGGAGACCACGGTCACGTACGAACGATTTCGTTCTTATCGCGTCCTAGCTCCTAGTTTTCTAGATCGTTTCACCTCAACACGCAAGCGACCATCCTATTTCCTATCGAAAATACATTTGGGCCCGGCATTGTGTGTCCCAACGAATACGTCTTCATGGCCGCGAACTATGTTATTCCCGATTCCGCCCACCGTCGTCTGATTTATCCGATTCGCTGAAGGGAATCAATTGCGCCCGCGGAACTCCGGATACCATAGGCGGACTTTATTTCGACGTTCCCAGCGAACGGATACCCTCGCCGGCTGATTCATTTCAATCCCGAATACTTCGGGATTCATCTGTTTTTTTTTTTATTGCTGAACACCGTTCTTGCCAAAGAGCTTCCGTCTCCCTAAGATATAAAACGAAAGCTTTAAAACGAAGCGAACATCTCGTAGGAATATTTCCTTATTGATAGAAGCAATATAATAAATTCAATTACAGCGAGTGATCAATAGACTGCGGATCTTTATGGAAATTCTAAATTTCCTAGTTTATTTTGCAAAATCCAAAATGTGGAACGAGCTGAATTTTGCAAGAAATGTACCCCATAAATGAATTCGTTGTGATTAGACAGCGGATCTTAATGCAAAACAAAAATGTTCTACCTGAATTGCAACAAACTGGAGTGAAATAGAAATTTATTTTCTTTCTTAGTATGTGTTTAGCGGGTTGAAAATAATATAACAGTATTCTTCAATTTTTCTAATATGTTTACTGTTTTAAATTACACCTACTCATTTTTGTTATAAATACATAAAAAATCCGCTGTCTAAAATAAAATAGAAACTTTTTTTATAAATCGCAAGTGACAGAAGTCAGATATAGATGTATTTCTTTCTTTAATAATTTGAATAAGTTGACAGCTGTTTTAAACAGCAGCTACCACAATATCCAATAGTACCCACAATCTGTTGTTTCTATAATGAAAACATCGGGTAGGACTGATAAAATGTTGATGCAACTGTGAACACTAAAGACATTAGAATAATCGGGGAAAACAAATGGTATTTCGAGGGTACCAAGGATTTTCTTTTAGGATATCCATGGGCACACCGAAAGCACCGAAGGAAATTCCCATGAGTTTTAAGGCCCGGAAGGTTTCTGTGGACTTTACAGCTTCGGATGTCTCCAGTGATTTTAAGAGATTTCAGGGTATCACGAATCTTCGGGATCTCTAAGACGTTAGAGTAAAGGTATCGGAGTCTCTCTCTCTCTCTCTCTTAGAGCCCCTAGCTGGCCTGAGAGTTTCGCTCAGACATTTTTAATACCGATTTCTACGAATCCAGAATCCTTACGCTTAACGCCACACATATCCCCTGTGTATCGAAAGATTAGGATCTGTCGATAGAGCTCTTGATCAGTATGAAATAAATTCCGAATCCCCGACATCATCGCTATTGAATCCCATGGGAACAAGCGGGGTTACGAAGACGAACAACTTGTTTTTATTTCTACGCAACGCGTAATCCTGCTTCTTACAATTACGAGCAGAACCGTTCAATAGTGAAATACGTATATCGTTCTCCACGGGAAAAATCGTCGTGTTTCAGAGCCGTAACTAAATTCCTAGCAAGATCCAGCCGCGAGTAACTCGGCGACGGAACTCCGCCAGTATTTCACCGGAGGAAACTTTTCTCCGTCGTTCGATCAAAAACTGGCTCAGTTGTTTGAACAAGTTCCCTAAATCAAAGGTGAAGGTGTTTCATCGGATCAAGCCTCTCGCTGCCCTTAACGATGAAATATCTGCGTAGCAACGTTCGCCGGTGCGGCGCGCTACAAGTAAAGAAAAAACGAACGAAGATATATGTATACTCCTGCTCCTAGGTCGAGCGCTTACATCGGTAAATCTGAAGCAACAAATAAAATACGACTCGCGAATAACACGCGACACTTATTCCTGAAACGTGCTCGGAGATTGTCGGACGAAAAATAATGCCTGCGCTTCATCAACCCCTTTCCGGATGATGCGCGAGAAAACTACCAGAAAATCGGTCGCTGTCCAGCAAATGGAAAGGTAAACTTCGATAATTGTCAATCTTGAACCGTGTGCTCTCGTGTAAAATTAATTGAAATCGTACTCTCTTAAATTGAAGAAATTTTTTTAAACGGTTCTAGATGTAGTCTGTATAAAAAAAAACTATATTAATTGCAAGCTACAGGAGATACATTTCATTTCTCTTCGATAATGTTATAGAGTTGAAAACGGTATTTGGTAATTCTTTAAATGTTTTTACATTTTTGTCGTAAAAGCATAAAATCCACCGTCTGGTAATTACAATATAATTACCCATGTGGTTTAAAGCATTAAATAAATCATAATAACATAATAATTATCCAATGTAATTGCCCATATGCAAATACCCAAACTGTTCTACAACATTGAATAACACTATAGTGGTTGGACTTCATAGATTTAGCACAATTTTACACCAAGAAGAACGTGCTAAAGTTGTAAAGGCAAACCGAAGGTGGTGGCCGAGGTAGTTGGATACTGATGCGAGAGGGGGTAGATTCGTTTCTAGGATTGAAAGGGTGAGGGATGCGCCTTCTCATTTCCCGGTAATGCAAAGATGAGGTTTTTCAGTAGTTAAAAGCGTTTATGAGGCGCAATTTGCATTATTCGGCAACATGTACCTAGCTGTCGCAGCTTTATGCTTCCGAATAATGCAACTTACGTTGTCAAATAATGCAAATTACGTCTCGTAAACGAAAAAATAGGATTTTTTAGGGCGATCGCGGCCTAGATCGACTTTTATCTCGCGCGTTTGACTACTGAAAAACCCCCATCTCTGCATTATCGGGAAATGAGAAAGGGCATCCCGCACCCTTGCACTCCTGGAAACGAGAGTCTACCCTCTTAATAGAGAATAAAACGGTGCACCAAAGTCGAGAATATTGGTGTGTATCGTTATTTCTAAGCGGTCCGGTGGCCGAAAAGGAGCGGAGTAAGAACCGGCGAGGGAGAGGGCCGCGCCGTGGACAGGAACAAACGGAGCAAAAGGAGGAACAGTGCTTAAAGTCGGACGAACGCGTCCTACTTGAGCCACGGACTACACACGTCTCGTGCAAAATTTATCCGAGATTCGAGAGACAACGGACGGACCGCCGGAATGGAGCCGGCTTTCGAGTTTCCCGATAGGAAAGCATACAGCCCGGCAGATTGCTTGCTAAAACTTTCAGCGTAGCCCGGAACGAAATCCTCTGTTTTTCGGGAAATGATCCGGAGCTACGGGAATACAATAACGAAATAAAGCCGGGGCGAGCATGCTGCGTCCTCAAAGCTCAACCACGTGATCTCATACGTGTCCCGTACGGATGCACGTACACAAGCCCGCCAGCCGCGTTCCGTACCCGTGCTCCTGTCCGCAGAACATTTTCAGCTTTGTTACCATTGTTCGCGGCGCACCGCACGCTCCGGCTCTACAACGAGAAAAATCTCCGCGCTTTCCTTTCCCCGGCTTCTCTATCGACAAATTAAAAAGCCACGAGCAGTGTTTCATGCGCGATACACGAAGACAAGTCCTCGAAATTCTTCGCTGCCGAAACACGAGACGCCAAACAAACCGTTTATCGCTGTCCGAGACGAATACGATTTCAAACCTCTGTCTTGTACGGATCCCATGGAAATCACCGACACGGTTCTCACCGACTCCAGATTTGACCGACAATAACTTTGGCCGACGACGCCTTTATCCGAAAACGATCTTGATCGACAACGAATTTGATCGGCAACGAATTTGATCCCAAACGACTTGAGACGACCACAGTATGTATTATCATACAGTATTATCACGTGTATTATATGTATTATTATACTGTGGTCGTCTCAAGTCGTTGTGGATCAAATTCGTTGTCGGTCAAAATCGTTTTTGATCAAATTCATTGTCGGTCAAAATCGTTTTCTTGTACCACTCTTCGGACCAGCGTCTACTTCTCTTTCTCTCTGCTCTTTTTGTTCGCAGTGAAAGAGTCAATGCTAGAAAACCCGAATCCGAGCTGGAAAACATTTCGAAATTCACGACAAGAACACCACTGAAACAGCCCCGACCATTATATTAACAGTATTATTGATCGTGTAGGGGTCCCTTTATGTGCGTTTATACATTAACAAGATTATAGCCAACTTCATTATCTAGTGGCATCTTGTATACGTCGCGTCTCTGAATAAAAGAAAATTGCGAGAAAGTCTACAGCTTTTACACGCAGCCAACAGATAGCACGGGCGTAAAACTTTAACGCACAGCTAATAGATTGCACGAAGGCCGAAGCGGCAAGACTTTACAACCGAATGCAACCCCCATTGATTATCCACCGTAATTGTCACCGGCTCGATGCCGACTATAACAGCCACTAAATTCCAAATGGAGCATCCGCAGGCCCGTCGCGAGAAGGCGGGGGCGCTTCGCAAACACGTGCTAAAACGGGTGCTAAATATAGGCGGCGAGAAATTATAGATGCATTACCGCAACAAGCGGGCCGGGTTCGGCGGGAAAGTAATACGCGCGGTGGCGTTCTGCCAAGGAGACCCTGGGACCGCGGCAGGCAGGGGAAGATTGAATTTGTTAAACATTTAAAGGCGGCGCGCGCGCGACTCCGGGCTCGGAGTATACCAGCTGCATGTTAACATCGAGTCTTCTGGAGAAGAGACGCACTTTGCAATCGGCGATTAATCTTTGGATTAGATCAGGCCTGCTGAATTCGTGAGACATTTCTCCATTTTTGATTCTACGTTGAACGGGCCCCTTCATGTTTACTAGAATCTGATGATCGGAGTGAATCTGATAAATGCAGTCTCCTCAGTGAAGATTCTAATACATATAGCACCCTGGCAAGAACAGTGACACAACTAAAAAAATAATGATTTTGATGTTGGAACAGTAACCGATGCGTTTAATTGGCCTCTACGTCCTAGAAAAACGTCATATCTCTAACTGAACTGCTATGGGGCAGTTATATCAGTTTTCTTTTTGAGCCTGTTCATATTTGTAGTGGCAAGAACAGTGTCGCTTTACAGTTGATAGAGGCATTCTAATACAGATCATTTTTAACCGACTTCGAAAAAGCAGGAGGTGCCTTCTTTTTTTTCGCTTTTTTTTGTATGTATGTTCACCGATTACGCCGAGATGGATGGACCAATCGGAACGAAACCTTCTGCATTTTGTAGGGTATGTCTCCCGATTGGTCCCATGAAAACAAATTTTGCATTTTTTCATTCTTTGCGGTTTTTATTGCAAATAACCAATAAGACCGAAAAACCATCCTATGGTGTTCTACAAATTCTGCTCGTTCCACTAAAAAGTGAGAAATAAAAAAATTTTATGAAAAAAAATTAAACTGACTTCGAAAAAACGCACTAAAAAGTATGAAATAATTGCCCTTCAATTTATGTGAATACACACGAACTTAAATACAATACATACAATCTTTTCGGAGGTGGCGCAAAATTGAAAATTTTCGACAGTGGAAATTACGAAAATCCTTAAATTCTTCTACATGCTTTTGCATATTAATGTATCTTCTCTTCCCACCTACTGATTTCCAAGTCCACCATATTCCAATGAGATCATAATCAGCAACATCTGTCATTTGTCTCCAAAAAGATTGTATTGTATTTAAGTTCATGTGTATTCACATAAATTAAATGGAAATTATTTCATACCTTTTAGTGCATTTTTTTAGTACGTGTTTTCGAAGTCGGTTCAATATAGAGCCTAATTGAATTTACTTCAAAAAATATTTTTCTAAAAGATTAAAGATGTCAGTACTATTTTGATGGAAATTTTATAATTTTCTTAAAATCGTTATTGCGAGAATACTGGATTTTTAGTTATGTCACTATTCTTGCCGGGGTGCGAATAATGTATAGAAGAGGCCATTTAACGTAGCAGCAAAGAAGGGGGAATGTCTCGCGGGGCACCAATTCAACAGGCCTGATCTAATCCATAGATTAGTAAGATACACATTTCACAGTATACCGTCAACAATGTGTTAACAATGCATACACGCGTTCCATCATCGCACCCAGGAGAATTTCCACGTACCTTCTCTCGGCGAGCCCGTTCCCCTAGCCTCTCCTTGACTCCGCTAGAAAAGGTACACGGCTGGATATCCAACGCTTTTGTTTCACGCAACTGGGTAAAGCCGATTCATCAACCTTATCTACCCGATCATCTCCGACTCTGACTCGCCGTATAGGGATCCAAGGCCGCGTGTAGAACTTTTACCGCATTCAGTATAAATGTTTCCAGGCTTCGACGCGCCGGATACCCGGCTCCGGGTATATTGCAACCGATCCCGCGGGCGAACCATTGTCTGACCAGACGCGGGAGGACTGCGGGTGGTCCCAGAAAGAAAAGAGTTGCAAAACGCGAACTGGAATCAAATTTTAAAACGCATGAATTATGTCTCTATATTGAGGCTTCCCCAACATTTCAATTTACTAACAATGAACATGAAATTAATCCCTTCGTACATGAAGCATTGTAACAAACTCTGAGAAACCGAAAGTTTCATAAACAGCGTCTGAAGATTTTTTTCCTAATTTGAATTGATTCGAGAGTTATTTTTTGCTGCAGCATCCGATGCAGAGTAACGCCTGACCTTCGAACAACCTCGAGTTCCATCCCCGGGGAGAAACACTGCGAAACGTGATCAGAATTCGTCTTTAGAAGTTTCCACCTTACCGAATAGATTCCACATCTTCTCGAATAACTGTCCTATTTACGCTGCTGCAACCGTATGCGAGATTTACTACTTGATCTACGACGTTCAATAAATACTCGCCCTCCAGACCTTGAAATTCATTTGAACGCAACACTTCTTCTGATGGAAGTAACCTAATCTCGCTAATTGATATAGCAGATCTAACTACCCGACCGATAAAATGATCTGTCTTTGTCGTCTATCTTTAACAAGTATATTAAGGGAATTAATAAATTGCATATTTACGTAATTGATAATGATAAAAATTTACATAATTCACGTGTTGACGATTTATAAAGATGATAAAACGTATGCTCGTATTTTCACCATCTATTTCGACCAGCCGACCGTCTCCTAAACGGCACAGTCCACAGCCGCAATACATAAGCGAGAATGGAGGCTTGCAATATGTGTATATGCACTTGAAATCGGACTGGTAATCATACGAGTATAATTGGCGTCATCTATTCAATGGAAGCGGGAGCTTTGGAGCGCGACGCGAGTTTTAATGATTCTACTGAAAGCGAACTTATATTCGGTCGAGTAACCTTTTCTGTACGTGTTCAAAATGTTAAATTATTCAACGATTCGATGTAGCTTGTTCTCCTTTTCTTTCTTTTAATTAATTTCACAGAGAAATGTAATTATCAATAATTATCGGATGCGGCGAACCGAAACTGATTTCCAGATGATTTGACGGATGCGACAAACACGCGTTTATAATTCGGCGAAATGATTAATTCCAGGTCAGTACGCGCCAATGACGAGGGACAATTTATTGTTAGTCGTTAACTCCGCGCCGAGTGGCGCGTGAAATATGCAAATGTTGGTCCAACGTGTAATACGTCCTGCACTTATGTTTATTCATAGAGTTCACGAAGGATCTTTACTCTCCTACTAGGGGGAACGGGTGGTGGAGAAGCAGTAAATTACAGATGTACGCCAGATAATCTATCCAACAAAATTACTTTATGTTAAGCGTCAAATTACGAAAGCCAACAGCTTATGTATTAAAGAATAAATGTATTGTGTAAAAGTTTGAGACGTACATATTGTACAGAGCTATAATACACGTATTATAAACGACACAAGTACATAGGAACACGTTATAATGGGCAAATTAGTTCTAAACTAATTCTGCTACGATCAACATCCACCGTGAGGACTTTCACTTCCACGCGTTGGCCTATCGTAAGCACGCAATTTTTCATCCATTTCAATGGTATGAGACCATCTGTACCAACACCTACATCTACAAATGCCCCGAAATGGGTAACATTTCTCACTGCTCCAGTCAACATTGTTCCACAGCTTATATCGTTGATGCTTAGCACGCTATTCTTAAACAGCGGACAATTACTCTTCAATCTTATATCTTCGTCTTTCTTCATAGATAACCCTTTAACGATTATTTCCATCGTCATCTCATCTGTGTTAAACTTCTCTGCCAAAGCAGCGCAACCCAACTTAGCGCACGATGTTACACTTTCGATGAATGCGTTGCTACCAAGGTCCTCTAAGTTACACTTGCAATACTCTACAAATCGCTCAGCTACTTCATATGACTCGGGATGGATCCAAGTTTGATCCAACAAGTTTGGATTGTACTTTTTAATGTCTTTATTTTGTACTGAAGCATCAGTCGTCGATGTTTCCGGCAGGATTCTAATAAATCCAGCACACTGTTCAAAAGTCTTATTACCAATACCTTTCACCTCCAACACTTGTTTTCTGTTTTTGAATGGGCCAAATTCGCTTCTCCATTGTATGATACTGTTCGCCCTGGATACATTCAAACCAGCAACCCTTTTTAAAAGGCATTGGGACGCAGTATTCACATCCACTCCTACAAAACTCACTGCCTCTGAAACTACCTGAAATCATTTGTGCCATTTTCATTATTGTGGTTCATTTTACAATATAATTGCTTTATTAGCACAGATTTGGTAGGAGTTTAGATGAACCTCCAGAAAAGCTACCTACGAAAATCAGATAGCTGTAGATAGCTGTTTTGCAGGTTCGCAGAAGTTTATACTCACTTCGTTTAATGTCGCTGATAATTGTTTCTCTGGTAAATCATGCTGATACATTCCCACACCCAGATGTTTAGGCTCTATCTTTACCAATTCAGCAAGCGGATCTTGTAAACGTCTTGCTATAGAAACAGCAGAGACCATATTGGTGTCGAGATCTGGAAACTCAGATTTTGCCTCTGCACTACAACTATAAATTGATGCTCCTGATTCGTCAACAATTGCATACGAAATATCCACTGCTTTAGACTTGATTAGGTCGTGCAAAAACAGCTCTGTTTCTCGACAAGCTGTAGCATTACCCAATGCTAAAAGTGTACATCTATGTTTTTTTATCAATTTTATCAAAATACTAGCAGACTCTTCCATATACTTCTCCCCTTTCTTATGTGGATAAATAACACCTGTATCAAGAACATTCCCATGTTCAGAAATTACTGCAAGCTTACAGCCATGGAAAAATCCAGGATCTATGCCCAGCACGATTTTTCCTCGAACAGGCGAAGTGAGAAGCAACTGCTTCACATTAACTGCAAATACTTCGATGGATGCTGTTTCTGCTTGTTTCTTCAGCTCGTTCCTAACTCGACGGACAACTAACGGTTTTATCAATTTTGTGAAAGCATAAGTAATACTGTCGTACATTATATCCCTGTGATGTCTTGAGGCTTGCATAGCTTCTTCGTATTGCTTACAACAGCGTGCCCTAAATGCATTTTGAAAAAAGTCAGGCACTATAAATTTCACTGTAAGAATCTTTTGCGCTTCTCCTCTGTAAATGGCTAAGATTTGATGAGGTTTAATCGTTCTTGTATTGGTACTAAAGTCATAGTATGTCTCGTATTTACTGTTCGCATTTTTCTCTTTGGCGTCGGACTTACTAGTTTTACATTTAGTAGTTTGTATTTTTATGATACATTGGCTTTGGATTTCTTTCACCTTATCAAATATTACTTTATCCTTGTTAATTACATCTCCTATTATATGCATAATACCATCTTTAACTTGGGCCAGTGTTTTCAAACCTTCTTTGACAGGATCAACGAGCGACGACAAATCAGGTAATGGTTCGCCCTGTAACACAGCATTGCTTATGGATTCTAATCCTACTTTCTTCGCTCTTTCTGCTAAAGATTTGGTTGACGCAGTTTTGAAGAGGGAATGTATATATTCCAAGTCATCTAAACATTTAGAAGATATAATGGCAGCATGTATATTTGGTGTCCACTGTCCCGATTTATCGATAGCCTTTAGAATGATGGCTGCTTTATGTTTGATTGTTGAAGCTAGATCAAAACTCTCCTTCATCGCCCTCAATTTATCTGCATCCATACCACCAGTCATGTTTCTCCTATATCTCGCGATAAAAGGTATTGTATTGTCCTCCTTCAGAAGAGTTACCACATTTTTTGCTATTTGCTTGTCAACGTTATTTACCTCGCTTACATAATCTACATATGTCCAATCTATACATTCTACAGAATCAAACTTCGACAACAATCTACTTTTCGCAACATCTTTAGCAATTGTTCTGTCAACGCTTAGCACTTCATTGTTTTCTTCCGAATCTAAAGATTCTTCACCACCTGAATCGTAAACATCTAATGTTTTTATCATTTTACTTCTTGGCCCTGTCTTTTTAGGCTGTGCAGAAGTAGCCTTTCTCTTTCTATTAACGCTGAGCACTTCATTGTTTTCTTTCGAATCTAAAGATTCTTCAAAATCTGAATCCCACAAATCTAATGTTTTTATCATTTTACTTCTTGGACTCGTCTTTTTAGGCTGTGCAGGAGTAGCCTTTCTCTTTGTATTAACAGCAGTATTTGCAGGTTCTGTAGTTTTTTTCTTTCGATTTGCTGCAACCATTGGCTTGTCAGGGACATATTCATCGTCACTAGAATCATATTTCACTTCTTCTTCGGAGTCACTTAACTCGCTTGTTGTTTTCGTTCCAGATTTCACACGTAGAGATCTCTTCATTGTGTAATTGTATGACAACGTGTAAGTTGACCAAATTTTCCTCAATTCAAACAAAGGCAAAACAGTCCCGTTCGTAGCGTTCTCTGTCCCCCTCCACGTCCACCAGTAAGCGCCGTTACCATGGAGAAAGGACGCACTTCGTCTGTCGCGAATAGATATGAAAGTACGTACGGTGGGGCAACGAAGACACATGAGACACCAACGAGCGCGATAAAGATGCGTGCTACACGGAAGAAAGGTTGGTGGGAGAAAAAAGCGTTTGAGGGGCCCCAACCTTGCCCAGCACTGGTGTAATAAGCTCATGTAAACATTGGATTCTAATATAGTATTAAATTAAACAGATATCGAGCTGTTATCTATTAAGTGAAAATAGTAATATCAGAGAGAAAGTAACATGCTTATTTTTTAAGGAATCAACTTGTACTACGTAAACTATGAGTTGTAATGAGTTTTATGGTTACAGATTACAGATGGCAAATGGCAACAATCAAAGTCACCTGATCTCACTCTAACCAAACCTACAGAACCGACAGACGGAGACAACAGAACATGTAATCGTTGAAAACGTGACTTTAAGTCATTTCGGCTTTTAGAGCCGACTTACTTTTTGAGAAATGTATTAATTTTGCGATAAAAATCTGAACTTAGCATGTATGAACGTATGTACTTAGTGCTTATACGTTGTACTATACAATTTTAACTAAATTTAAGTAAATACATATATATATATAATGGCAGACAAAGTTCGATTGCTACTGAAAACTTTATCTGGTAAAATAAATGAACATCATTTGTTTAATAACGCGAGAACGACAGTTAATAATGCCACAGAGAAAGCACAAGAAAAGTTGAATAACATACAAAATACTGTTATTACGAAGTATGATGTTATTGCAAAGGTATTGTAATTCTTTATTCAATTAGAAAATTTAAACAAGCATTATTTAACATATACTTATAGAACATTTGTAAAATACATTACATAGTAATATTATAGAACCTTGTTCATTGATTTCAGCAAGTAGATAAGGATATAACAATACTTAAAAATGTAAATATAGCCAAACTGGAACCTAGTGCATTACCAAAGAAAGTTGTGAAATGGTGGCAATGGTATCAACAATTAACTGGTTTGGATAAAGTAGAAATGGCTAAACATCAAGTAATTATAGCTCAAGATATATTATTTAAATGCCAAGATGAACGGAGAAATCTTAGTAGGCAGGCAACAATAATAAATAATAAATTGAATGAAGTATACTCAGAACTTATACAGACTAGAAGGGACGACCCAAAATATGTACAATTAACTATAGTAGAAAATAAAAGTCTTCAAGATCAAGCAAGAATTATATCGGAACTGAATTTATTAGAGAAAGAAGAAAAGGAACACTTTACGCTATTAACAACAGCTATCAAAGAATATCATGATAACCAAACGATGCATGCTCAAAACTACAAGTACTTGTCTATCCTTGCATCTGCTGCAGTAGCAATTGTATCATTAATTGGTTCAATGATCTATAATAATATGAGAAATGCAAATATTCGATCTGCTGTATCAATTGGAGTAGAACAGAATGAGAAAAATTTGCAAAATGTACTTCATTCTATTGAAGATAACATAAATGCAAAATTTAATAAGATGATTAGCACAATAGAGAACAATGTCAATGAACAAAGTGTAACACAAATTAGTCCGGAAAATTCGAAGGATAGATTGAAACAAACTGCATATAATGTGGCCATTTATAGTCTTGTAATTTATGTGCTCTGTCGAATCACAATGGGTTAGCTGTTTTATTAGTTAGAATTTCTTTTGAAACATTGAATCGCAAAGATGTACATATAACGCGAACAATTACATTGTAATTTAGTTGCATTTATTATATTTTAATTTTTTGTGCTTTGTACAAGAAACCAAGATTACATTTTGTCAGAAAAATATGCCATTGTATTTAGTAAACTAAACGAATACAATATAATTCTTAGCTAGGAATAATCGTGTAACTGATTAGTTAACTTTATGATATACAACAGAACATTTGAAGAGTAGACAATATTATGAGTTATATTGAGTATTTTCATTATGAAATAATTTTGTTAAATAATAAGCAATTTAAGTATCCGTTGTGTTAACTGTATTATGAGTTCCAAGGTTTCCATTCCATTCCATCTGGAAGTTTTCTTTCAACTGTGCTTTTTCCTACATTCGACCAATTGGTACTCAGCACTGTACCACCAGATTCTTGCTGTTTCCAAAAAAAAGTACAATATTGATATTTTATACTAAATGCAATTATATATTGTAGATAATCTCGGGCAAATACTTACGTAAGATTTATTCATTGCTCGTCTAACTTCATCGGAGCCTCTACTGTATATCTGCTGGAATAAAGCGTTTACAGCTGCATCACCTTCTGGTTTCTCTTCTGCCTCTTGTTTCTCAATCTCTTTCTCCAATTTATTCCAATCTGGAGCTTTCGTACATGAACTGGGATACTTTGGTGGTTGGCTACCAGCTTGCAGAATTTCTAAAAAATCATTTTCCTTTCAGTACTCGGTATGTATTTAAAGTATAAGCGATAACTAGACTGTGGATTTTATGTATTTATGACAAAAATAAGTTGGTGCAATTTCAAACATTAAAGAGATTACAAGAATTTTAGAGTGTCGACACATTACTTAGAATTTCATAAATTCCTACTTGGTTTTATGCTGACAATTTTCATTTTGCATAAAGATCCGCAGTCTAGCGATAACACATTCTCTTCATGGTGAGCGCATAGGATACATGTATTTTCTTTCTCTTAATTCGCATAAATCAGTTCTCTTTTAACAAAATCAACAGATGCTGCTAACTACTACTCTTTCCAATACTTTTTGTATTTGAATGTGGTATACACATCTGAACACGAACGACTTTGAAATAGATCATAGTAAATATAAGCTGGTTTACCTTGAGGTATGGGCTGAACCTTAGCCTCTGCAACTGGATTTCCTTTTAAAGAGTTCCACCTAATCCCAGATTGTTTCTTCAACTTGATTTCTATTTTTGATGGGTCTACTTTGTGCAAACACTGCTCCGATACTACAGGATGAGCTAAATCTAACTCCAAACTATACTCATTTCCTGATGGCAGTAAAGCTGATACACTTAGCTGAATACGAACAATTAAATGTCGATTTAGACAATCAGTGAGCTAGTACAATAAACATTACATAAAACAAATTCGTGTGTTTATATTATGGAGCAACGTATTTACCGTGTTTTGACCGTAAACAATTTTAACATTTTGTGTATTCTTCGCAAGAATCGTAACTATGACATGTGTCTCCGTTTGATACCAATCGTACCTTGTTTTGGGAACTAACGTCTGTAAAAATAAAGAAGAATTTTCATCCGATAATAGAACTTTACAAAATAATTGTTTGACATCGCGATATTTTTCAACGATAACACTTACTGCATTATTGTCTTTTTGGGTAGAACTTTCTTCATTCGCCATTGCACCGTTCCCCTTGTGATTATCAAAAGCTTAAATCGCTCAAAAATTTGACACAAAAATTATTCGCGTATGCCGCACTTCTCGAAAGTTCATGTCACAGTCGTCACAGATATCAGGAACGTAACAGTAACAAGTGACCCTGCAATCTGCACCGAGCGTCGAGATAAAATCAACTTGAAATTATCTCATCTTGAAAGAAATGGAAATTTTGTTATGTTTCTGTGGTTTCTGCAATCAGACTACAATATAGGACGCAGTTGATACACGGATTACGGAAAATACATAGAAATTTTCATTTGGCTCCTGTGCGTGTCTTAGACTGCGGATTTTTATGCATTTATATGGCTTATGAAAATTTTCAAAAAAGGCTAAAATATAAAATTTAACAGAATTTTGTACAATTTTTATTTGTCTTAGATCTACAAAGACTGTTCTCATTAAAAATAGGATTTTATGTAATTTCTATGGTGATTCCACTTTCTTAAAATTTGTCTACAAAAATTGAAAAATGCATAAACAAACGCAGTATACTAATCATTAGTAATTTATGGAATACATTTCGATGAATAATAATGAAATACACCTATGTTTTGAAATAAATGATTATATCATTGAAAGCTGTTTTAGAAATTAAACCAAAGCGCACTTCCGTTTGTACGACGATTGAGAACACGCCAACTTCCGGCTCGAATACTTGAATGTTTGGAATGGTGTTTTAAATTGTGGTTCCGTTGCATTTCATAAGACAAAAGAGTGCAAAGAGTTTTCACCGAAAATGAAAAGGCCAATCGATGCGATTATTGAAGACGTAATTGTAGATTCGGACAAGGTTCAACCGATTATTGGTATCGTGCACATAATCTTACAAAAGGCAATTTACATTTAAGACAACT
Source organism: Lasioglossum malachurum (assembly GCA_028455605.1). NCBI lineage: Eukaryota > Metazoa > Arthropoda > Insecta > Hymenoptera > Halictidae > Lasioglossum > Lasioglossum malachurum. Next base: position 19,753,219 of record CM052311.1, read on the forward strand.
CATGTTTGGTACCCTTTTTTATGATATACAATTGATCTTTGAAAGGAATATAATTTTCTAACAACTTGTATGCATCTTTCTTATATTTTTCAATTGTTTGTGCACACTTATTCTACTGTTATACTTCTTGAATTTGGAGGGACAACTTCATGAATTTGTCGATATCAAACGTGATCCACAGGTTAACTTTAACAAAATTTCATCAATAATTCTTTTTTTCCAGTTAATTTCCAAAATGGAGAGCTCAAGGATGATGAGGCTAAAAAAATGTCGTGCGGATTATTCTATGATCAGCAAAAAAAGAAAAGGACATTGGCTCTGTCAAATGGACAGATTGTTTACAGAGGTTATAAACCCGACACAAGCCAAGACTTGATGCGCACTATGCTTGTCCTTCACAATAAAAAGACAGGTAGAGTTCGATTGGTCCAAGCTGAAAGATGGCAAGTGACTCCGATACTGGAAAAGCCAGTGGTATCAGACAGCGATGTCACAAATGAGCAAAAGATCTCTATATTGAATAAACAGTTTGGTTCGAAGAAGGTGAAACGAAGAACGGAACAGTTAGAGAAAATGAAAGTGAATGTTGAGTCTGTTAAAGAGCAATTAGAGCAGACAGTACTTAGTAAGATCCTATTCTAGTATCGTCTTTATTAATTTAACAGAGCATTTTTTTACCTGTACATTTATTTTGTTTGTAGATGTTGAAATCGATAGAACTGATTTGTCAGCGCAGTTACCAGACAATGATTACATTACAAATACTGCTTTGCCAGAATGCAATAGAGAAGCTAATAATGTGAAAGACGTTTATAATATATACGATATCATACCGCAGGCTAAGTTAGAAACTCTTTATGTCAAAGCGGGAGAAGTCCTAAATGAAGATTCCGAAAGTTTAGAAGGGTATGTTTAGTTTTATAAATTAATATGTACAGATTTCTAATATTAACAGCAGGTATTTGATTTCACATAAAAAATGTATTATCATGTTACATTTAGGAGGGCAAAGTTCTTTAATAGGACAGTGAAGTTCCTGCGAACAGACCCGGACAATGTCAAAAAGGCAGCTCTACTGATTTACATACAAGCAGTTGCAACATGGTTAAATATGCCAATGAAAGATGCTAAAAAACGAGGTATCCAAGTTTGTAAAGACTCGCAAGAGGTGAACTCGCATATAATAGATATGTATAGCGTACAGAGTTCTACTGGAAGGTATGTACATAAAAAGTAAACGTATTAGAAAAAGAAATGATGCATATATAATCAATTTAAATAATAAAATGATTTACAGATTGAGACCAGCCAGTGTCAAAGACAAGGGTGTGATACACTGTATGATTTTAGCATTAACAATTTGTAATTTCATATTGGATATAGAATTGTTTGCGACAATATTTAGTCATAGGATGGGTTTAAAGAAAATAACTGATCTTGCCAGAATTATTGGCTCTTTGCCAACCAAGGAAGATAAAAAAATTATCACTTTGAAAGTTCCATTGCCGCCACCAGCAGCTGTTATAAAAAAAGGCAAGAAGAAATAGTTTTAAGACGCGTAGAATCTTCAATATGTTTGTATAAATAAAATATGCTTAAGTACTAAAATACATTTTGATATCGTGGAAAAAATAGGTTTATAAATTAAAGTTAAATCTATTTTTAAATAAATAAATATATATTTATTAGTGCGTAGTATATGACAATTAATGAGTATTGTCTTGAACATAATTCTAATCTTATATGAAAACAAAAACTCGTATAATTCTTGTATGACTCAATCCAATACGTTTATGTGCAAGTGTTAAATATTACATTTATTTTATATGCGGACAAAATGATCAACAGAGATCGAAATACAAATCTGACTGCCAAAAATTGCTTCTTACATGTCTTGAGTGATTTATATTTCAAACTACTATTCGAAAATGACAAATCAATTTACGATAGAACAGAAACGGGAAAGAAATAGAAGATTAAATGGACTACACACGGCTGCAAGGAAGTAGGGACTCCGTGGGAATAGTAATGGGACCGCGAAGAGAAAGCAAAACAGAGAAACAATAATTGTATTCACATAATGCGTGGGAGGCCCGAAGAGATCGGTTACAAAGGAAAGAGGGGGGGATGGATTTGGAACCGATGATTAAACGATTTTAGACTAATCGCAGACCGTCTATCGTGGTTAACGGAGGGTAAGGTCGAGGAAACTGGCACGTTGGCCGGCCCTGAGCGACTCCCCGCAATGTGGGTCGTCGTCTAACTGTTCCACGTACCGTTCTGTCGACTCGGTGCCGTCCATTAGTCAGATACCACTCCTTCTCTTTCTCACCTCCGTCATTGGTAGCCGAGAAACGGCGGAGCATCTCGTCTCGTCTATTCCTTCCTCATTCTATCGACAGCCGCGGCACGCCGAAGAATCTTTCTCCAATCGATACTCCGCGAAACCTTAGAAAGTTTGTCCCTGTTCCTTTTCCATGTTTAACGGGATGAGATCGAAGTCCTGATGCAAATAATCTCGATCTTTCGTAAAGATATCCTCGACGACCAAAATGTATCGAAAAAACGACTTTTTTTACAGAGATTCTTGAAAGTGGCCACAGGAAACGGGAAAATGATTCTAGTCTTCTTTTTTCATGGGCTATTTAGAGCGAAGAATTATTTTCCTTTTTTGGCTGCTATATCGGATGACCGAGACAGAATTTTACAGTTGCAAAGTTCTATTTAACGTAATATTAGAAGCAACATGACAACAATAAGTGACTTCGTTTCCATTCTATATAAAATAAGGAAGTATTATTACAGTCTTTGCACGCTCCAAACCAAAGGTCGACAATGAATACTCTAACACTGTTCTTGATATTATAATATCGGAAATTATTCTATGTTAGCAGAATTCGATTACGTAAGTTAATCGTATGACCCATTGAGGATTCAATGTTCCTGTTCTTTCTTCTATCAGCTAAGCGCGTAATGCTACTTATGCAAAAAGGTATCGAAAGTTTTTCCAATGCTCCGTTCATTTCACGAAATTGATCCTATTAAAATTCAACGGCGTACTTTCATTCCGTGGTGAGTGACGTCGGCTGATGGGAGAATCTTCCTGAAACATGTTTTTCTTTCGTCGGAATTTCCTCTTGCTCTTGTACCATTTCGTTCGCGGGCCTTCCACCTCTTCGCCCTCTCACCGTCACCTCGTTGTCTTCCTGCTACCACCTGGTCGCTGAGGCACCTCAGTCGACGTGTGACCTTCTATCAGGGCTACGGGGCACCGTGGACACGTCACACGCTGAATCCTCTTCGTGGTGGCCGCGGTCCGATTATCTTCCCTCGCGAGAAATAAGAGCCGAGGGTGCGGACAGTTCGCATGGGGCTGTGAGTGATCAGAATTCCGCCGAGACCACGTCGTTCCCTCGACGACTGGAGAATCGTTTATGATCTCGATCCCATCGATCGGTCAAGGTAATTTGTTCTTCATCATTCAGGCAATAAGGTGGCAGGCAACAACAAGTCGCGAAAAATTAGAATAACTCTCTTGAATGCCTTCTCTTCTTACCTTATTTAGCAGGCTGTGAATTTGACTTTGTTCCGAGCACCGCATCGACCTAAATTTTTTTATGGCAACGTACGTACTTCAATTTATTTTAATGAGATTGATAACCAGACTGCGGATCTTTATGCATTTATAAAAGGATCTGTTGGGAGAAATATAAAACAGTGAAAGATTCGAAAAATTTCAGAACATTGTAATATTAATTGTTTCTAATGTAACAAAGTTATTAGGGGATAAAATCAATTTTTGTTTTACTTCTGCCTCCCGCAATTGATACAGAACATTTTTATCTTGCATAAAGATCCGCAGTCTATCGGACTGTTCAATCTTTTGGTGCATACGGACTGACGATGACAATAATGAGTGGACTGCGGATTTTATGTATTTATGACAAAAATGAGTTCATACATTCTTTAATTAATTATTTATTTAATGAATTAATATAAATACGTTACTTTTTAAATGTACACAATTATTAAGGGAGAAGCTCCCATGTGACATGCAATTGATGTAGATAATATTCTTTTTGCATAAAGATCCGTAGGCTAATGACGAATTTAGGGGGCTGCTTTTGTACAACTCAAATATCGTTCCTCATGAGTAATGCCGATCAGGATACAATATTCTCCCGGGGGCAGCGTACAATTAGAATATTCTGCAATCGCTGTACCGTTATAATTAGGCCGAGTTTGCGTTGCATTAAAAGTCTCAAACCGTTCCTTGCAGCAGTGCAAAAACACGCGCGATAAGCACCACGTTCGAACGCGTTAAAAATTGAATCTGGAACCGGTTGCTCGCTCCGATTTGCATCGGTCAACAAGCATCCCTTAATTAAGAAAAGAAGGCAAAGGCTGATGATGAAAAAGTTCTCGTTAGTCGATCAGTAACTCAACAGTATTTTACACTTCATACTCTCTTCCTGATACGAACACCGATTGCTTCCTGCTTCTAGTTCGAAACAGAAAAGAATGGTACAATTACCTTATCTCTTCCTTTTTATCGATTCATTTTTATCAAATCATTATCCAGTATAACTAACAATATTGTCCATAATAATGCTGAACGAAATAAATGAAACTTGTATGAACCACAAAAAATTCGCGTTAATAATTAAATTACGAATGTTCAATAAAAAATGGCAAACTCTGTCTAAAATTACTTATAGTGTACACATCTGTGAAATTTCGTCCAAAGATATGTTATATATTACTATATATATATATAGTAATTCGACTTTCAAAGTTTCATTTTATTACATTCCACGCGAAACCGTACTGTTCGAAATGCATAAAATTTGCGGGCAAATTGTGTCGCACCATCAACTGGAACATCACCGGCTCGGCACTAAAAAAAAAATGATAAAATTTGAATATCCTTTCGGAGAAGGAGGTCGAGAGAATTCTTTCTGCGACGGTGATCACGGAAAAGCGGATGATTCATGACCCTGTACCCGAAACAGCTCTTGAGGATGAAACCCCGAAACCGAGAGGCAAAAGTGGGTCATCGGCGAGCATTGCACATGAAACAGAAACGTTTCTGTTTCGTGTGCCAGTCACCGAGCTAGGAATCACCGAGCCGGTCACGGTCACGAACATCCTAGTCGTGAATATTATGGTCATGGGCAGCGAGAGACCTTGGACGATTTCATGGACCTCGAGAGAGTTGTGCGTTCGGGTCGATGGACGTGTACCAGTTCCTTCTTCCTGTCCACCCACGCAAACACGTGTTTGATTCTGTTCGTCAAAGTTATTTCGCAATTCTCTCTTACGATTCACAATAATCAATGGGTATCCTATGTTTCATGTTTTTTTTCTATCAATTATCTATGCCCGAGATTATTAACTTTTATGTTAATAATCACGATTTCCGTCAAGCCTGAACTATTTGTAATTTTATGCTCCAATATGGATCTTTGCGATTTTTTAGCAGAATTATGATGGAAATCTGAAACGCAAGGCAGTACTCGTAGAGAGGAGAATAATTAAACATTTATTCAATTAATTTAGTATTTAATTCGTTAATCTGTTTATATTGTATCGTATACTCGGTCCGAGAAACCAGTGGTGTTCGAATTAGCAAGATGGTAGAAGGATGCTGGTAATAAAAGTAGCAGAAATAGTAAGGAAACTGGGATAAGATAACAACTTGTACAGTTACCTATAACTCTGGAAGTATGTGCGGTTAAGTCATGTGTGCATCAGGTTCGTAGGAAAGCTTTAAACCTTTCTTGAGCATTCATCGCCGCAGAATTATAAAATGTTTCGAACTTTTTCGACCTATTTTTCGAATTATACCGCATATTGGGACCATTTTACCGCAAGCATCGGCCGATCATCGTGACGATCGATTCGACAGTGATCGATGTATCTTTTCCGATGTAATTTTAAGGTCAAGCGTAGCTAGTATCGGGGCCAACTAAAATAATGGGCGAGATTCGAGCGCGACCGAAACACGAACATGATAATCCTTTTTCTTCTTCATTGTGTTTCGGTTTCGAGTCGCGTAGAGAACGAGCTAAGTACCGCCATCAACACGGATTGTTCATCGTGGAAATGTCCCGGTGAAACTCTCGTCCGTGACAAAGCGGAATTTCCTCCCGTACGTGTCCCGGTCTTGTCTCCGCCGTGACAACGAAAGCTCCCTCGAAAGTGCGAGTAACGAAATGCTAATGCCAAATACAGCAATCGAGATTGCGGCGGAACCTCGACAAAAGGTTGCTGGAATGCCGCGTGAGAGAGCACAAACGCTCCGAGGAGGGCACTGATGAAGAAGAAGAAGAAGAAAGAGAGAACGGCAGGGACCCGTTACGCGTTGGAACTCGATTCCGCTCGATGAAAGATGTAGCAGCTTGTCCCTGTTTATCATTCCATTGTGGAGATGGCTCGCCACGCTCAAGAGAGCCCGTTAATTACGAGCAGAAGCTGAACGTCTTAAAGACCCCACGATTACACCGCGGACAATGAACGGTAATTGCGGGCAACTGACGATTTCAGTTTTACACGCGATCAACAAGCTGGATTCCCGTACCGCTAATTGGATCGTTTGCATCTCGGAGTGTTCAAGAGGTGCTAGAAAACAATTCGAGGTTTGCAAAGTAAAATGCTTCGGACACGAAATCAATTTAGATATTATTTCGAAATGACCAATGAAATTGATTACCAATTCCATTCTTTTATAGTCTTTGAAATTGCCTATTAGATAGAAGACGGTTAATGATATGGTCCTTATCAAGGAAGAAGAATACTTGAGTTTTTTCAGTTGTACATATTGTTCGATTGACGATAACTTGGAATGATTTCATACAAAGAATGCTGACGCGTTTACAGTACAAAACAAATCCGGTGGGCGTACCATGAATCGTGCACGTATTCCGCATGCACGTTCGTAACCATGTCCAGAGATATTAAATGTAGGACGCAAGGGAGGACGGTATTCTTTTCCGGCCCCTTTTACTTCACCGCTTGATAAACTCGTAGCCCAGAAACACGCGGCACGTGAATACTTAGCATAAAGCTACGCACAGTATGAAATTTGTTAGGTACCGGTTAAAAGTTATACAATCCTCTAGGAAACTACTAGATTTCAGATGGTGATAAACATTAGTTTAACCAAATTCAATTATATGCTTATTTTTCATTCCAAGAGTAAGTTTTCGGAAAATAAAACGAAAACGATTTACTATAGTAGAATAACTGTACCAAATATTAAATAGACCATCATCTTTTCAAGTAGCAACTATTCTGTTTAAGTTTCTTCCAATAGAAATAGTTCTATCAATCTTTTCTCTCTCCATTTAAACATCTTGATATAAATAAATGCATTATTTTATGCACACAAATATTTATACATATATACAGGGTGGGGAGCCACATTTTGCCATTTCAAATATCTTTGTTGTTTTCAAAGATACATCAAATGTCTGAAGGACAAAGTTGAATGGTAAAATGAGGCCCATATACATAGGTTAGTACTTTTTTATAACGAATGCCCAGCTGCATCGATTGACGTATTAAAAAATACCTCATTCCATTTAAAAAAATGAAGGTGACCTTCATATCACTAAAAAAAATTACATAAAAACAATAATTTTTTTGATATCGTATGGGCCCCATTTTACCATTCAACTTTGTCCTTCAGACGTTTGATGTATCTTTGAAAACAACAAAGATATTTGTGGTGGCAAAATGTGGCGCCCCACCCTGTATACATATACATATATTATATGTAAGTGATGTGTTTGATTATTTGTGCGGTACTCTTTCAGATATGGAGAGAAGGATGCAGCTCAGTTCGTGCATACTGATGCTCGGCATAGCCTGCGTGGCGGGCACGTCCTCGGAATACTTGATGGGTGGTCACATGGACAATAATCCACCCAAGTCCCTACTAGAAGAGATCGAATCTTCTCCGCCTTTGGCAAGAACGTCGCAACTGGATGACCTTGACCTGGATCTCAACACAGAAGAGAGCACCGTTGCCCTATCGACGACGGACGAAGAAGATCCTTTGCGTTATCACTTCCCGTACCCTTTCGCCTTCAACGGCGGCAGACCGTTCTCGCTGGAGAAAGATCCGATCACCGGGAAGATTGATTTTGAGAAAGCACCACCTGTCAAGGCTTTGAATTATACCACTCGTTACCAAGATTACGCGAACGACGATGCACAGATCAACAAAGATTTTTCGAAGGAGCCTACCACTTATTTGAAGAGAAAGATCGAAAACAAGGAGACCGTGGATGTCAGTCCTAACGAAATCAATCCCTATCGGCCAACTTTTCATGATTTCCTTAATCTTCCCGTTCACTATCCATCCGACGTGTACGGCAAAGATAAATATCCGCTGATATCCAGTTCCTACGCGAACACCAAGGTTCAAAGTGGTTCGAACAGCTACAGTACCTACAATCATAAACCTTATCATGGAGAGACTGTCCTCTATTATCCAACTAGGAAGCCGTACGTGCCAAGAACTACTGCATCAACAACAACCGTGGCTCCTAGGACCACATTGTCTACTACACCTACCAGTACTACTACCACTTCCACCACGAGCACTACAACTCCTAGACCTACGACAACTACAACAACTACTACTAGTACCACTACCACTACTACTACAACTCCTTCTCCGCGCACCACTGTTTCCACGTCCACAAAGGCGCCCACGATAACTACGTGGAAACCCCCAATTACTACTCCGAAGCGATACATGGATCACTCGGATGATTATGAAGACATGCTGCCAATAGAAAAGCTACAAACTTCTGTGTACAATAAGAATCAGCAAGGACAAAATAACATAGTTCAGAATAGGGATCCGCAAATGAAACCCATCACGATGGGCGACAATGAAATGCATCACGATGAATATATATATGGTTATGATGATTTCAGCGAAGAGGATATGAAGGACTACAGCTCGGTGAATCAACCGACTAATGAAATCGTGAGGACTAGCACCTTACCTACTACGATGCCCACTGTTCACAACATATCGACGACCCCTAGAACACCAGAAACTACCGTAGTTACTACACCAAGCACAACTATCGCACCATCGACAACGCCGCCTTTTGTTTTCACAGCTTCTTCGCCAATACCACAAGAAAGTACGTACCAAAGTAATCCATTGGCATTCCAACCGAGACCACAGCGTCCAGTGACTTCGATGCCTTTGGACAATGATCCTAGGCTCCCAATAACTTTTGAGAATGACCATAGAAGACAAGGCGTAGACAACGTTATTATCAACCAAGGTTACAGGCCAAATCCGATCGTTAATCAGAGGCCGAATGGCTTAGGTGGAATCTTGGGTACTCCAGAGAGTACTAGTAACATTGTCATACCACCTGATCAAGACACAGTGTCCTTTGTTCTTGGTAACAGACAGAACGTGGAAGGTGGATACTACTCGTCGGCGATTGGAGAGAATCTTTACGGTGGTTCGTGGGGAGTAGACTCCCCTTTCAGACCCCCGTATGGTTCATCGATTGATAAAGGAAATTACGATCCACAATTGCACCAGGAAACGATTGGACTACCATCAGTTTCCGTAATGGATAATAATCCTATTTATGCCGCTCAAACATGGAGACAACCAATTCCTTCTGCTGCCCAAAAAACCAATAATGAGATAGAACCATCTAGAACTCAAGGTACACTCGTGAAAGGCACGGTACTCCTAGACCAAGCAGACGATAAGAAAGACGATAAAGATGTCAACTACGTAGTCTTTCCTAAAGACGAACCCAAACAACCTTTAGAGGAGCACATCGTTGTTATAAACGAGGCTGACGGAACTGTACACGAGATTACACCATCTTCTACCACAAACAAACCTGTCAGGGTAGATTTACCTGCATCCGACGATGAACATTTACCACAGCTTTCCGAGAATTTGACACCTCCCGCGGAAAGGCCGAGACCTCCACCGCAGTTTTACTATCACTACCATCACGGGGGTACGGTGAGGCCTGATCATCCAAGACCGCAAAGGCTACCACTGCCACCACGCGGAAAGCAGCCACCGATGCCTCCTCCTTCAGACCTGGGAATAAGGAGACGACCTTACCCTGACTCCAACTTGCCAAATATTCTTCCACAGTTCAGACCCAATGCGAAAACATCTCATGGACACCGTGGTTCAGAATCGATTGGTACTATTCCAGCAGGACAAGCTTATCCTCCAAGGGTAAGACAACCCGTGCAGGTTCATCCTCCTACACGGAGACCCTTGCCTCCACCACCGTCTTATCTTCAGAGACTGAATCCTCCACCACCACCGATTCATGCACTTAGAGTCGCCAGTGCAGCTTCCGCAAAATCTGAGAGCGTCGTTCCGCCTAGAGATCTGGAATCCACGGTCAAGAGATTTCGTCTCCCGACGGTACCAGCTACCTCTAGAGGGGAGGAGGAGGTCAAATCGCTTCAGAGAATGTCCAGCCAAAAATTACGGTTGGAAGAGGAAGAGAGATCAGATCGTTACTCGGAAGAACCTCCCCAGGTGCCACCCAGACCTCCTCTGTTCCCAAAACGTAGAACGGCTGACCCGCCGCACGTGGCCACCCTTCAAATGATTCAACAACATGGAAATTTCGAGGAGGACAACGCGGAGTCGAGTCTACCCCCTAATGCACCAACTGCGCATGATGAATCAGACGAGATTGTGACCGATCAAGAGGCAGACAGAAGAAAGTTTGATACCAGAAAGACAATGGCTGAACCTCCAGTTTACGTAGTGTATCCTGTGAATACTGCGGTTAATATACACCCTGACGACTCCAGAGAAAAAGATGAAAGTGTTGTTGTAGGGACGCGTGGTCCCCACAGACCTCTCCCACCAGAAACACTTCTCAAGGACAACGAAGATCAAGAAATAGACGAAGAACAAAGTCCTCCAATTCATAGTTTATTCAGTGGACGACCCGTGGTCCCTGATTTCCCTTATCCCTTAGAACGACCTGATCCTTCTGTTCTTGCAAGTGGGATGATGGAAACCCCTATATTGGTTCCTAGTGATCAGCGTCAGAAGGAAGAACCTGTGAAAGAGAACAGTGAAGAGAAAGACGACAAAGACTCTAGCGCAAATGTTATACCCTATTTACAAGACTTCGTTCCTTTTCCGGCAAGGAAAAACGATGTCATCTCAGCGACTCTTCATAGGCTGCCATCTTCGCCATCTTCTACGCCAATCGCTTATGTCTATACACCAACAGCACATGCCTCTCACCGTCTTGACGTTGACGTACGAGACGAAGACAACCCGAAGACTGATAGTAGCGAACAGAAGCCTGTTTTGTTGCCTTCGCAACAGCCATCAAGTTCCTCCAGTTCGGCGCCTTCTCCACAAAATTTCATGGCGCCGTTCGTAGCCAGTGTCAGCGCCGAAGCACCTTCTAAGAATGGCTGGAGTGTTGTCGTAGAACCCACTCTAAATAGAAAATCGGATGACGTTCATGACTTGTCCGAAGACACTTCGAATGCGGAAGAGACACAGACAGAGAAGAATGAGTTCGATCCTGAGAACTTCAAACCCCAATTGTTCGGTGGGTTCAAACCAATTTACGAGTTTCCTGCAGAAGATGTAGACAGGCTAGAACGGAGGGAGTCCAGCGAAGTGGATTCAGAGGCTCCGGTCCAGGAGTCCGCTGGCCTAATTGTTTGATGAAGGAATAGGTTTAATGACTAGAAAATATGCTATTTAAACGAGTATGAATACCTTAGTTTCGAGTATTTTGTTGTCGCAGCGTCCCTTTTGGCATTATCAGCCTCTGACTCAGAAAATAAAGTTTTAATACACTTCATAAACAATTTTTGGAGTACAAGGGTTTACGTTAATAGGTGTAATGTATAAAAGGATAATGCTAATTGGAACGCTTAAAAGCAAAAAAAAAGAAGATAGAGAAATCAAATATCTCGAAACTTTGCGCGTTGGTGATTGGGAAGGTTTGTTGTCTTCGCGGGGATCAAAGTTAATTATACAAGTCTGAATATCAAACGATTGATAAATCGAACTGATTCAATTGGGACAGGACGATTAAATGTAACGGGGTGCAAGTTTTGTTCCCTTAGACTGAGTACTAGTTACTAAAATGGGTCATTGAAACTATGTATACAATTTTATATGACATAATGCGATAAACTTAAGTTCAATTCAATACATGTGAAACATATTTTTACGATAATACTTGCACCACTTTGCATGTAATCATCGTTAACATAATCGAAAACGCTGAAAATAATCATCATACCAAGAAATCGTCATATTTATATTAATTTATCTGCTTTAATATAGGTTACATAATAATTTATAAAACATCATCCAAGTACACATTGTCATTTTTTGTACATGTCAATTCGTATTTATACGCATTTTCGCACGGTCAGGTCATAGTGCGAATGATGTAAGTTAAATTATTTATTTTATTGCAAACTTGTTGACGATTGCACTTATATAATAAGTATTCATGCAATAAATCATTCTTAACATGTCTACGTTGTGTCCATTTAATCCATGTTAATGCCCTTTTAAATGTCCCACATTTTCTTGAATAACATCAATACAAAAAATAAATGCTTCTCATGATATGCAATTATCGTTACAATAACAATATATCTATTTGTAAAATAACAAATACTACGTTTGTATAGAAATTTCTTATATAATACTGTAGTTTGACAAGAATTTAAATAACTACTTCTAAGGAAGACTGAACGTAAACAATTCATTCTTGGCTTTCTTATAGTATATAAAAAGTATGAAAAATAACAAAAATATTTGTTTAATAAATTAATTCCAATAATTGCATTGAATACGAGTTCCGTATAATAAAGATCATGTCAGGTAATCCTTATTGTAATCCTTATAGTAATCCTCATAATAAATACTCTTTTATCAGAATGGTCCTCTATTTGTCATTATCAATTACCTCTATCTACCATAACTATTTAACTAGCCTTAAAGCAAAATACGCTTATCATATATGAACACATTTTTCAAATTAACTTGGCCTCATACCTCTGAACACAATACCCTTTTTCCGATTGCCAAATAATCGTAGATCCAGCTTTAATACTACGATGCCTTTCTCAACTTCGTGTAAGCGAATGCGTTTTTGGATCGGTCCACACGAATCCCTGCTGTCTCTCATTATGTCTGCAACTCTTATCTCTGCTCGACCCAAAAATTCTGCAAAGAATATTAATCGACGTGTTAGTTGATTTTTATTTTTGGCCGCATACACTTCCTTAAGTGTATACAACAATTATGAAATTATCTTTACCATCAGGGCTATAGTAGCCTTTATCAAATACAGTAATGCATAGAGTATCTTCAAGCACATCCTTCACTTGGAATTGCATCGACGCATCCCATAAAGGACAATCTGTTCCTGATACAACACCCGTTCTCTCTTCTTGTGAACCCATACTGACTTTGCAGAATGTACTGCATTTTCCTGAGAACATTATTTCATTAACTTGTCATCTCATTTACTATATAAATGATATTGATGTAAGAAATTGTGTTCTATCATGTACAACAAGCATAGCTATATTATTATGTTCAAAGCCAGAATATCATACTAGTGTTATTACTAGACTGCGGATTTTTATGCAAAATAAAAATTTTCTGTATCAATTGCAAAATACGGCACCTACATAGAAATTTATATATTTTCGAAATTATTTTACAGAGCTGAAAATAATCCAACAGTATTTTTAATTGCTTTGATCTACTCATTTTCGTTATAACGACATCAAATCTGCAGTCTAGTTATTACATTCATTAATTCCATATTGCTAAACTGATACTATCTATGATTTCACTACAAATTAGTACAGTACATTACTTTTAGCTTTAAATGTTGCAGAAATAGGAAAACAAGTTACTTAAGCGTCACCTCAATTGCTAAATTGCAAACGACATGCAAGCAGAATATTTTACCTTTCTTGGGAATTATAATATCTTCAGCTTCTACAACTACTAACGAAAGTTTACCCTGAGGTGGCCTCCTGCGAACTATAATCATGCGAGATATTTGTTAGTAAAAAGTAAATCATGCGGTTAGATAGTGATGACATGATTATAGAAATGTTTAATGACGTTGTCTCTCCTGGGGGCCCACTCTGCTTCCGTTTGTTACACGCTTATAAAGAAAATAATTAAAGAGACCAAACAGCTATAAGCAGGCAAGAGGTGCATATGCAGAGAAGAAGAAACACCTTAAGCGCACTCGTTTGCTTACCAGGTGTTGTCTTCAAATTGAAACCTTGAAGAACTGTAACGAGTATTCTGCCACACGCTCCAAACTGTGCCAACTCTGTTCATTCACACATAGTACACATTATTGCGTGTAATAATAATTAAAATTAAATAACAGAACGTCCATTTTTTGCACTTTAGATCATTTTTGATAAAGTTATCATTATTATATGCGGGCACGTAACTTCCACAAACAATAATACATGTAAATAAAAGATAATGAAACTTACTTGATTTCTGTCTTTGTAAACGAGTCTTCTCATTTTCCAAGAATGTTTTTCTTGCCTCTGTGATTCTTCTGGTCCACAAAGAACATTCACCTGGCGATGGGGCTAGTAATAGTATTGGTTTCTTTTGGTCTCTCAACCTGAGTATTTTCGTTGAGTTTTCTGTACCTTCACCCCAGCTTAAACTATTAACACTTCCATTTGTATCAGAATCTCCTAAGAACGACAATTCATTTAAAAATATTGGCTGTAAAATAAAAACAATTTAGTTAGCATATTCATATCATTAAAATATTATTCACGGTGGTATTGAATACCTTTCTATACATTTTGAACTTCTGATGTTCATTTCTTTCAAACGAAAATTGCTGTCCACTGGGAAAAGATTTCTTTGGAAGTGTTGGTTGGGCAAATAATAAAAAGTCGTTTGTAAGGAATCCAACAAGTTCCTTTCCACTTTTCGCCTGACACACACATATATACATACTTGTTAAATCAATTTTATTGATTTAGGAATATGTATTTTCCATTTTATAATCACCTTATGAAGTATGCCAAAGTGAAGAAGCTTTCGCGGGCCTAAGGAATTAGTTAAAGAATTAAAAATAAGTTGCTCCTCAAGCCCGTCACAAGCCACATGTGTTTGTAACCATTCTAATCTATCACTGTTCTCTTTCTCTCTAACTCCCTCGTTCACCTGAGTACAAAATTCTTCTGCCTTAGCCAATGCTTCCTGAAGATACTGTTTATCAGGGTGATCATCTGGAGTATGTTCTAAAATCTAAAATGATTATGTTGAGTATACAGGATGTTCACCTACGCGTGGTAAATATTCTAAAAGGTGAGTGAATAAAGTAAAAGAAGACGAGAAGTAAGAATAACGATATTGAGGTTTCAACGTTTTATTTATAAGTTACCGACAGTTTCAGTGACGTACCGTGCAATATCGTCACTCTTGATTTTAGCCTTACTTCGCTTTGTAAAATAACTTTTTAAAATATTTAGCACGTGTAGTCGATTTGTGATATAAATGTTAATGAAACGATAAGATAGTTTACTTTGCCAATAATTAAAGGATACTTTGTTATCCTCTGCATAGGCTTGATTAAAAATGAACTCAGAGGCATTCCCTTTGTTCGTGGATCTTGTTGACAAGTGTGTGCCACCTCAACAAATTCTGGTACAGTTTCAGTTAACCGTTGCAGGTATACAGCCGCAGATATTTGACAACTGCAGAATCTAATATAAGCTGACATCCTGGGTATCTAGAATACACGATGAATGATTAATTGAAGTATAAAACTGTAGCATACAAACGAAAACTGCTTACGTTTTCACATAAAATATCGCCGATCATTCTTACGACTCCTCCGTCGCTGTTGTCTCGTCGTATTCTCAAAGTTCTGAAGAAAAGAAGTGAATATAAGTACGTTTACTAAAGTCATCTTAATGGTTTCTTTCGAGAGAAACACTACCTTAAAAAATTGTCATTGCAGGCTATGATGTCTCTCCAGTTAACAAATATTTTGTCCACTTCGTCTACAGTTAAAACTAAGCTTTCAATAAGCGGCTTCTCGAATACCTATGAACAGATTTTATTCTTTATCTTCGTTATTCGAATATAGATATTATCGTAAGGCATAAAATCATTTTTAAATACCTCGTGAACAAGTCTCATATCTTCTATATATGCTTGTTCCGTTGTAATAAGTTCTTTGATGTATTCTTGACGTTTTCTTTCCATTGCATCCAATCCGAACGATAGGTCAGTTGCCACTTCATTTGCTACACATAAAATGTATGCAGAAATTGTTTATTGTACTGCTCGTCCTTTATACATTTCTTTTGCATCTTTCATACAAGGAGAAGAAAGTAATACACAAATTACTTATTTAGCACATCGTCGTTTTAAAACAATACAAATTCCCTGAATTGAACGTAACAAAAAAGAAAGAATTGAAATATTTTGATTTCGAGTAATATCGTTAAAATTTAAGTTAGTATTTAGGTATTGCCAAATAATAGAGAGTCGTCGTACACAACGATACTTTACAACGGACAGATACTTTATTTCAATCAGCAGTTTTGCGAACACGTTTGTATATGTATGGATATGTGTACATATGTATAAGAACGGCGTGTATATGCATACGTGTAAAGATCCAGAGTATATTCACACGAAATGTGAACAGAAATCTGATAATAAATACACAACGATCTGAACTTGTTCACACCCGTACAGTGTTCCTTCACTCACGAGTACACCACACACAATTGAGATTCATAATGAGATTCGACATTACAACAAACAAACAATATGGATATTTTTGCAAATAGTAACAATCTTAAGGATTAGCACTACACAAGTATCTCGTCTAAGTGTAACCAGTTGCATAACTTGCTTTACACAATTATCAACATGTTTAGATAAAGATTACAAGATTACAGGCGCATCTAGAATATTTAATATTAAGCACACAATGTTTTTCATACGACCAGACATATTTATACACCTTTCTTGCAAAGACTCATATAGAACG